>BJBW01004151.1:0-167782 GCA_004320125.1 Scolopax mira
TTTGCAGCTCCCCCCAAGTCATCTCTGCATAGAGGAGGCAAGGCAGAGATGAAGCTGAGTCGCATGACAACTCCCTGCATCTCACCTATTGTGCTCCGAAACCGGTTTGGCTGAGTGCTCCCATACACAGCCACACACAGAAACTTTAACACACCTCTCATGAGAGGCTGTTTCAAAAATAACATACTTCCTCACTTCCTCTTTTTAAATACAATGTTATGGCTTAGAGGGATTGCATTTGCTAGAAATCAAGAGCCACTTAATTTAGAAAAAAGTTTACGTCCAACATCGCATGCCCTCTCTCCCCTTAAGATCATATACTTTTTTTTTTCCATGCCTCCATCCCTCCTGAATAGAAACAGGTATGTTTATTTTTCCTTAAAAGCAAGCAAATAACCATGGCACGTGGTGGTCCTACTGCAAAGCTTCCCCCTGCCCGCCACCTTAGTCCCTTTTGAAGTCTATTGTTCAGTTTTTTCAGAAGATTTTGAAAGCTTCTGTAAATTTTCTGGCCAGAGTACACTACACAGATACTTGTTCTCCCAGACATACTGTCAGTGCTGTGTATTAGATCATAAATATGTATTTACATGAGGCTGATGCTGATAACAGCTATGAACCTAATAGAAAATTTTGCATTCAACAAGAGAAAAGATTTTCGTTTTTCATCAGCCTGTAAGTCTTGCTCTCAAATTCATTTCTTTCCACTGGATACAATCTAATATGGTTTGAGAGTATCATAGCAATCTTGATGCAGCACCTGTTGAAATATACATGGCCACCTCCTGGGGTGTGGATAAAACCTCAAAATGGAGAATAAATAACTTATTATAAAGAACTAGATTTCCAGTTGTTATTCACGGTAATATAAAAGAACTCCTGCTTTATAATTTAGAAACTCCATCGGGTTCATATCTTTATAGTATTTTGAAGGCATGCATCAGGTAGAAGGAAAGAATAAGCATTTACTTTTCCATTAAGAAGGATAGAAGGAGGGGAGTGCCGTGCTGCTTTGTATAAAAAGGTACTAGTCACTGCTCAAATACTGAAGATGAAAAAGCTACATACATTCTCATAAAAATAAATAAGGAGCTTGGTTCTTTCATCTGTAAAAGAAATACATTAAAGAAGGTCCCCTGACATTAAAATTTTAAGAGGGGGGCAGAGAGAGGGGAACAACAAACCAACACAAAAAAAAAAAAACCCAAACAAGGATGTACTAAGGTTTTGGGTCATGGAGCCAGAAGACATCAGCATGAGAACAGATTTGTACTCCTGGCCCCAAACCAGGTGGAGAATGAGTTCTTAGTGGGGGTTATGGGTTCCTATTGCATGCAAGGTGGGTCACTTGCTACATCAATCATCCACAGTGTCTGAGTGGCAAATTCATGGACCAGTGAGACACCTGACACTGAATTGAGCTTCTTGGCCTCTTGGCCAGAACAAAATCAAATGCCATGATATCACAGCAAGTGGAAATGAAAAATGCAATATACTGAGCAATAACATATAAAAAAATCAGAAATGGATTTGAAGATACCAGGAGTAGGCTGACATTTGGGTGTTGTATTTCAGTTTCAAAAAAGATGGCTATTATGTGAAAGCTATGAAATGTGACATTTTTTACCAGCAACCACTAGGCTTCTTGTTATATCTTCTTGTTACATACTTTCTCTGCATGTATCTATGCCTGTGTGTGAGCACAAGAGAAGGCAGTTTTTCACTGCAACTTTGCACTGCTTGAAGCAATCATAGTGCTGAAGGTCTAACATTATCTCATATTCTTTCTCTTTTGATTGTTTCTTCTGTCTTAAGAATTGGGTTGGCTTTTCAAACCACCTGGAGAATATGAATTAATCTCAGCATTGACTCCTTCAGCCATAATCTTGATCTAAAGTACAGAAACTGCACTTCATGAACTGTGTGAGGATGGAGTATGTGTAGGACAAAAAGAATCTATAGTCATGATACCTAAACTCACTGTGTTGGCTATATCTGTACTTCTAAATTAAACAGTGCCAGGGCACAAGCCCCGGAACCCAATTGTCTACCCCATTAAATGATTTGAGCAGCACGTGGCATGCTTTTACCCAAAGCTGACTAGTTTTCTCCCCGGAAAAAACTTATTTAGGACTTAATATGGACTATGGTCCATTCCCAGTAGGTACATCAGATGCAGCTAGTCTGTTACAGAGCCAGTACTATCTTGCCACATCCAGAGCCAAAGGCCTTAGCACTGTTTAGTTTGTCATATAGATGTAGCCACTTCATCAAGTCTCCAAACCGTGACTGCAGGCTCCTCTAATGCTATTTAACACATCACACACTACAGATACTCCAAGCAAAAGAATCAGTAAATGCAGTGAAAAAAAATGATCAGTTATGCATACTTTTGATGCCTGGGAGCAATAGGAACTCAGCACTTACTTATCTGCATTTTTAAAATAGAAGACAGTACTGGGAGGATAGTCTTGTGCCTGACCACAGATCTGACATGGCAGTGTATTCAGGTCCTGGCTGTGCTGGGTCTTGCTGTGTGACTTTGGGAGTTAGACTTCATATTCCTGAGTCTCAGCTCATCAATAAAACTACAATGACAAAACATCCTCAGTTCTCAGCTATTATACTCAGCTCATCAGGGCAGTGTGTGTACATCTCTTAATATCATTTTGGACAGCATGAAACTCAACGGGCTCTCACTCTCAATTTGGGCCTCCAGGCTTCTGGAATACACCAAACAATAAAGTTGTATATTTTGAATAGCTTTAGTAAATCATCTATTAAAAAAAGAATTTTCACAGAGCTTGCAGTGTGCCTCATCATGGGATGAACTGCCAAAATTGTAACAATTAGCTGTCGATCTTAGGTACTTCTGTGGCTCCCAGAACCATAGTATATCAGCATATCGCAAACTTTAATGGATTTTTCCTCCCCATACAGCTGTGCGATTGAGGAGGCAGTTTAGCATCCCCCTTTTTACAGCAGTCAGTGAGATCTGTATCCAAACTGGGGAAGTATGCTGCATGTTCCCATTGCCACTGCCCCTTCCCCACTGTGTCCTCATCATAAAGGAAATCCCAGCCAGGATGGCAGGGATGGCTAGGGCAGATCCCAAAATGTGGGGGAGTGAAGGACCAGGATGGAAAAGTGTACTGCAGAGAATATTTATGTGACTGCCTGGGGCTAGCCAGTGAGACTAAGTCGTTTGGATTTCAATAAGGTTGGCTGTAAATGCATCTATGAACCCAGACTGTGAGACAGAATCATAGAGTCATAGAATTGTCTAGCTTGGAAGGGACCTTTAAGGTCATTAACCTAGCACTGTCAAGTCCAGCACTAGACTATGTCCCTCGGCACCATGTCTACATGTCTTTTAAATACCTCCAGGTATGGCTATTCCACCACTTCCATGGACAGCTTATTCCAATACTTGATAATCATTTTGGTGAAGAACTTCTTTCTAATATTCATCCTAAATCTTCCCTTGCACAATTTAAGTCCATTTCCTCTTCTTCCTTCCTTTCATTTGTTACTTGGGAGAAGAGGCTGACACTCACCTCTCTACACCCTCTTTTCAGGTAGTTGTAGACAGAAATAAGGTCTCCCCTCAGCCTCCTTTTCCCCAAACTGAAGACCCCCAGCTCCCTCAGCTACTCCTCACAAGACTTGTGCTCCAGACCCCTCACCAGCTCCGTTGCCCTTCTCTGGACACGCTCCAGTACTTCAATCTCTTTCTTATAGTGAGGGGCCCAAAACTGGACACAGCACTCGAGGTGGGGCCTCACCAGAGCCCAGTACAGGGAGACAATCACTTCCTACTTACCACACTGCTCCTGGCGAGGATGCTGTTGGCCATTTTGGGCACAAGATGCACCTGGGCACAATCAGGCTGGCTCATGTTCATTCGGCTGTTGACCAACACCCCCAGGTCCTGTTCTGCCAGCAGCTCCAACCACTCTTTCCCAAGACTGTGCCATTGCATGGGGTTGTTGTGATCCAAGTGATCCTCCACAAAGTCCAAGGTGGATCCTGCAAACTCTAAGGTATTTTTACTTTTAGTTACGATTTTACTGCTGGGTGAGGGAATCCGTGAAACAGAATTTTTTCTGTTTATCTTTTTTACCCCTCTTCCCATCTTGAAGATAATTGAACAGACAAGTTGTCTTGCATCTTCTGGAAATAAAGTGGTTACCGTAGATTAGGTGGTTTCTCATTTCAGGAATGGGTATTACTCAACTATCAAACTGAGTTCATCTCTTAAGAATAAGTAACACGTAACTGTTGCCTTCGTTGTACAGAGGCGAGGAACTGGAAGGATACTACCTCTGCATCCTTAGTGGATCTGACAGGGACAAGAAAATATGGTCACTTATTTCTTCCTGCTACATCTTTAAACTCTAGGCAAGGTCCCTGAGCAATAACCACTGGTGGAGAGGGCCAGAGGGAACTGATGTTTTAAAACCTATTTTGGAGTTAAATTAAGTTGCAAAAATAGTCTGCATTTTGAAAGAGAATTAAAGATCAATTAAAGGCTAGGCATGTTCTTCTCAGGTGATTTTCCCAAAGGAAGTATTTGCAAATTTGCTTTCTGGCAAAGAACTGTAGCTTTCCTGGTTCTTCCATGATGTATGTCTGCACTGTCATTATTTTGCTAAGGAGACACACTTGGCGAACAAGACAGAGGTAGAAGCTGAGAAAATGGTTGGTTGAACAAAGCCATCTTTTCTTTTCCTGCTGTTAGGCAGCACTTAAAAGAAACTGAGGTGGAAGATAGTTTTCCTTTCAGCATGAGGTTGGAGAACACCCAAGATCTTTGAATGCAGGTCAGCACCTTATCCAGTGAGGAAGAAGTAATTAAATTACATTTGTCCAGGCTGGTTGTTAAGTTGTCCTGGGTGGCTGAACAATAGGCTTTTCTGAGCTTGGAGAAAATACATGTTTTTCCAATTAGATGAAGCAACAAGAAGACAAAGAGATATAGTAAGGATGGTCTAAATGACAGGAGCTTCAGAGATGGAAAATATCATTTTTATATTGCTAAGACAGCATGAAAGGAGTTTCAGAAGCCTGTAAAGAAAGAAATAGAATGTAAGACAGGCAGAAGAAGAAATTCAGACATAGAAAACATATAAAAGATACCAAATTTTTGTTACTATCTTTGTATTATATTTTCTCAATCCATGATGATGTTACATAAATCTAATACCAATAGTTGCAATATCAGTTAGAATATGGAGAACCTGCAAACAGCTCCTACTTGAACTGCCTCTGCTCCAGGCATTTCCCAGCTTCAGCCTCTCAGGCTTCAGTTCGTGCAGGGCTCAGTGTAATAATCTGGAGGAACATTGCTTTGAGAGGCAGTAATTTGAGATTTATGTTCCCCACCAAAGAATATGGTTCTTCCAGGACACAGATCTGCTGTACCTTTTTGGGAACACACACACACACTTCACTGTGTGTTATATTTTCAGCAAATCTGAAAAACAAGTTATATCTATATTCCTAAAACCAGATTTATGTGATCATTTCAGGCAGTGAGATCTGAACATTTTTTAAAATAAGTTACTTTTTTGTAACTCCTATCACCACTGTCTTTTGCTTAAGATGTTCAAAACTTCTCTTGCACTGATGTAAAAAAGAACATTTCCTTTTACTTTGGGGCATGAAGACTCACAATTTATGTTACTACGAACAGTTTCACAATATGTTGTTCTGCAAACCTTATGTTGTCTTTTGTGATGTTACTAATTTTTGGTGGTGTGATTTTCAGCATCCCATTACTGGGATGATACAGTGAGTGATCACTTGTGTGTTTGTGTGTTTGTGCAAGTCAAGGTTTGTGTAAAAAGGAGCAATAAATTCCTGGCATACACACTTCACACAGAAGGTTTTCTATTTTTATATAATCCTTTGTCCCACTACTTTAGTTCAACTCACTTCTCTTCACAATAGGGGCAACTGTTGCTTCAATAGCATTTGGGATCCAATATGACAAATAAGTGTTTGTAATAGATGTTCTTATTCATACAAGATGATCCACTCATGTCAGAGAGGCTCTTCTCAGACACATGAGGGTGGCCTTTGGATTGAAAACAGCATAATTTGTGTCAAAAAAAAAAGTCATTAGGGAAACTAAACAAAAACTCCAAGAAAATAAACATGATGTGACAAATTTGAAACACAACTTGGCTTGCTCAGCTGAAGAAAGTCGTAATTACCTAGTTTCATGTGGCTATGGGACCACCACAGAGTTGAGGTGTTCTGCAGTTTTCCATTAGTAGAAAATTGACACAATTCCAGAATATATTTTAGGTTGGGCATGGACTTAGCACTCCTACATATGGTAAGAGAAAGCCAAGAAGAATGTGATATATTTTGATCCTTAGGCTTCTGATTTATTTCCTGTCTTCTCTATTATTTTTTTTATTACTATTAATTTCGGTTTAATTGGAAGGGCCTGGCCTCCTTTGCTCTAGGCGCTATATACATTAATTAAAGTACAGAAAGAAAGATTAAAAAGTAATTCAACAATATTTTTTTTTATTAGACCAAATATCTGGGTCCAGTAGGTCATCTCAAAACATTCCTCAAAAATACCATTCAGCAACTACAAATTTATCTCTTTGGCCTCTCCAGGAAAAGAGCAAAGTAGAAGGCCAAGCATATTATGAAATCCAAGCCGAAGAGGATATCAGAACATTTCTGATAAAAAACAGCCAGCAGGATGTTCCATCACATCTCAGATGGTGAAGTCCAGATGCAACTTCATCACTAACCTTGGTTGCCCCAGTTCAGGGAAGGTGAGGAGAAAATATTCTCCCAAAGAAACAGATCGGTGCTCTGCTGTTATCACCAGCTTTCCGAATTCTCCATAGTGGTGAGTAGGCAGACTTGGTAGTCTGCAGAGCAGCAAGTTGGTTGCTAGGTGGACCTTTGCATTTCGTACAAGCTCACACTTCTGGTCACTCCCCCAGGAGATGCTACAATCGCTCTTTCTTAAGGTGGCTGATCCATGGGACATATCAGAGAAATGATCACATTTGTCTCATCAGGAACAGATCTTATTATCTGGGGTTCTACTCAAGGACCCAGCTTTATTGTAGGTGCATTTCATTTTTGGGAACCAGTGTGGTAAACTCCATTTCGTACTGATTCTCTCTTTGTACTGATTGACTTTCTGGACAAAGGAGGCTATAGTTCGAGTCTTCCAAAGATTTTAAGAATAAAGTGGCCAAGCTGAAAGCAAAATATACAATCTCTTTCAAGATAGCTACTCTACTGCGTTTTGAGGGATTGCAGATACTGGCCCTCTACTATAGAAGAGGCTAGACTTACGCACTGGAAAGTGTTATATCTTGACAATTTTTTAAAATAAACATTGCATATGGAATAACATGCTACCTGATAAATCATGATAAGACAATATCTAATTAGCATAAATTCTGCAGAGAGAAACTCTGCCTCACTAGTCTATTAATATTCTTCAAATGTGTCGATAAGTTAGCAAGTAAAGGAGAAAAGATTCCTTTGATTACACAAAGTTTTTGACAGGGTTGCTAACAATATGTTCGTTCTGAACTTAGAAAGTCATACAGAGGCAAAGTATCAGTGTGAATTAAGAAACGACTAAGAGGCAGAAAACTAAGTAAGAATTAATGGCCAAGTTAAAAATTTAACAGCAGATGCCTTGAGATTTTACATTGTCACTGGCATTATTTAACATACCTATTAACACCTGGAACGGGAAGATGAACAGTGAAGCATCTCAATTTGCAGATGACAATATATTATTTACATAACTGAGGACTGGGAACCATTTCAGGAATTCTCAAAGAAACTTAACCTATACATAACCTAGCTTAATGAACACAATTGCAAATAAAATTCACCACTGGGAAATGGAAAGTAATATGCATCAAACTGAAAGAAATTGAGTTACACATACAACACAAACTGCTTTAAAATATGTTAGGAAAGAGATCAGTTACAATTGTGACCATGTAACAAAGACTGCAATTGCAATTAAACAAGCAGATGCAATTTAATAACAAGAAAAATCATAATACCAGTATATGAAATAATGATGTGCCATTAAAAGATTGTATCCAAATCAGACCCTGCCATTGCAAAAAAAAAGTTATTAAAAATCACATGTTCAGAGACAGGTTGAAAATCATTAAGAGCACAGAGGTCACTTACGTAAAATCAGAATGAAAAGACTGGGATTGTTGACTTTGCAAATTAGAAGACCTAGAAAGCCTACATAAAAGCATATAAAATAATGAATTGTTCAAAAAGGCAGATTGCTGTCTCTGTTCTCCTTTGCCAAGGAGACATTCAATGAAAATGAAAGATAATCAATTCAAAGCTGATAGAGAGTAATCATTTTTCATCCAGTGCATGATAAGACTGTGGAACTCACCGCAGCAAAGCAGGCTTGAGATCAATAGCCTAGTAAAACCCAAAGAGGATCTTGCTTTCTTATTGACAACAAAAATATCCCTCCTTTGAACAACAACATTAAAATGTGTGCTGGAAGGAATAAATATGCCAAGGTTTAAGTCAAATTCTGGTGATTACGAACTTTCTTGGACACATCTCCTACAACATTCCCATATGTTTGCTGACCCAGCTGGCTTTGGCCCCTGTCAAAGACAAAGTTGACCAGAATGGACTTTAAGCCTGATCCAATTTGGCAGTTCCTTATATTCCCATCTTTTTATAAATAAGTTTCAAGGACAGGTTTGCACCCACCTCCCATAGTGGGACTCTATGAAATGTGCACTGTAGTTACTTTTCAACCAGAAGTTCAGTATTTTTGGGAGCAGTTTCCATGACATGGTCTCCCAAATAGCTCTTCCTACAATGCTTCTCTCTTTACACATCGGGCTGCAGTACCTAATGAAGGCAGAAGCTTATGTATTGTCAAATAGTTCATAGAGTGGATTTTCTATCTATTCTTTTTCTCATTGTGATAGATAGCACAACTCTCCTTCCTCTCATTTACAAAGATTTTTCTCAAATGAACTATGAATAATTAAAATCTAACTCCATTTGTTCTTTTTTTTCTTAATTGAAGAAATTAAAGATGTATGTAGTGTGACTTCAAGGACTGCATATGAAAAGATATACATTATTTTATTCAAGTATAGCACTTTAAATTGTACAGCGCATATTTTTTTACTAATTCATGGCTCATTCAAGTTAAATATTTGCGCTATATGTGGCAAATTAAGCTAATAAAAGCAATTTTATTAGACGCTGGGTTTTTTTGTCACATCTGCAAACTCCAATTTTTCCATCCTTGTGCTCACTGAGCAGTAGCAGTTTCTTTCTTGCACTTTCTTCTCCTTTTCTTTTTTTTTAACCCTAACATTGAGTTATTGCATTTATATTATTAATAAGACTGTCCATAGCTAAATGATGGAAATATAAATTCATTATGGACATAAGCCCTCTTGCTGCAGGGCACAAGCATATCGCTGACTGTTGGGGGTTAAGAGGAAATCTCCCCAAAGGTCTGGTTGGTACAGTTATTCATTAGGAGATTAGTTTGCACCCTCCCTAGATCTACCTCATTATGATGACTTTTGGAAACTAGATACTGGAACAGACTAATAATTTAACAGGTTCTGTGCTGTTGTTTCTCTGATCCTAGCATGTCATTGCTAGAAAACTTATTGAAGATCCTTACTGGAGGCTAAAGAATAAGCAAAACTTGATAGGAAAGATTTTCCATACAGATCTTTTGCTAGTTAATTCCATCTATGGGTAAAGGAAAGATGATAGACCAGCAGATTATCTCATCATTGTATGAATTTGCGTGCGATACACTCTTAAAGGCATCTTTTTCTTTTTTTACAAACACAGAGGTTTGTTTGCATCTCATTCTGTCAGTGGTTTTCCTTCCTACCCCCATTTTAAAGCCATAGGATATTTATTATATCATCACTTAAATACAAAAAAAACCCAAAACATAGAACGGTGAGGAGAGGTTGTTCGGTGAGTAAAGAATTTCATTGTGTCTCATTTCCAAAATCTCTCCCTCCAGAATATTTGCAGTTCTTGCCCGTCTTCTGAAACGTACCACTACCGCTATTACAACTCCTCACCCTTCACTATGGCATAAACTACCTCTCAACTTCCCAAAGCCACCTCCAGACCCTCTTTCTCCACTTTGATGGATGAGAGATGACTTGGGCTGTGGTTAGCTCAGCACTACTTCGCGCTGACCAGCGGCTTCACGGGGACTGGCCAGGTGGCCATTGCCAAATGGAATAAATAAAAGCTGAACTGTCCTTGACATGACTCCAGCTGGAGCAATGATGCATTCTCTCATCTACCAAGCCGTTGATTTTCACAATACTTGTGGGAATGTAATATCTTTGAAACCTTTACTCCTCCGTCAAATAGAGCTGAAATTGGCCCCCAGGTTCGGAAGTTATAAAGAGGGAGCTGACAGACAGTATGATGGCGTAAGCCTTGTTTCCTTAGGAAACTTGGCTAAAAATATCAAAACTTAAAAGCAAGAAAATGAAGAACAAAAGACATCATAAATTCTACAATGCTCCCATGATAACCAAAAATATGTTATCTTTGCCAAGTGCAGCTGAATGAGATTTCACTGCCACATAACAGCCTGTGATCTTGAAGTCAGCAGTGCAATAAGAAAGAGACACACCGCAGAGTTAGCAACACACTTAACTCTATTCCGTGCCCTCGATTAGGTGTTGGAAGCTAACGTCATAAATTGGTATCTGCGTGATCTGACAGGGATTACTGTTGTGTGATTCAGTGGCTGTCATTATGAATGGGAAAGAAGGCTGGTCATCCAAGCCTGTCGCTATTGATGCTGGAGAAAGACTGGCTTTTCTGAAGAGCATCTCAAACCACCTGCTGTGCTGATTCATCCTTTGAAGGAGTTTCTGATTCTCTACTGAACAGCAAAAGAGGCTTATGGTACTCATCTCCGAACTTAAGCTCCAAACACCACCCCCTTTAAAATATTTTCAGAAAGACTGGGGTTTGTTAACATTTTTCCTTTCTATTTCTTCTTCTTTGTAATGGCACATAGAGCAAAAACTCATCATTTGTTTAGCTGCTTCTTTGAACACCAGCATCACATATTCCCTTGCACTAGTCTATGGACAGGTATATTAGTGTTTCCTTTGCTGGCTCTGCAGAAATTGAGCTCAAGCAATGCTGATCCACACATTTCAAGGTGTGGTCTCGTAGGCATCACTGAGTCTCAGGTCGTATTTGTTACAGTTTTGATGAAAAAATTAATTTTAATTAATTATTTCTAGGTCTTTCTGCAACGAAATGTTTAGGAACTAATGTTTCTGTGAAAGCACTAGTTTAAATAAAATATTTAGACCCAGAAAAACATATCTTACCAATCTAAAAGAATTGAAAGGCACGGTAATTTAAACACATTTTGAGTCTGAACTAGCAGCATGTATTAATGAAAGAGGCAAGAATAAGGAGCCTAGTCTGTTGTGGCCTGTGTTCCAGGGTGATGATTGATGCATATGGAGAGGGATGTGCTAGCTGGGCTTATAGAGGCTATACCATTTCAGTTCCCTTAACAAAGTCTAGACAATCTCCAAGACCAAACAAGTGCATGCTTTCATAATGATATCATGCACATGCTAAAAACCTGGCCAACAATTTATTGACTTTCATACAAGTTCTCCTGACTAACAAGAGTGCAACAAAGTGGGTAACTCTATTCATAGACTCACAAAGAGCTAAACTGTGGCTTTGCCAGGAGGCCAGAGGAGGAGACAACAGGATGATTCACTGCCCAGGAGGAGAGTCAGAAATGGACTGTGTTTTAGAAGACACAATCTTTTCCCCATCTCCCTCCAGCACAACCATCTCAGCTCCATTATTCTGAACAGTTTGTTTCCCTTCAGGCACTTGCACTGCCAAGCCTGCTGGAGGTGCAGAACCATTACCTAATCCATCACCTCCACATGTCCATGGGGAGGTTTCTCCTCCAATGAAACTGGTCTGCACAATGCATGCGTCATCCCACATCAGAAAATGGGAGGAATGCTGCACATGTTGCACTAGATCTTATGAATCAATGTGCTTTAGGATAGTGATAAAGACGTATTCCCTTCCCCCCCCCCCCCCCCCTTTTTGTCTCCATGCTATTAAAAACTTCAGTTTAGGACAAACAAGACTGATATCCATCATTGAGGAAAATCCACAGCCATGGCTGTGCCTTTAGACCAGAACCAGTTTCAAAAACCATACATTTGGATGTAATCAAAGCTTTTCAAAAGCTCAGCAGGTACCACTAGGATGCAAGCAAATTTTAAAATTTCCACCCCCATTAAATTCCTCACTTGGAAATGAAAAACAAGTGAGATTCTCATTTACAGAAAGGGCCCGTTACATTGCAAAGTGGTATGAATAGGAATTGAATATATTGTGTTGCATATATAAAGCTAATATGTCTTTCCATGTGTGCGGAGTATCGTGCGGAAGGAAGCACTTCAATATTTGTTCAGTATTTCATCTCCCAATATAATTTCAGTATGTAAAACAAATGTTACTTATACAGCACACCCTTGTAAGTCATACAGATGCAGTTTGTTCCACCAGCCAGGATTTATTAGTCACAAATCCTACACAGCTTTTTCTTTTTTTCTTGTATGTTGTAGTGTTCATAAGACAATTGAGTCTGGGGACTGGAAAACATCCTCATACACAAATCTGCATATAAACCATACCTTTTAATTTATTGTTTGGACATTAGGTGCTGTGACAAGATAAGTCATATGATCTGTAATTGGCCCAGTGAGGATTTATTGGTGTGTATAATGTATATACTTTTATTAAAGTACAAGAAGAAAATTACTTTGTCAATCATTTCTAAGAGAAAAAGGCCTGGAGAAAGCATTAATTCTTCTGCTGTCACTTTTGGCACTGTAGTTCTTTCTGTGCACAACTACACTTTGCTACTGTACTTTAATCGTAAATAAAACAGAAGTTTTCTGTTTTCTGATTTGATGCAAAAGATGGTTATATGAGTTCATACATGCATATGCACACACATCAAGCAGCCAATACCTGAGTTAATAATTTATAATTCAAAATCCAAATAGGTAAAACAATAGATGGGCATGACATTGTTGTTGTCACTGTTTTGTCAGAGGGGTAAACCCCACCTATAGGTATAATCAACTCAAGACAACACTGGGGCTTCTATCACATGTATTATCAATACGCAAATCTATGTTGATGTGGCTATATTGGTATTCTTCTACTTTGTTGGAAATATGTAAAATTATATAATCATCATATGGAATACAAGTATTTTCTTTGCTTTGCTTATATTTTGCTTACCCACAAACACGTTACCTTGCTCACAAACACCTAAAGAACATATACTTAGACAATCGATTGTAGGTCTACGTCAAGCCTGGGGAAGAGTTTTGCAGCATATGCCAAGCCAGTTATTAACCAAGCACCAAACCACCCTCTTATTTGTTGGCCATCCATTTTGCAATGCATTCACTCAGAGCCTGAACTAAACCTTGCCAGGAGCCTGTGAGCCCACACCAGCAATCCCAGCAAAAAGTGTGCAGTCTTGGAGGCATCCTGGGCCCAAGTCTGCTCTCAGAGAGAAAAGCCAGTGGCCGACACTCCCTAATGGGACATATCCTGAGGTCTGCAGCTGGCAATAAAACAAGCGTTGGCCTAACTTTGCTCTCCTAAGGCAGCTCTGACTTAACTAGAGAAGGAAGAGAGTCAGAGCCACACCAAATAGTCTGGCATGGCACGGCCTCTTCCATTTACTCATGCCACATCACCTCCCTTTTGCAGCCAAATATTCTTTTGCTGTGGGTTTTCTTTTCATATGCAGCTTCTGAAGAATTTATGAACTTGAGTCTTTAAAAAAACAGTAAAATAACATAGCATCACATTTCCTCCTGTCTTCTTTCCCAGCCTAATAGAAACCTCTAGTTCTGCTCTATAGAGCAGGCTCTATAGAGCCTACCAGCATAGTTAAGAGAGCAGCTGACAGTAGCCACTGTTTCTCAGCCTCTGGGTGTGGATGGGGGAAATAAACAGGTATTTTTCTGATGTGAATTATAACTAAAGGCAGATGGAATGGGATGGTTCACTTCAAAACAGCTAAACTTCCCCATCACCCCAAAGCAGGGAGTTTTCACCTAAACTGCCTCTTGCAAATAGTCTCTGACACACACTAGAGCCAGGGCCATGTCTGAGTGTCTTCTGGGAGTGTGATTTATGCAGGTCAAAACTGTAACAGCAAATATAACAAAATTAACTACAGTGCTTCAGCACTGGGACATGTTCCCTGACCTTGCTTACTCATACAGGTGTAGCTACAGTCTGTCCTTGTACGAAAATCAGGTTGAGGGAGGTGCTTCTGCTCCTCTACTCCACTTTGGTGAGACCCCCACCTAAAATCCTGCATCCAGCTCTGGAGTCCTCAGCACAGGAAAGACATGGACCTGTTGGAGTGGGTTCAGAGGAAGGACAGAGGGATGATAAGAGTGCTAGAGCACTTCTGTTTTGAAGACAGGCTGAGAGTTGGGAATCTTCAGCCTGGAGAAGAGAAGGCTCCAGGGAGATCTTACAGCAGCCTTTCGGTACTTAAAGGGGACCTACAGGAGAGATGGGGAGGTACTCTTTATCAGGGAGTAGTGATAGGACAAGGGGTAACAGTTTTAAACTGAAAGGGAGGAGATTTAGATTAGATATTAGGAAGAAATTCTTTACAGTGAAGGTGGTGAGACACTGGAACATGTTTCACAGTGAAGTTGTAGATCCCCCATCCCTGGAGGTGTTCAAGACCAGGCTGGATGGTGCTTTGAACAACCTCGTCTGGTGGGACGTGTCCCTGCCCATGGCAGTGGGGCTGGAACTCGATGATCTTCCAACCCAAACCATTCTATGATTCACATCCCAGCCATTCACACTGCAGCAGTCCCGAACTTGCCTCAATTTCTCAGGGTGCTCACTGGAATTGAAATCTTTAGGACCTACAATAGACCCCCAGTGACAAAAATGTATACAAAGATGTTTCAGAAACTAACAGTTTGGCTAAATGGAGGCAGCTGTGTGCAAGGACAGCAATTCCCTGACACACAGACAATCTACCTGCCAAATTTGAAGTCCTTGCCTGAAATAACGGTTAAGAGCAGAGCAGGCAAAAACTTGTTAATAAAACAACCGTAAGACTTTTGTTTTAATATTGGCAAAAAAACATATTTTCCCTGACCCAGTTTTGAAATGTGCTGATTTATTTTTCTTGAAAGCTTCCTAAAATATTCAGCTAAACACAGACACTTTTCACGTTTTGGGAAAGTTTTAAAACAAATTATTACAGTCTGGTAAAGTTATAAACTGCTAAAACCAGAATTCAACAATGATAAGGGCTGAGGCACATTAATCACAGGCTTTGCTACTGTAGCTAATCCCCAGAGGGGGTTATTACACCAATAATAATTTTAAAAGATTATGGAATTACTTAATTTTTGATTTCTTGATGTGGAGAGATTTCTGGTCTAAACATTTTTGATGTCTAATTATGATAGGGGAATACAGCACTAGTAAAAGTTATTGCAGTACACACATCCCTCAGACTGCTAGATTTTGCTAAGAAACAAGTTTCTTGATGGGGAGGACAGTGGAAGAGTTGTGGACACCTTACAATTGCTCCTAAGCCTGGATTTTTATTCACAGAATTACACAGTCCCTAGTAGACTGGTATCTGTATTGGAATATGTTCTTTTATTTTCTTTAGACAAGAGACAGAAAAATCAGGAAAAAATACACATGCATTAATTTTATTGCTTTTTAAAGGCCATAATGAAGTGACATAATGTTGTGAACATCATCCCTTAACTGGTAGAAGACGGATTTCTCTGCACCATTTTTAAAAAACCACATATTTCAAATAAGAAAGCAAAAAAAGTGATAAATATCCCTTCTAAACATCAGCCACCGTTTTTAGCATCATTGTATCAAGCAGATGCATTCTGGTTTTGAAAGCTGCAAATTAAGAACAAGGAATAGTTGCTTTTAACTTTGAGTAAAAGCTGCCCAATGTTATATTTGCTTATTTAAGCTTCATTAAATTTAGGTTCCCATCTGCTTCTTTTTCATACCATTTCCAAATCCTAAATAAAAGGATTCTCTGCTAGTTATAACAAACCATTCTTGTCAGTTATTGCTCACTTGACAAAAAAAAAAAAACAGCCTACCCTTAAAAACTTAGCTGACAGTGCTATATAAAAAGTAAAAACACTACCAAAAAACAAAAAAGCCCCCCAAAATCCCAAACTCCTGGCCTTTCCAAACAGGCCAATATATTTGTAACAACATCTTTACTGAGTTCATGTATCTTCTTTATTGCTCTTCATAAAGAGGCTATTGGATCCTTCGGACTTCCAACGTGAAAAATGAAAGAATTTCCTCCCATTCTTGCCTCTCTTATCTCATAATTGTTTTGTTCAGAGCAGTAGGAGAGACCAATATAAATGTCTCTGCTGTTTTATTTGCCCTTTTCAAGCTCATTCATACATTTCTCGAGGGCATTTTTTTTTCTCCTTTTCCTTTTGAATTTGTATCTGTTTACTGCTCAGTACACACAAGCAAGCTAAATTGTTCAAGATTTTATTCCAGAGCTTTATGTAACACACATAACAGAACAAAATATTTAACGGTGAGATTACACAGTGGCTTGTAATGATGGCACAAGGTAAAAAATTTAGGGATATGCTTAGCCTCGAGGAATACCTGTACAACAGAATTTATGTTCCCAAATGTGTTCATCTCCTGAGCATGCAACCTCAGCCATCCTTTCTTTTAGTCATCTTGGGCTTCATTGCTACAGCCATTGTTATGAGCTCGTAAGGAAAAGGATGCAGGGGACGGCTGGATACCAACAGCTGACAGTTCTGTCCTCGTGGTAGGGTTCACAGCTCACACGTCTTTTGAAGTACAGCAAGTCCAACCAGTGAAGGCAAAAAGCTGGTTCCAGGAAAGACGTTATTTCTCATGACTTTAGGGATATAAACTGTGGTGTGGAGCTTCAGAGAAATTACAGGACAGGACACCGCTAAAGATCCATTTCCTGCAGATGAGCCTTCTTGCCATAAAACTCTGCCACCCAGAGTACATACAGGCTGTTCCTGCCTTCCTCCACCTTCCTACCTGCTCTCTGGGTGTCCCTAGCAGGCAAAAGGTAGAGAGGACTGTGGATCAGCTTAACCTATGCCTATAAATATATATGTATATAGGTTAATAATCTGAAATTAAAATTCTATAACTGACTCTGCTATAACACTCTCTCATAACCCTTTGCTATCCGAAATCTGGCACAGCACAAAATCTACATTTGTGTTTTCAGATGACAGCCTGTAAGGGTTAAGACTAGTATGTGAATAAAGGTGATATGCTATTAATTATACAACAGAATTTGCATTGAGAATCTAAAGAAGGAAGTATGGAAACGATCTCTTCAGGGAAATTGTCACTTGGTGTTTTTTTTCTATCCCCTTCTTTCCTCTGTAGGTTCTTCTACTGCACTCACATCTGTAGCATCCAGTGGAGCATTAAGCAATGTGAGTAACATCTGTCAAACGTGTGGTGTCTGCTTATGAGAATGCTGACTTGGAGTGTTCCCGAGGCTTGGCAGCTGGTTATCTTTTGTGATCTAGAAATCAATCAAGGAGGACTTCTGCCAAATCAGAGATTTCTCCACTCCTTTCCTTACTAATCGCAGCAGACATTCCCTTGCTGAGGTTAAAAGACAGTAAGTTCTGTGACTGAGAAACAGAAGTACCCAGAGACACACGTTGCCCAGAATGGTTGGGCAAGGTAAGTTTCCAGGGGACTGGTGGAGAGCAGCACCCCATGCTGCCTTATCGGGCAAAGTGAAACCTCAACTTTAGTTTTAATTGGCCATGTTGTAAGAGTCTAGGGACATTTTACACAGAAACGGGGGAAGATTGCCCAAAATCTTTAATTCAAGAATTCATCCCAAATGGAATGAAGGTGTGGTTTGAAGGAGGAGGGAGCCAGACATTTTTCAGTGGTTGCCAGGGAGAAGACATGGGGTAACGGGCCTAAGTTGGAACCTTGGAGGTTCCACTCAAAAATGAGAAAAAACTGCTTCACAGTGAGGGTGCCAGAGCCCTGGAACAGGCTGCCCAAGGAGATTGTGGAGTCCCCTTCTTTGGAGATTTTCAAGACCCACCTGGATGCAGTTCTGAGTGACATGCTCTAGCTCTGGGCAATCCTGCTTCAGCAGGGGAGTTGGACTAGATGATCTCTACGGTCCCATCCAACTCTAAAAAATTCAGTGAAATTTAGTGAAAACCCTGTCAGTGCATGATGTGGGTGAAATTTCTTCAAGCTCCTGGGTGAGGCAATTGATAACTGTTTCAATAAGACAGAATAAAAAGAGAAATACAGACAGCAGGTAAGCCTTACGTCTCTTCAGACAGTGGCACCCACTGGCAGTGTTCGTGCAGCATCGCACAGACCCTGGATCTGTGTGATGTATATATATCATATATATACATATATATATACATATATATATGTAATATATATAGCACATTGCCCAGGGAGACAAACATCTCCTTTTTGGTCATTTGAGCTAATATATAATTTTCTTACAAGACAAAAATTCTATTTACAAAGGAAGCTTGCATGACAATTTCTTGCTGCTCTTTTAGATAAGGGCAAGGCCATGCAGGTCCCAAGTGGGAGCTGCCTGTAGCACAACAGGGCCTGGAGGCCACACTGGACGTGCAGCACAGTGCAGCATGGTACAGATTGCTCAGGTTAACTGCAATGTGGATCACCAGCTCCTCAACATGCAATGGTCTCCCAGTCAAGATCAATACTTTCTACCCCTTGGTCCGCATAGAGTTTTCCTTTCCCAAATATGTGATGACTTACACATTGTATTAATAGCATACAAGCCCTAAATATGATGGTAAATAGAGCAGAGAAGTCCTGTTCAAGATCACTATCTCCTCAAACACAGTGTCTTCTGCTCGCCTCTCAGTACAGGCAGTTAGGGAGGTGGTTGAGGGAGGTTCTGACAGGATTCCCCAAAGAAGAAGAAGAGTTGGGTCTTTGTGTATAGCTGCTGCCCCAGGAAACAGTACTGCCTCTTCTGGGTTCTTTCCTCCTTCCTGACCTCTATTTCAGGCTCATCATGAGTCACACAACAGCTCCCATTGACCCAGACATGCCTCTTCGCATTGACAGCATCAAGACCTGTAACTCCGATTGAGTCACTGAATGGCCCTGCCCTGCAATGAAAAGATATAAGCAGGCTTTTTATGGCAACACAACCTTGGTCACCACTGCAGGGATGAGGATTTACACATCCCAGATCCCAGATTGAGACATACTTAAATCTTACTGACTCATATACTGAATAACAGTAGAGAGAGAGAGGAATCTGTGCGGGATCATATCAGTGAGAGGTCTCCTGACAGCAGAGCTGTTTCCTATCATTGCCTGCTGCAACTGTGCCTCAAAGCAGGTCTCACACCATTTAAACTCATTACCCTGGGGCTCACAGCTTCCTTGAGACAAGCGAAGATAGCTTCTGGCCAACAGTGTCAAACACGATAGAGGGATCCTCAAGTATGAGAAAGGATGTTTGCTTTCTGTGATGTCTGAGAAGTTTATTTCAAAAGCACAACTAAACATTATATCAGCTAAACGTTGTTCTACCATTTATAAAACACTTGAAGTATAGTTACTGAATTGCACTTATTTAATACAATACTGAAATAAAATACCTAATAAAAAATTAGCTCAATTAGCTGAAACATTTTTCTTCCTACCACTAACCTAAGACATATGTAAAATTTTATTATGTTTAATCGCTGTCTGGGCTCCTGCTGTAATGACTTCAAGCAGCTCACTGAGCTATGATGTTTTTGCCATGTGAAGTTGAAATGGAGGGCAAGACATTCAGTGGGAAATTTCAGAGAGAAACACGACAAGCTGCTGGACTTGACAGAGGCGGGAAGGTCAGGAGAGAACAGGTAGATTTGTAAGTCATTGATGCAAAGCAGATAGCTGAAGCCATGTGAGGCAGTGAGCTCGCTGAGAGGAAGGTTTTACATGAGAAAAGTGAGCCAAGGACAGTATCAATAATCTGTAAGTAATTGCCTGGTGTTACATGTGATGTAAGAGACACTGTAGGAAGTGCCTCCTGGTATTCACTGTAAATACTGTGGGGGAACTGAGTGGGGAAGGAGACAGAGGGTGTCCCTAAAGCAGCACTTTAGCTCCAGTCAGGACTGTGCGCTAGAAACAAGTCTCCTGATCATCACCTGTAGGTTCACACCAGGAGTGGTCTCAGAGTAGGCAAACTGGACTCTTTGGGGGTCATTAAAGGATGTGCGCCAGGTGCATGCCAGCTGCCAACAGGAGTTCATTTGCCTGGATGAGAGTAGAGCCAGTCTGTGTAAAGCCTCCAAAACAAAATTAGTGTGGATATCAGATCTTCAGCACTACCCTTCTCAGTGCTACGGCCCCTCTTGTACTTGCAGCCATGATGTTATTTTTTCCAGCTTTGCTGCAGACTTTCTATATGGATTCACTTCACTTCTCTATGTCTGTGTCATATATGAAATATTCTTGTCACCACATCCTGCGCTTGCTGGGACATGAAAAAGGTAAAATTGTCAACATACATCAGGAATTCAGACACCACAGTCCCTTCCACAAGGCAGAAAAAAGTGAAACAAGATTGGATTAGTGTTCAGTAAATGAGATGAGGACCTTGCCCCGAGCCCTGAGGATAAACGTGGGGACCAGACTCCTTGATTCAGTGTCCTGTGCCCTTTCTTGCACACTGCGAAAAGTGGGTCCTGCTGAAAGAGACCATAACATAACCGAAGACAACCAGTTGAGGGAACAGCGCTGCCAGCTCTGAGTGGTGGGTACTTCACCTTGCTGTCCTCACATTCTTTTGAGGTACCTTGGGAGGCTCCTCCACTGTGAACCTGCTTAATGTTCTGCCATTGTTTCATTCAGACAGTAACAAAAACCAATTCACCGTACAACAGCAAGGGAAGGCTCTCTACGCATTTATCAAGTGTCTCCCAGCTGATCTCTTTGTTTGAAACCTGGTCATCATGTTTGTGATGTTCTTGAGGTTGATTCATTCCTGCATTTAACCCAGCTGCGTTCTGCTGTAGAATCCATTGAATTCAAACCAGAAACATTGGCCAAATACTGCATAACCTTGAAAGCTTTCGCTAATTAATTCTACACTCAGCATAACTGCTACGTCTATGTTCTGTAGCAATCGTCAATGCAATGGTTACTGACTTAAATGTAAATCAGCCCTTTCACAAAAGGAGCGCCCTTCCCTCTTACTTCAACAGCAGTTGTTCCTCAGAACACCCAATTGTACAAACCCTCCAACAGCATCTGTTCCTCTTGCTGTGAATCACGTCCTCACGGCTGCAAATGGTTGCAAAGCATTAGTTAGAAACCTGTCCAAGCCCTGTATTAAAAAGCCATGTCCCACCTATAGGGCTTTCTATTTAAATCAGTGAAATTCCTGAATTAACTCTGAAAAGACAGTAAGATTTTTGGAGCATTTGCTTTGACACACTTCACTAGCTTTTCCAGGAAAATAGTCAGAGTACTCCAAAGATTTTCTCAGCTATTGAATTTATGTTTGTTTGTTCGTTTCTGCTATTTGCACACAAATCTCTTTCCACAACACTTGAATCACTGAAAAGGGAAGATCCACACTCCCAACACCAGGCTATAATAGCATAAAACATTTTTCTGCTTTGCTGGCACATCACATTATAGAGGTTGTCCATAATCTTAGTAAAACAGACAATGTAAAAAGCCTTCCTGCTTATATCAGACCTTGTTATTAAATTTATATCCATTTCTCATACTAACCCATATTTCCCTTTATCAGAACTCTGAAAAATAACTCCTCAAGCAAGACTTGAGTGTGGCATTTGATACATTCTTCGGAGGAATTCTGCTGTCCCTTCTTGGAAACATGGCAGGGGATTAGGGGGATTGTGAGTAGATGGCTTCAATCATTCCTCACAGACAATACTCAGTGAGTCATGAAGACCTTCTACTTCCAGGGCTATCATCCATGAAGTTTTGAAAGAGTCCACCTAATTCTGTGTTTAGGAGAAGACCCATAGCATGAAATAGTTTACAGCAAAACACAGGCAATACACTGTAGGCACCCAGCCCCAGCTGGAATTGCCTCCACACCCCCACTGTTCGAAGCCCCCGTTGCCCCTAGCTGAAGAGCTGATGGCCAAGGTGAGCCAGGCAGCCAGAAAGGAACACTGGAGATATCTCTGCAGCCACACTGAGCTGGTACAGCCAACCTGCCAACCTTTCCACTGCTCTGCTGACCCAAGGGTCCTGACACTTGTTATAAAACTACAGTTTTGAATGGCAAATGAGAAGAATCAGCCTCGGGTGAAAACAAGAGGTGATGTGACCCAAAGCAGCCTCTCTCTGCTAGCAAATCTACAGTACCTGCTGTCACCTCTTTCCTGAGACACAGCTACAGACATTGAAGCCAAATGCTCAGTCACCATTCCACTGCTCAGAGGCCTGGACCACTTCTTCTAGTCCAAGAAAACCTTCAGATCACATATCTTTTCATCCAGCATATAAGTCTGGGCATATTTATTCAGAATGCTTTATTCATATCTTCATTCAGGGGGTTTCAGCAGAATATCCTCTGCTTCATGTCTATAGAACTTCAAAAATGCAATTAATTTTAAACAATGTAATTGAAACAAAGACTCAGACGCATCTGTAGCAGAAAGAAAAGAAGAAAAGACATTTCATTGCATGTGCATAAGGAAAGGCAGCCGGACTCTCCATGTTCTGTGAGAGTGACGCCTTTGCATCCACTTGTCCAATTTCCTGACAAATTAAAACCGGGATGTCATTTCTCTTGTGATGCAGCTTTATAAATGTTTTGAAATACATCTTCTGTGCCTAGACCAAATTATTCATCCCTCTTACCTTTTTATGCAGTGTAGCTATTCTAGAAACTCTTAATAGAAGTGCCATATATAATGTTATACCTACCAACATGAGAAAAAAAAGATTTCCGTCTTTGGAATAATTTGTACTAGGGATAATACGTTTGTGGTTTTTACAGGAATCACATGGATGTATTCATCTTCTTTGTTTTGGAGACCTGGTCAGCACAGTCTGGAGGCAAGGTTACATACCTAAGAGATACAAAGAACTTATTACTTTAACATTACTTTAACAAAAGCAAATAAAACCATAATTTTTTTTAAAATGTTCTGAGAAATAACATATTCAACTAGCCCATCCCATCAGCTTTGAGAGTACATTCTTTCTGGAGCTCTCTCGTAGCAGAAAAATCATTTTTACCAGAGATCTGCTTAGTAGGAAAAAGAAGAAAAGGCCTCCAGCATTCAGCTTGGATTTCTGCAATATTTTTAGCTGTTCTGCGTGGCAAAGGGAGTTCACATCTTTCCAGTTTATTCCATGGGACTAAAACTTGTACCCTGAGCTGCTGGCTCATATTCTGCCTACATTTTACTTTTTCAGAGCTCAGCATAAGTAAGCCCTCTGCAATGTGGACAGACTATATTCCTGGTGTTTCATATCAATCCTGCCCAGCAGCTCCAAGATAGGATAATGGGTCGTGGCCCTCTAACACAACAGGGATTGAGAAAAAGGTTATTTCTCCACCTATCGTCCCATTCACATCTACTAAAGCTTTCATTAATCTCCTGATTTTCAGTTTCAAGATGAATCGGAGTAATTAAGACACCCTTTCTCCACTTTGCTTAAGGTTTTAAAGTGAGAATCTACTCTTTAATATCAGGATACTGAGACAGCTGTCCAGATGATGGAAAATGATGACACAAGCATTTGCAAGCAGAGGGTCTGGCTTCCCAGTCTGTGTGGAACTTCAGTAAGCCTAAAAGAGCCATTTTCTTTACTACCCTAGTTAACGCCTTGGTAAATTTAAAGATACCAGAATAAAATAGCTCCCAAGATTCTGTAATAAAACTGCCATCCGTTGACTATGAATCTTTGTACAGCTAAAGTCAGAAAAAGTGGCAAATTTACAATGACATCTCCTTCACCTTTTTGTCTGTCCTCTGAAAACACCTAAACAACTCAAGAAAAATTGTTAGCTCATCCTTAAATTGTCCATGGCAGACATGGTTATTTAAGGAAACACAAACCCCAGTTAGGACCAGCTTCTTATTACAATTGCAGCCTCTAGTCTCTGAATTTACAGCCTAAAAGTACACCAGATGAGAAAGGAAAGCATTACCCTCCACTGAGGGTAAACTGAGTCCTAGTTAGACGATGTGACTTACGACCAGGAAGGACTTCTCAGAGCCAGGAATTTAACTGAGATCTTTTAAAGGTGCAGCTCGGCACCTTAATTATTTTCCCTTCTCCTTAGGAGCAAAGGTTTTCCCGTATCATAAAATTCTTCCTACGGGTCTGAAAGGTTAAGCTATTTAAGAAATGCAGCTTCTTAAACCTGGTGAGATTTTTCCAAATAAAAAAAAAATAACAGTAATAAAACATAAGTAGTTTTCACATCTCCAAAGCAAAGCAGAAAATATTAGTTAATTCAACCTTACAAGACCCCTATGAGTTAAGTACAGGCTACACTTCTCAAATATGCCTTTTATCCCTCCCTCTCTCTTTCTCTAAGCATGCAACCAAAATTACAAACAAGGTGCATAATGCTTCTGTGTGGTAACCATGGTAATCAGCTGTATCAACTACTGTAAATATATATGCAATATACCCAACAAGTCACCTAAATGCAGACCTACTCCACTCTACTAAGATGTATCCTACAAGCAGTCACGGCTGAATATTTTTGGTGAGCAACTTAATCTAGGCAATATTCAGGAATTGCCCTTTGTCAACCTCTTTTAGAGGTGGGGAAGCGATCACTGGTTGCTTTGGAAAATCCCAGCCCAATGCCTATCCACACTTCAGACACTCCGTGGCCAACACCGATCTTGTACCCCAAGTCACCTTTTTCCATGGTAACTCTACCCAGCATCTGGACTGTTAAGAAAGATTATGACTCAGGGAAGGGGTAATATTTAAAAGAATGGGGCCAAGAACAAAATATTTGGAATGTTTCTCCCCCAACACTTGCGTTTCCCCAAACAATCTTTTTTTCCTTCACTGCTTTAAGTAAACATGATTTCACAAGAAGTTATTGGGCAGGACCTTTAGGATAAAAGTATGCTTTCCAGCCTACTTAGTTAGATGGCACCAGTACAAGAGTGACTGATGCTCTGTTTTCGGGATGACTTCAGCTGAAGAACTATGAAAGCCAATCCTTTCCTCTGAGTGCCCTGATATGAGATTGACAGAACCTCTAACTAGTATAAACTGTGCTTTTTGTGAGCCCTACTTCAAACATTTCTTTTATTAATCTTATTTTCTTTCAAAACTTAATTCCTCCAAGTGCTTTGTTGCCGCATGCTCAGTTTAAAAATGTCAAACACTTCTTATGTCCTTCCCACCTGATGAGGCAAAGGCTCCTCTTACCTGGAGCTGTGTTTTTTCACATCCTACCAGGCAGCTAAAATGGGGGCTCCAGCAGGTTGAGGAAGGACTTGAGCACCCTAATAAGAAATCATTTAAACCCAACAGGACTTTGCAACAGACAGAAGCGGGTTCAGCTGCCAGTGTGCTGACAATTTGGTATGCCAAAATTCACCTTTTTGTCTCCAAAAGCTTATATAAATAAATGCAGCATACCTGTCTGATTCTGCAAACCGTTCTGTTATTTAGACAAGCGTTACAGCTGATCTCAGGGAGAGCTCAGCCTGAATCTACAACGCGTAGGTCTGTGCTCTGTTTCTAGCAACAATTTGCATAACAGTATTCATTTCCAAAAATGCTTCACAGGCTTTATACCCACAAGACCATCTCTGGATGGAGAAGAGAGAAAAAGCAGAAAAGAGTGTGTTGGCCACCTGCAGAAAGAAAGGAAGATTCGGACAATATTGACATTTGGGACTGAAACCCTGTTTTTATAACACAAAGATCCTTGGCAAAGAGCTACACGGCGACATCCATGAAGGTCTGCATAACCCTAGATGTCCAGTTACAATGGGGCAGGTGCAGGACTGGGACCCTTCTGTACAGGAGGGGAGAAACCTCAGCAGTCAGGTTTAATTCTGAAGATAAATGCATAGTACCTTATTGACTGCCCCACGAATCCTAGAAGATTCAAAGACTGAATTAAAACCATTAAATGTGTACCTGCAGTTCTAACGGTCGTTTGCAACCAGATTCTTAAACCACTCCCCAGCCTTTCCCAGCAGCTCCCTGGTTTCTCTAAATACAGGGAAATTTGCACATTTAAATTCTGTTCCAGTCAAGGTGGTTTTTTAGTGCACATTGTTCACCAGTAGCACTATCAGTGACATGATAAATACTTCTCGGGTATCATTCATCTTCTCCTTCTTGTTATTAAGGTGAACTGTGTGTGCAGCATAACGTTTTGTTTTAAAAGGACTTGGGATTTTCAGGGGAGAAAGGAGGAGATTAATATAATTGTCCGTTCTTATTCTGGAGAAGGCAGGTGAAAGAGGCAGACACCTGGGAAAGTGGAAGGTGAGAAGGTTTGCCAAGGTCCTCCGTCCCTGAGCTTCTTTATTTAGTATGAGGAAAATACACCAGTCAACTCATTAACGCCTGATGAACAGCAGGGTAACGAAGAGGCTCTGGGTTGCTTGGTGTCTTTCCCACTGCAATGATCTGAGGAATTACATCACTTCTCTAACGCTGAACTTGGAAAGGGATATATTGAAATCAGTGTCTCATCAGCTCTGCAGGCAGCGGGGCAGGCAGCGGGGCAGGCAGCGGGCAGGCAGGCAGCGGGGCAGGGCGGCAAGCAGCAGGCAAGCGGCGGGCAAGCACAGGCAGGTAGAGGGCAGAGAGGTAACAGGCAAGCAGGAAGCAGGCACAGGCAGCAGGCAGGCAGGCAGTGGGCAGGAAGGCAGCAGGCAGGTAGATAGGAGGCAGGCAGGCAGCAGGCAGAGGGCAGGCAGCCGGTGGGCAGGCAGCAAGCAGGTAGCGGGCAGGCAGGAAGAGAGAAGGCAGGCAGTGGGCAAGCAGTGGGCAGGCAGAGGGCAGATAGAGGGCAGGCAGCAGGCAGGCAGCAAGCAGAGGGCAGGCAGGCAGAGGGCAGGCAGTGGGCAGGCAGGTAGAGAGAGCACAGGCAGGCAGAGGGTGGACAGGCAGGCAGCAGGCAGGCAGCGGGCAGGCAGAGGGCGGGCAGAGGGTGGGCAGGCAGCGGGAGCACAGGCAGGCAGAGGGTGAGCAGCGGGCAGGCAGCGGGTGGGCAGGCAGCGGATAAACAGTGGGCAGGCAGGCAGAGGGTGGGCAGGCAGCGGGCAGGCAGAGAGAGCACAGGCAGGCAGAGGGTGGGCAGGCAGCGGGCAGGCAGCGGGCAGGCAGCGGGCAGGCAGGAGCACGGCGCATCCCCCTCTGGTGGCCAAAGCCCCGAACTGAACGGCGGCAGCGCGGACCTCCCGAACTGCAATTTTACACAGGCAACGGGAAAAAAGGGCTGAACGTCACTAAGGGCTGCTTGACCCTTTTTAAAATTAAAATATTAGCTTTGTGCACACGCTCAAATGATACTAAAAACTGGAGAAAAATAAAAAAACGTCTCATTTCATATTCGGATTTCTGTGGGACTGCAATACTTTACTGATGCAGTTAAATTAAGGCAAACAATGTTCCTTTGATTACTTAATGTTTATGCTTTTGTATGTGAAGCTTTTGACTGAATTGGGTTTTGTAAAAAAACACCTGATACTATATTACGTTATTTAAATATCACTGAATGCACCAGAGGCAAGCAAGCCAAGCTGAGACAGGCAGCAGTGACTGTGGCACAAAATAAGGCAAATAAAAAGAAAAGGGAAGTAATAAACAGCTTATTCAGCACAGGCAAACAGCAAAAGAAGGCTCTAAAAAGAAGAGTTTGACTTGTCTGACAGTTTCATCTGAAATGCAAATACATTAAATTGATTTTAAAGGGAACTGATAGCCCTTCTGCCTGTAAAGGGCAGCTTTAGAAACCTGAAGATCATGTTTATGAAACAGAAAGTTTCATAAGTGTAAAATCTTTGCTAGATTAGTAACACTGTTTCATAAAGCAGTCTCTCATTTAAAGAGAGACGGTGCTATATCTGCTATAAAACTCTGAGTATTTACAAGGCGAGAATGTTGACTGCGCTATGATATTTTGTGTTGCTTCCTATAATTAAAATAAGAAATATTTCAAAATGCATCTTAAAAGTCTGTCATGGTTTTTCTGAACATCAAGCCCAATTTTGTGCTACCCCTTAGAAGACCTTTATAGCATGTGAAGATATCAAGAAATCAAAAACCAAAAGCATAATAAAGTTAACTAACTTAACTTTACTTCGATCCTGATTCTACATATGGATACCTACATAGAAGAATAATTTCATTTCAGAACTGTAAATATTCACGTATGTCTCCTCTAACAAGCGCAACTCATAAGGAAAGTTTTTAAAAATTGAAAGGCGCATTGAAAATCCAGGCGTTTCATCACTATTTTGTATACACAGTAAAGGTACGTGTCCATGCACAATTAAAGATCTCTTCTAGCAGAAGTGCAGCTCTTCCGATCAGAACTCCTTCGTACAGAAATGCAGGACATCTCCAGGAGAAACCCTGGATTCTCTTAAATGGAATCATTCCCCTGGTCAGTACTCGCTCCATCCTCCCCCCTTCAAGTGATGGCATCGGCCGTTGGACCACAGTCACCGTCCCGCAAAGAAATAATACAAGAAATGTTGACATTTACAACGTTACATAAATATCCCCTAATAAAGGCATACAGGTAAAGTGTGGCAGGTAAATAAAGGTGACAACGTAATGGTGCACACACTATTTAAAGCACGAAGGGAGAGAAAAAAAAAGCTTCACACGGGCTCTTGATAAGATTAAACATCCTCCTCTTAAGGAAGGAAGTGAACCAGAACTGATCGGAGCTGGAGTCAGCGGAGTTTCGGAGCGCTGCGTGTCTGCAAGGAGGGTCATTCCAGTCCTTTTGGAAATCGATTACATTCCCCAGCTACCTACTGTTATATTGCACCAGGATATTATTGTACAGTCTTGCTACACAGCCCTCCATTATAGAGCAGCTCTATTGGCATTTCAATGTTCAATGAAGGCTAGAATTGCCACAGAGGTTTCAATTAAAGAAAATTCAAAACGAAAATGGAGAAAGAAAAAAAAATAAAAGGAAAGGTAGGGTTGGAAGTTTCCAGCAAAGGTATTTATGGCTGTCTGTCATCCTGCCTTTTTTCTTCCTCTCTCCTGAAGGGTACTCGAAAATGTCCATTTAAGCAGACATATGTTTTGCAGTGTTGTCGGAAGGAACACAAACGGCATCGTTCCAGTGGTGTAGTAATAAATAAAAAATAGATATCCTTACCCGTTTGGTACAAACTCAATATTCTCCAAGTTAGAAGGGGGTAAACTACATTTACCTGTATTCACCCTTGGCTGCATCACCACAGGATGCTGCGAGAACATATCAAAAGTTGTTATTCAGCCTATAGCAGGCTGTAATCACTATTTTTCCTAAGTTGTAGTCTGGTTAAAACACTCTGTGGTACCTACCACAACCACACAGGACTCCATGCATCCTTACCTAAACTGAACAGCCCAGCAGAACAGGTTTTTACTGATTACTTTATGCACATCAACAGACAAAACTGGAGCACTCCCCAGGTTAGCAGAGAGTACAACTGCAGCTTATGTTTGCCTCTCTGAAGGTTTGATTTTTTAATGTTATATCTTTTGTATTAGTGGTCTGAACAAATTGGGTTAATTGTTTCGCTGGCTGTAACAGACCCTATATTTGAGTTCAAGATTAACGTCGCAGCCAGTTTCCAAGGTGATGGCCATTTAATTATTGTTTATGTAGAAGCAATTAACCAAATGCCAAAAAATCCTGGTTAAAATCTGAAAACAAGGAGGGTCTGTAAAAAGCTAAACATAAACCTAAAGAATTCAGGTGAGCATGTGAAATCCTGTCTATAAGGGTGTTTGGTTCCCTTAAACAATTTTATGTCAAGAATATGCTGATTACAATGAGTTTACAAATCTTTAATTGCACTTTCACTGTTAAGTTACATTTTTTAAAACTTTGCATAAGACAAGGCTGGAATGAGAGGGTTTAATGGAGGGCAACAGCCATATTTGAAAAGGCTTTTTTTCAAGCACAGGTCTCTCTCTAATCCTTATTTTTACATCTTGATTGCATTTCACAATAGCAACCAGTCACTCCAGGCAGTGTTTTTAGGGCAATTACTACAATTCTCGGGTGGTCACTCTGCATTAGATTTCATGCCTTATAAAACAACATGAGGTGTGCTATAATCACTCAGAAATATACAGCCTTTCATGTCCTATTGCTTAATTAAGGAGGGTGTTTTGCAGTACAGACATTATTGCTAGTCTGTGGTTTTTAATTTTACTATACAGTAAAAGCACCCTAATTCATACCAGTAACGGGCAAACCTGAAAATTAGTGCATTTTCTGAATTAGAAAATAAGTGGATAAACTGCAGAAAGAAAATCTAAATGTGAACACCACGATATTAAAGCAAATGTGCTCATTTATCCTGGGAAATATAGCTGAGTCTCGTTCTGCTGATATTTGATAGCGTGACACCTTGGATTTTTAAAAATATAATGAGGCTTTAGACCCCAACCCTACAATGAGCTCCCTGTGTGTGGACTCCTGTGCAAACACGGATTTCAGCAAGGTCCCCCCTCCCCGAGAGTTATCTGAGCATTAGTGCTGAGAACTGGGTAACAAGATACTGGAAGCACTTGTTGAGGCGGCAGGGCTTTATGGTGATTATCACTTCTGTGATTCTGTGAAATAAAAGCCAGTGATGTTCCAGTGACTTGTACATTAGCGTAAATACTGCAACTTTCAAAGCAAGGCTTGATTTTTTTTGAGACACCAATAAGTAGATAAATTGCAAAATTTGACCTACTTGAATAAAATATCTATAATCTGACCAAGTGCGCTGTAATCTCCATTTCTCTCTCTATTTTATAAAAGCCTTTTTGCTGGGATATGTAAGATGGCCAACTGCACAGACAATGAGTCACAGAGTTAAGTGCACTCACTCTGCCCATCTCTCTTTCTCCCTGAACCAGAAGTTAACAAAACTGTTGGCCCCAAATTATTCTGACACCAGCAATTCTCTACGTGTAGATAGATGAAGCACAATTTCTAACAAATCCTAGCCAATGCTCTGGGTTCAAAGCCTGGTGTTGGAAGACCATGGGGCAGCATATCACTAGTACAACAATTTGTATAGGATTCTCCAACAAGATCCAAATGTTCTCTTCTAGCACAATGGTCTCTGCTGAAGGAGCTGGTATCTGGGCAGCTCTGCCTGCCTCACCCCATGCAAACACATCCTAACGCCCAGTACTTTTCATGAGCTGCAGGAGGCAAGAAATGACTGCCTTTTTAAGCTGTTTAAGCCAACCTTTGGTCAACTTAGACAAGTTAGTCAAGTTGGTCAGACAAGACTATTGGTCAAGTTGGCCAGACAAGACTATTGGTCAAGTTGGCTAGACAAGAACATTGGCCAAGCTGGCCAAAACACCTTTCCACCAAGAATCTGCACAGCTCTTGTTGACTCACTCCAGCAGCATACTCCAAGAGCTCAGCCAGGACTGCAGTTCTTGTCCTGCTTTGGAGGGTTTCAGCTTGCCAAACTCCTGTCTGCACTTGGCTAGGAATCATTAATGCCTAATAATTATCGTCCCTAGCCTAGTGGAAGTAAGTTTAGTCAGCAAATAGCTAATTGCCTTGTCTCCTGGAGAAGTTCATGGGGTCATCTTTACAGATTCAGACAGAAATCCTAAATCATCCATAAACAGATTGCCCAAGTCATCACAATGGCGCTTCCATAACTGCCTGGTTTACGGTGTTTTGCTCCTTCATGCCGAGAAACTGTCCTAGTCCTATGCAACTGGCAACTTCTGGGCATGAAACTGTTATCCCATGGAGAGGAAGGGAAGTTGTGACCTATCTGGGAGCCAAGTTTCACCCTCAGTTCATGAAGAAGAAGCGTGTGATGTCCCTCCTGAAAGTGAAGAAACGCTATGCTTCTGCCACAGGAATTGTTCAGCACTCTTCAGCCTGAGAGCTGACTATTTGTGACCACAAGCCCCAAAATTACTCACTGTCTCTGAGAACTACATTGGGTCTATGACCCACAGCAGCAGTGATCTTAACAGCCTGTCTACAGTGCAGTGTGAGGAAATATTTCCTTCTATTGACTTAAAATTTATATGCAACCTACTTCAATGAAGCACACTTATTTTTCTTGTCCCCTTGGGAAAACAGAGGGGAAAAAAGAAAAAGAAATGGCTGCTCCAGTTTTATTTATGTTCTCTGCAATCATAAATATCTGCATTCAGTCTCCCTCTTACAAGCAAAACAATCCAACACTGCAATCTCTGATGCCAGGCTCACTTCTTCACTCATTGTAGTCAGTGGCCAAAATTCATATGGATTTCACAGGGAACAAGAGTAGGCTCTATAGATAAGCCCTCGTTATACATCTCGCCATCTGTGCTGAAGTAAACAAAAAAAAGCCATATTAAAATCAAGCTCAGCTGGAAACAGAATGAGAGAAGGAAATACCATCAATTGCTAAATAGAAAGCAATAAATAGTTTTAAAAGGTGCTACAAATAACGGATGGCTTTTTAAAAAAGTTACAGCTGCACATACATGACATTCTTAAACAGGCTCATGTTGAGGCTCTTTCTTTAGTGAGTATGGTGTTCACTAATATAATGTATAAAACAGTCTATAATATTTATTACCAGTATAGACAATAGTATAAAATATTTCAAATTATTGATAATTTCTCACCTGTGCAAGGAGAAAGATTTCTTCTTCATTATAAACCCAGCCCTGTTAGGTGCTGTGTGCTGCTCAACTTTGCATTTAATAGAGAACCACACAAGCCCTAGGATTTGTCCCCAAAGATTCTGCTCAGGAGTAACAAGGTAAGGCTCTCACTCTACGATGGTGTGACACAGGCTTCAAATCAGTAAAGTACCCCTGTTTAGGAAAATATACGTAAGACAAGAAGCCTTAGGCATGTGCTTATGTGCTTCCTTGAATCAGCATGACTGCTGTAAGTATTTTCCCTGAGGCAGAGATAAAGTTTACAGACACAGGTCCCAAATTTGGGCCAGCCCAAAGATAATTTAAATGCATCTCCTTCCTTTCCCTCTTTTCGCTTCTGAAAGAGCACATCTTATTCCTATCTGCCTTTATTAAGCTTTTTATAAATGCGCGAGGAAAAAAAAAAAAAAATTCAGCATCCCAGACGTCTTCTTGGGTTTAAGATCTTAACAAATGAGGACACAGCTGGGCTACTTGGTCTGTGGATTTGCTAGCTGCAGGATTAAGTCCAGCTGAGCTGAAGTTTATAAACCAAGTTATTGACTTTAAAAATTCTCATACCGCTTATCAAAACACACCACATTGAAAGAACACCCTTCCCAGAATCAAATGTGGCAAAGCTTTCTCAATTATAGGCAACCTCTCCCCATACAGCCGCCCTCGCCGTAACCCTACTAGTCTCCTGCATCTACTTTATTTCACGACTAGCTCTCAAGTCGCTCTGAAAAATAGCCTTTTCTATCTTCTATCCCAAATAAGCAGGGTCTGGGCAGCAAAAATGGTTACATATAGCCCAGCACTGAAACAGGAAAAGAATAGTGCCACACCAGGCATCGTCCTCCCCCAGGAAAGCCTGGGCTGCCATTAGGTGAGTAACACCTAAAAGGATTTGTTTGTAGTCTGAAGTTAGCACGGCGCCTTTGTACGTTGCTTTTCACTAAAGGTCTGATCCAGCTGCCATTAAAATCAATGAAAAGGCTCCCATTGACTTCAAAGGAATCGAGATATACCATATATTGCAGTAGATAAAAAATCCCAAAGGAAAAGAAAACCTCTGTCTTTTAGTATATACTTTCGATTTTTATATAGTCTTCATCATAACAATGTTCTAAAGGAAAGAGACTGGAAATTTTTCCAAGTCAGTCAATGCTGAAAACTGAAAAAAAAAGAAAAAGAAAAAAAAAAAAAAAAAAAAAGAGAAAGTTTTTGATAAAAGCAGACTCTTTCTTATTTATTTCAAAGTGGGTTTTTTTTCTGTCAAAAATTGTTTTCAATAACAAATACGTGACCAGTTTAAATGCTAAACTACCAGTAGAGCCAGGAAAGTATTTTAAAATATATAATCTTTGGAGGCATACACATTCTTTCTGCCCACTTACTCGTCAGTCACCATACCTCCAGCTTCACATTTCTGTGACTTTGAGTCTTAAAAAAAAAACCCCAAGGTTGGATATTATCGCTTTTATTACCTATGTCTATAGGGAGGATCCCAGCATCTGCCTCTCAGCCCAGTGCTCTGTGACAGACATAAGATGGGATAACACATATAAGAAAGAGAAGGATTTATTAGACTACAGAAGAAGGCTGGGCTAGAAATCCAGCTCTGAAGCTTTATAGATGCATATATTTAAAACACCTTTCAGCAGCTTTATATACCATTACAGTTATTGGATTTTTCATCTTTGACTTAGATATGAATTATTTAATTAGAAACTTCAATACTTGCATCACTTTGCAGCCCTTCCCCTGTTATTCTTATTCAAAAAAAATATTTGCACCTAAGAGAATTTCCCAGCAGTCAAAACTTTTATTGATAGCGTGGTACCACTGAAGCAGGCCAGGTTATTCAGGTAATTTGGATCAGGACACACTTTGGTTGGGATTACATCTGGCTTTCCTTGAATGTAGTGACCCAACATTTGGTTATCATTTAGTGAATATGATTTTCTACCAAATTATTCCCTCTGGACTCTCTGGAATCCAACAAAAAAACCTTGAAAGCATCCAGACATCTCCAACTTTTTTAAACACTCATTTTAATTAATTCTCCGGTTTTAAAATATTTTATAATTCAGTATCTCCAGCAGGTCTTTCTGTTTTTTCCCCCCAGTAGACTTCTTTGAAGGAATCACAAGCTGCTGAAACTACGCAGGGCATTTGTCTGTTATGGAAAGGAGATCACAAAAGCATTTCACATCCTGCTGTTCAGAGTAAGAACAAGTCTTACTCACATGGTAGGGTCGCGTGCGTGGTGGGTTCAAAGAAGAATGATGGGGAAAATACTCTATATATCAGATGCAATTACATGATGAGTATAATCGACTGCAAGCATGTAACTTACCTAAGGGATCCCTGCTGACCTGCTCTCCAAATGGCTCCAGCTCCACAAGAGGAATTCCCATGGTCCACAGGGCTCTGCAGATGAAGGATGGGGGCAACACGTTGGGTCTGCCCCAGGGAACCACAGGTAGGACAACATCCTCCCAGGGCACCCTGACACGGGTACTGCGGGTTTCTGCTAAAAATCCTGACATGCTATTAGCAGAAGTGCTGCGTTCCTTAAAAATAAAGGTCATTTGAATAGGTAAAAGACAAAGCAGGATGCATCTCTAAGCAATTTATGTGCATTACATTAAAATGCCAGGCAGATGTTTTGCCATCCTACAACTGCACCATACCTGGTGTTCCAGGGGCACGGATACTATTCACGAAGAGCAGCAATTGATCTAGTTACTGAAGAGTAATTAGAGTATAACAAGGGTGGACAGGCCGGTTCATAAAGCTGCTCTAAGGGGAGATATGTCTTTTTATTCCACATAAGCAGCAAACTTGCAGGCTCCTGCTGCTGCCCCCTCCCTCGCACAGACAGCACCAGGGTGTGGGATGCTGCTGGGGTGGCGTGAGCTGCATGGAGGCACTCCCATACCTGGGACACACATGAACACAGCTCCACAGAAGGCCTCCTTAGGGTTCAGGGACCCCATACAGGTCTGTGGCACTCACCGTCTGTGCTTGAATTGATTACCCATTTCACAGCCAATTTTCTCACTGCCTTCTCGTGTGGGCACGGGTGGCATGAAATCACCATCAGAATATTCTGCACTGAAAGTCACCGATTTGAAAAATATTTTTATCTGTATCAATCAAAATTGGTTGGAACCAGACAATCTTTAAGGTTCCTTCCAACCAGAACCATTCTATGATTCTATGACAATATTACTGTGAGTTGGCAGAAAGCACACTGGACATTTAGGATTTGGCATCATTCAATGTATGATTTTTTTTTTCTTTTTTTCCTAGAGGGGAGCACCACCATTTTATGCAAATGTATCCAGCTGGGAAAAAAAAAAACAAAAAACAAAAAACAAAAAACCAAAGGCTTGAGTGAACAACTGAAAACTCTGTGTCACAACTGCAGTTCACAGGACAGCAACCCCTGACACTGGCCAGGGAGGGAAGGGCTGTGTCAAAAGGAAAACCAATGATGAGCCTGTTTGATTTGGAGTCATGGTAAATAATGAATGTGAATCACAAAGACAAGATAACACAGTAGTTTTCACTGACCCTGATGTCAAAATGTTTCCCTCTTCTCTCTGTATAATGTCCAAGAGAGCATCGCTGTTACCACTTTGCCTTTATCAGCACAACCACCCTGAGAAATGCAGAGGCTGGAAGTGATTAATTTTGGGACTCCAGACCCTGATGCACTAACCCATGTGCCTAAACTTCACATGAGTAGCTGAAGACCAAGGGATTACTCCTGGAAGTCAAGTGAAGCACGTGTGTGTTTCTGGCAGAGGGTTTCTGACACGGAGGAGTCCCAGCTCCCCAGGATGCAAGGATTAGTTTTTATCCCTAGTGCCTAACAAGATATTGCTCTTTAGAACAGTCATTGGTGTGCTGGAATAGGAAATATAAATGCCATTTCCAAGAGAGACGAAAATGTTTTCAGCGTAGTAACAAATATTCCGAAACAATCTGCACTGGTGAGTGAACAGAGAATTACGTTTAAATTCAACATTCTTAATGTACATTGCTAATCTTAAATTTCTAAAAAGATTAGCCATTTACAGGCAGAATAACAGCTTCTGCACTCATTCCAGCTAGTATAAAAATCATAAAGGTTAGCAAACTGTGTGGATCGGAATATAAACTAATCAGCATCTGGGATTAGGAAGAAATCTCCTCCAATTCATTGGTAAAGGCTTCCTCAAATACTAACCACAGCCCATTATTCTGTTTGGCTGTTAATAACTCAGGTGACATTTGCCATATGCCATCAAAGAGCCTAGGGTCAATACGAATTTTATCTCTGTTAAGGCCTGCAGATTCGGCCTCAAATTGTGAGTCCACAATTCAATAGCAAGTTGAGCATTCCCTGTTTTTAAAACTGTTTTTAAACAGTTTTTGAAAGTGATGAGGATTATTTGGGAATCGTGTGATGCCAAGGTGCAAGGGAAGAGACCATGGAGGGGCCAAAAAGAATGGCAGTAAGATTTTGAGACAGAACAAATATCATAGTAGGTGATTTTCTTTTTTTCTTAACCAACTGTGCTAAAGTTGTCTTTTTAAACTGGAATCACTGTGTATCTCCAATCAAATCACATTCAAAGCAGTTATTCTAGTATGTCCCTAGCTGCATTTCCACAGTAATTTAGGCACGTTATTCATATGCTGAGTTTTTGACAGAAAGGGAAATAAACTGGAGGCATTTTTCTGTAGTGAAGGTTTGACCTTAAAGTAAGCATAAGACTCAACATGTTCCCCATTGTTTTTTCTAGAATAAGGTTTGACAGCCTTAAACAGGCGGAATTAAGCCTCAATTTCTTATGCTTCAAAACCTCTAGAAAATTCAGAGTTTGTGCAAGAGGGGAAGAACATTTTAGTGCTTCTTTCTGAAGGGGCTATCTTTTCTACTGAGAATTAATCAATCAGATGTGGTATGGGATGGTAGTAGTCCTTGCCCAGAAAAACAAGTTGTCTACATAAAACTGCTTTTTGTAGATCTGCCAAGCAGCCCCGCTAGGAACATCCCTTGCTCCCTGATGTTTCTTGATGCAGAGTCTGCATCCCAAACACCTTCAGCACAGACCTGCTGCCTTGCCTGCACCTCCCGTGTCCTTGCGTGAACATCTATGTCCATCGTGCCTGCAATGTCCTTGCAGGGTGCTGGTAGAAAGGCTATAGAATCATGGAATGGTTTGGGTTGGAAGGTATCCTAAAGATCACCTAGTTCCAGCTCCTCTGCCATGGGCAGGGACACCTCCTACTAGACCAGGTTACTCCAAGCCCCATCCAGCCTGGCCTTGATCGCTTCCGGGGATGGGTTATCCACAATTTGGTTGAGAGTTACATTTTCCCCAGAAGACTCCAACCACCAAAAGCTTTCACCAGGTCTACAATTACCACCTAAAACCAGAGGTCCATCTGTGCCTTACCTGGCAGGGGCCAAGGGAAGTTGTCTAAGGAAGAATGTAAAACAGGGAGGTTATATGGCGATACCTCGTTAGCACGTGTTCCCCCACTCCAGCTAATTACAACAAAGGGATTTCTTAAGCCGGCGCAGGTGCCTCTGCGTTTTGCAGCTCTCCATAGATATTTGTCCTTAGGGAATTCATCCAAGCCCTTTCTAAAGCCACATAAACTGCTGGCATTCAGAGCACTCCGTTGTGTGAATGTCCTGTTTGGAGAAGTTGTGCAGCACAGAATGGTGAGCAGAACAACTGCCTCAGGCTGTTTTGAAGCCGGCGCCTGCTATTTGCCTGTGCTGGCCCTAAGTCCAGAGGTGACGCTGTCACACACATGGAAACCCTGCCAATCATGACGCCTGACAGAGCAGCCAAACACTCTCCGTTTCCAGGAATATGAGAAGTTATTATGGTTATTTCTTAATGCCGAGTGAGGGTCTGCAAGCCTACGCACGCAGTACTACATGAAATAAAGGGTTCCCAGAGGTTTCTCGTTGGGCTCCAGCCAGCAAACACCTGCTCACATACAAAACTCTCCATTCAAGCCAAAGGGACGACACCTGTGAGTAGAATCACCCCCACAATGATAGCTGTCTGATTTTCCAACCAGGAGAGAACATGTTCCAAGCTGCACCAAGTGACTGATGTGCTCCATGCTAATATTTGTTTCACAAGCCATAAATCTGTTTCACTCCTGTGGTTCTGGAGTAACCATAAAACAACTGCTGAAGGTAGAAACTGCAAGAATTTCAGCCACCATCAATGAGTGATAACTCACTGTAGTTTGAATATCTTATGTGTTTTACTAAATCAAAACATAAAGACAACTTTTAAGAGACACTAATATGATTTCTGAGCCTCTGAATACCTTCCAGATCCATCCTTTGAGCACCAAAAAAATTTAGCCATATTATAGACAAGACTGATGCTGCTAAATACTAAAAGCTCTGAGCTAGGGTTACCAATTGATGTGGAGGGGTTTCTGCCTGGGCTTTACATCTACATGTACACATTGCCAGAAACTAAGGTGGGTGCTCATAAAAATCATTATGACTTCTGAAAACGATAAAAATAAGTAACATAAAAGGCAAAGTCCTTGTAGAATATCACATATTAGTAGAGAAGTAAAAAGACAGTTCTAAATTAAAAACTGTCTCTAAAACAGTGAGACTTTGAACAAACCAGCTTTTTGAGACAGAAGGAAACTTAACATCTCCCAAAATACACAGGCATAGCATGAGATACTAAGAAATACACTTTGCAGAAGTATTACTGCTTCTTCTTTGAGGAGTATGATGGAGAACTCTCAGATATGGCAATTCTGTCCATCCACAATACACAGGGAATGTAAGGGAAAACACAACAGATATAAGATAATTTTTTGGGGAACACTCACATGTTTGACTTATTTCCCCAATATTCAAATGCAAAGGGTTTTGAGATGAAGAAAACTTGCATCCAAGTAATGGAAGGAGGTTATTCTCCTCTTCCTCTTTGAAAAGGCTACGGAATTTATTGCATTGAATTGTGCCATTTCAAAATGGTTGTAAAAGTCTGTCCCTAGGCATAAAATCTGCTCACTTACTTTGTAGCAGTGCATCAGCTAATGAGCTCTTATTTGCCTTTCCAAATTAAATTACTCGTTACAGGTAGGAGGAATTTTGCAGTGGTGGGTTAAAAGTAATAGAGTAAAAAAAAGCACATGAGGCAACTTTTCTAGTCTGTTCTAATTCAAAGCTGCTTTACTGTTCTCCTAACACTGAAGTACTAAACTCACACATCAAGGAAAAGTTGCTGGCAAACTCCGAGACAAGGTGCCCTTTTCTTTCACCATCAGGCAGCGGCGATGCTGCCGTTTTCCTCCGCCTCCAGTGGTTATGTCATCTCTGAGGTCAGTTTTCTGCTTCTTGAACACGACTTGGCTGTTTATGAAACGTGAAATCAGCATCAACAATCGGTAGCGGCTTCAAGAAAGAAGCCTTGGGCTAACAAATAAGAAAAAAAGCCTTCATTTTTGCCCACAATGAGAAAAATCTACAGAGCTGCCACCTAAGGGCTTTTATTGCCTTCGGCAGAGAAGGAATGCACATTTAGAGAGAGCAGCCTAAACATTTTCACTCACTGAGTTCATCATTTATTTCGGTGGCAGACATCCCTATGTGAGACAACCTCACCAGTCACCAATCCCTCTTTAGATTAAACATGAAAGGGGGTCTATCCTCCCATTAGCACAGGGGAGATGTACTAATACGGCCCAAATTAATGTCCTAATCATTCCCTGACAGAATAGAATTTAAAATATCCCACCTCTGTCACTCCAAAATCATACAGTCTGAGCCCGATCACTTGAAAATTGGTGTTGGTCATCAGGGACCTCAGATTTCAGCTGAATTATTCAGAGTATCAGGTACCACCACACAAATTACACTGGGGCAGAGAGGAAGGGGAACCAAAGGGGGAAATCAGGGAACCTCAGTGAAAATCTAAACACAAGGCAATTCAGCCAAACCTCAACTTCTTCTCAGCTATTTAGTTACAGAACAGCGTTTTTCTCCAAGAGGGTGCTTGCAGAAAACACCATCTTTGCACATACTTGCTTGAATACACACTTGTATGGGTTTTCATTCTTAGTGTTTACTGGGGCCCTGGTTACATTCTCCAGCCAATTTACTCGTATAATGTGGTTTTTTCTCCCTCTGGCTACCGGGAAACAAAGCTTCAAAAGGGATGGGCAGGAAAAAAAAAAAAATCCTCTTGCTAACGTTTTTCTCTCCTAAATACTGAGGAATTCGACTTCCCTGGCACCATTCTCAGTATTTACATGCGTGTAGCTGTGTACATACCACAGCTTACTAACCCGTGCTCTGCACAAGGGATATAACTGAATGGGGTTATTCATAACCAAACCCTCATGCAGCTCAGCCAGTGCCAGGATTTTAGCCTATGCTCACGGGGCTGTGATTAGACCTAGAGGACATTATGAAAATCAACCTGGCTAATTATTACTTCAAATAACCGAGAAGGGAATGCGATACATTCTCCAGGAAATACTATAAGAGAATCAAAATTTGGGTGTTTGCATTTGTTCGTTTGCAAATGTGCTCATTAGCTCATCCGTATGATTTACGCTCCATGCAAGAATTACCAGGGGAAATTCTATAGACTGTTCAATGAAAGAAGGCAGACAGATACTTCCTTTTGGATACAAAAGCCTCTGAATGTCCAAATGCCAAAATTTTTGACCAATATTCATCACAATATTGTTAATCATATCCCGATTGACTATACAAACCATTTATAGACAGTTTCACAGGATTTAAAAACAGAGCTGAGAGCACGATCCCCTATATATCTCAAAGCAATATGTTTTATCCCTATTTTAAACCCCAAAATTCAACCACAGCAGTTTAGTCTTTGGGTAAGTAGATTTACGTATAAAAGGAAAAGAACTGTCACTAATGCCCAAGAGCTCTGCAGAAGAACAAGTGGACTAAATGAGAAACATCTAGATGATCCCAGTGGGCACGTTGTGCCCGATGGACTGGAGAAGTTGGGTAACCTTCAAGATCCCTGTCAATCTGACACAAGGCAAAAGTCCTAACTAATTGAACTGTTGGAATTAGTACGACCATAAATATGAAAGGAAAATACATCACCCAGGCACCTCTGACCGGGGAAGGGTGGTTTTACACCAGTGCAGAACACTGGCAAAAAGCCATTGAGGGCCTCACCTCCAGCCACCCCTTCATCTCTGATGCTCCAGGGAAACACAGAAAAATGAAACAACTCCCAAATAACCAAGATATATGTGGCCAATTTCATCCAAGAGAAAAAAATAAATCCTTTCTGACAGTCTGCAAGACCTCACCGAGGCCAGGAAACAAGAGAATGCTTATTTGATAATAATTATTCCCTTTCCAAACTGCAAGTGTTACGAGGATGCTGAGAATAACACTGGCAGTGCCAGTCCCTGGAGCCTCACGAGGGACTCGGTAACAGGAGGAATAACAGGTTCTCAGACTGTGAGACAAGGAACTACCACCGATCTCCTGATAAAGCTCCCACTCACACATGCACAGAAAGATGTACAGGTTTTTCCACAAAACGGATGAAAACATGTATTTAAAAATACATATTTATCGTCCTCTTAAACATCCCTGCCTTTGTCAGCTTTTACAGGACAAGCAGTTTTATTATTTGGGGCTCTGTAGGATAGGAAATTGTGTCTTCTTTTAAGGGTGGATTTGTCTACGTTAAGCTGCAACCACTGGGTCCTGTAATGCCTTTGTCAGGTAGATAAAGTGGCTCCTCACTCTTGGATATCTTTTCCATGGGTCAGTACCTACCTGCAGTGACCAAGTCACTTCTCAGCTTCTTCCCTGATGAGCTAAATAAGCTGAGCTGCTTATGCCTCGTGTTGTCACGCTTGTTTTCTGAATCCTTTTTCATACCTTTCCTTTGAACTTGTCTTAGTATTTCCACATTGCTTTTGAACTGTCAACACCAAAACTGGACACAGCTCCTAACAGTCTCCTTACCACTGTTGTGCACGCGGGCAACATCAAATCCTCTTATCTGCTTGATAGTACTCTTTTTTTACATCTCAGGATTGCATTGGCCTTTTAGCCACAGAGTAACAGTGAGATTTCATTTTGAGGTGCTTATCCAAAAAGAATCCTAAATCTTTTTCAGAGTCGTTGCTTTCCAAAAGAGAGCCTCCTGCCCTGCATAGCCTCTTGTCTTCATTCTTTATTACCTTGCTGTGTACCTAGTTAATATTCAGCCTTTTTTTTTTTTATTCAGTACTTCAGGTCACTCAGCAATGATAATTTGCCCCTTTACCACTTGTTCTTCCATTTGTTCACTGTTAACCTGTGCCATGTGTAAACCTGATTCTGTTTCATTTCTTTGATCAGTGGTAAAAACATTTGGCCTTTAGTCAAAACTTGATTCCTAAAGGAATCCATTAAAAAAGAGTTTTGTATAACATTGTCTGTGCAAAGCATTAACCAAATCAAAGCCGGGAGCACCACCACCATTGTCAACCTGACTTTTGCTTTTATTGAGTAGACTGCAGGAAAAGTTTGTTAATAGTTGGAGCAACGATGCCACCTCCTTCCAGGATGTTGTGATGACGAAGTCCCCTGACACTGGTGAGATACCACAGGGATAACTTTTTTGCCTCAAGCACCTACCTCATATGTAAATTTTGGGGTAAATCAGCCCTTCTAAAAGAGATGCCTATAGGTATGTGAGACCTTTGAGTGCCTCCAGGCTCTGAGCTGTGCTGGCACACCTGGTTGTACCTCAGATCCACCTAAGGGAAGCCCCATGTGTCATCAACTTCCTTCTCTTGAGGTTTCTATTGGTCTGAAGGGACCCACTCTGGTCATTCTGGATAGAAGGAAAGCAAAGACATAGCACTGTCTCCATCTCTCTCCAGAGCCTGGATACAGCTCCTTACAGAGTCAGTGGCAACTAGCTCAGGCGCCAACTAAGTTTTAGGCAAGGCTTCTGCAGCACCTACTTGTCTCAATTTCCTCCCTGTGAACCTAATTCTGGTTCCCTCCACAGTCTGGCTTATGAGGTACTTAACATTTACAGGAAAATTCAGTATTTAATTAAGCTGAATTACATCCGAGCATTGTGCTGAGATTGTTTTGGAGGCCATCTAAAAATACCGAAAAAAATGATGTGTAGCTGCTTAACCAAAATATTATAGCATAAATTTGAGTCCCTCTATCAAATGACAGAATGGCAGCATCTCCTTTCCATGCTCAGGGTGTCACAACACTGTTTTTGCTCAGAGCTGAAATTAATTATTTGACAAGAATGGGGGGCATGATGTGTCTCCTAAAGGAAATGTGACTGAGTCATTTATATTTTTTGTTCTCACTCTCTGTTCTAGTTATGCCACAGATGGCAGAAAATAGGAGTCAAACCAATTTAATACAGACATTCAGTTCAAAATGGCATGTATTTTAGTCTTCTCTGTATAATTATGAGGACTAGGTGGAAACATATTGTTATTGTTTTAGACAAACAAATGGAACAACACAACTCCCTCCAAAATCACCCTGAAAGTCCAATTCCCCCTACACCTCCCCCCATAAACCAGTGTCATGGGGTTACTTTGACAAAACTCAAGCAACTGATGCAATGACTTCAAAAACAATGAAAATGCCTCTCCATGTGATTGAGCGGGATGAGAGGTGACTTGAAAATGAAGTTGTTAAACAAAAACTTCATAAACTTTCAAAAAGTTCCCCCAAAAGCCTGTTTTTTCTGCTATCGCCCAACCATTAGAGATTTTCACATATTTCAAGACAGAGCTCTGTGTTTGCCAACACAGTGAAATGGATCTTACTTTTATTACTGCCCATCAGAAATCAAAATCATGACTCCAGCAGAACCCACTTCTGTCTTCTGGGGGAAGTTTTAGCAAATGATTCTGTCATGGCTAAGAGAAATCAACTCAATATACTGCTGGCTTTTAGAGGATAAGACTCTTCTCAGTCCCTTGACAAGCCAGGAACAGGGAAGTTTGGGCTAACACACCTGAAATGGCACAAAGTTTTATTTTGCCATTCCCAGCACCTTTGCCCACAGAGCATGTACCTGCAGACAGTCTGTGGTCAGCATAAAAAGCTGAAACTCGGGGATATGTAAAGTTTGGAAGTTAGAAAATAATCCTCTTCTGAAAAAATATGTGAAGAATGATCCAATATTCACAAAATTAATATCTTCCTCATTTCTTGGTTAAAAAAAATTTACTCCCTCTATAGGTTATCAACCAAACACTGACCACCTGACACTCTTCTTCTTCTCTGATGACTGATTCATTTCACAGGAGTAGTTGCCTGCCTTGATCACTATGCTATAAATGGCGTGGAGATGTGTGTGGTTGGGGACGGACAAAGCATAGGATTCTTTTCCAATAATCTCCCAGTGACAGGACCTTGTAACTGCTGGCTCTGCCTTCCCACCCCTGATACCAGCTTTGGTCACCCAGCAGAAGAGGGAAGGTTTGCTCAGGGAAGGAAGTGTTTCATTGAACGTGGTGTGTCCACCAAAAACAGTGATGTTTTTCACTAGATTCTGCAGGTTTGCCATTTTTAGCAGTTTTAATCCACCTTAAATTTGTATTTTGGCAATTAACTCAAGCTGCGCACTTACAAATTACTTTACATGTCACTTCCTGCTTCATTTGGGGATTATTACAATGGTAAGGATAATGGTAACAGATATGTACAGATAAATGCTAAACAGTCTTTATACTTCAAAGAAATAAAAACACATGATTGGAAAAACCCTGAGATATCTTCCTGATCTCCACTGACTTTTTCAGAACCCGTAAAACCCTGGAAATTTACGAAATATCTATTACCAGATTTTCTAGATATTCTACCTATTTTCTAGATATTCTATTACCATTTTCAGGCAGCAGAAAATGAAAACATTGACATTATTATCCAAGTTGTAAATCTGTGATCAAGGATATCTTCACTAGCTGAAAACAGGAGTCAAACCTTGCAGTTAAAGTTTGGGTAGCAGATATGTCTTTTTGGCTCTGGCTTAGAAAAATCTAATACAACAATTCCGGAGATGAAATTTCATTACCTTTGAAATGACTCAACCTGCATCAAAAAGTAAGAATTTTATTTGTAACAATCCAAAAAGTTATATTTTAAATCCCTTAAAATAAATAAGCTTTCCATTCCCTGAAACACGTCCAAACCTAGGAGATAGTGTTTACCACAAAGTAAGCGGTAAATATTTATGGCAGCCCTTTGCAAAATCCTGGTACCCGATTACTGTGTTGGTCCCTGCAATCTGCCCACAGCTAATCTAACAGCGTTGCCATCAAATATTTTGCAGACAAAAATGAAATCTCCAATAAGATGAATAGATCCGTGTGCATTCTAATATTTTATCAGAAGATGGACTTGATGCTCTGACAATTCAAGATGCCATTAGTTTTGATACGATCAGCAAAGACAGGGGAAAGTTGTATTATTCTCATTCTAATACACGACTTGTAACATAATGATCTATTGCTAAAAGAGGAAATCTCTTCTTTCAGTGGAGCAAGCTTTACCAGCCACCAAAGTCGTGCAGGCTATCAGCTGCCTAATCCAAAATCGGGATTCTCACAAACAATCCTCAGCCTGTCAAGTACAACCTTGTAACAGATTCCATTACGCAAGTCACTCACCCACCCAAGTAAAACCCCCACCATAGAATATTTGTTTCTCTGTAAATAGATCTTTTGTTTCATTAGCATCTTAAGGATCCCTATTTTCAGTGCGATTACTTAGATGTAAGTTTGCCTCCCCTAAAACGAGAGGAGAAGATTTCCTGAATGCTGAGAAAGGACATGAGCAGCAGCGCATCGTTCCCAGTGCCAGGAGCAGCGTGCCAAGCACAGGGGAATATTTCCAGACTCAGTATTATCCTTAATTTTTAAACAACTCCTTGCATACTGTCACACCATGAGCAGGATGCTCCCCAGATTATTTTTCAGCCACCTGCCCCTCTCTACAAAGCCCACCTGTAGATGCCTTTTCCCCAGAAACACATCAGAAAAAAATATATTAATAAAATGAAGCACTCCTTCTTAAATTACTTAAGTTACTAAAAGGAGAAAAGCAAAGCCATAAAATTAATGTAGAATACTGTATTTAATATAATCATATGCTTATTCTTCAAGAAAATTGTGGCTCATATTCTGAGTTAAACTGATTTATATCTAGAGTGAAGTCACTGAGGTTCAAGAAATTCTTTGAAATTCATTACCTGTAAGGGAAATCAGAATCTCACCCTATGTCAGCATTTGTAAATCAGGTATTTAACAAAATTCGAGGGGAAAACTGAGGTCAAGATTTGAACTCTATCTTTCTGAAGTGTAAAAGTATGGAACTACCTTCCTAAAATGAAAAACGCAGAAAATGGTCAGCATAATAGACCTATAGAGCTTCATAGCTTAAAAGTGCTGTCCAAATATTAGCTAAATCCTTACTATAAACCTGTGAGGCAGATAAGATGGAAGCACTTATGCTAAAAATAAATAAAGCCTAGAACTGTCTCATATAACTGTAAGATTTTATTAAAAATAAACAGGGCTGGTTGGTATCCTTAACCTCAAGGTCACAAAACAAAGTAGTAGGCACTAGAGGATAGCGGCAGAAACCAGTACTCCAAAATCACTGTGTCTAATTAAGGATTCCAAAGAATCTCTGCTTCATGCTCTCTCCTGTCTCGAAGCGTTGGCTGCGAGAGCATTCAAATGCCATCGGGAGACTGACATGCTACTTGTTAGGTCAACAGTCCCATTGAGACTTCTTCTCATCGGCTTTGTCGGATTCTGGGTCAACTATATGTGCTGGGCAAATAACACCGCATAAGGGCAAATAACACCCAACGGGGCTCCCGCGTTTAAAAGGGAGAAAACTAGGGGGAGGGAACAAAAGAAAAAAAAAAAAAAAAAAAAAGCTGCGTGGAAATTGGAAGAGTGTGTCTTGTGTGTGCTTGTTAAATAATTCAGATTTAAACTGTTCTGAACTTCCGACCCTCACACTCCACTGCGAGGTACAGGACCGAGGGTTTTGATGCTAATCCACGCTCTATCAGCGACAAAAATGTATGGAGCCTTCCTGCTTCAGAGTGAGGCCATATTCTGCTGCAAGCATTCTAATACTAACGAGGATGGCCAATTTTAGGAATGTTTTAGCCCACTGCAATAACATGTTTCTGTTTGTTTCTGAGGTTGGGAAGGGAGAAAAATGAAATTGGCCTTTTTTTTAAGGCAGGACCTTGCTTCCTCCCAGGCACCGGGCAGCGTGTGCCCCTTTCTCCATAAAACTCTGTATTTGCCCATTTCTGGGGGTTGTGTGATTCCCCCCCGTCCCCTCACTTTGCTCAGCTGTCATTGGGCACCTCTGCCTCACTTCCAACACCTTAGAGCATCTATTTCTCCACCATGAGTTTTGAACCGGCAAAGTAAGGAGAAAAGAATTCGACGAAGCTTATTTTTATTGCTTACAGGAAATTTATAAAAGACAAAGTGTTCTATGTTTAAAACTAGAGCACCCGCAGCTTGCGGTGCACATCAGAAAGAGCTCTACGAAGCAGCAGGCAGAGCTTAGGCAGAATGGAGAGGCAGATGCAGATTTCCACGCGTAAAATCCATGGTGACTCCAAGCAGGATGGATATTAAAAAAAAAAAAGAAAAAAAAAAAAGGAAAAAAAAGAAAAAATGAAAAAAGAAAAATGAAAAAAAATGAAAAAAATAAAAAATGAAAAAAGAAACAAATTAAAAAAAAAAAGAAAAAAAGAGTGGTGTCAGGGAGAGAAAGGTACCAACCTACTCCAAGACTCCCGTGGACTTCAAGAGGCTTTGGATCACGCCCCCGGAGAGCGATGATTTAATAAAGCGGGGTAATATTTCTTTTCAACTACACGCTACTTTTTGAAGACAGCTGGGAGACCGGTGACCTTTTCGCCAACACGCCGTTTCCCCCCCCCCCTCCGCCCCCCAACTCCGTGCGCCTCCCCGCCGCCCACCGAGGGAGAGCGCTCGGCTCCCGCCCGCCGGCTCCGGGGAGGCACCGGGACGGAGGCTCCGCACCCGCGGAAAAAGGGGAGGAGGGGGTGGGGGGTAGGGAGCTCCGCGGGGGCCCGGGCGGCGGCGGGGCCGGGGCAGCCTCCCGCGGGGGCGGTGGCGGGGCGGAGCGGGGCGGGCCGGGCCGGGCTCCACCGCCTCCCGCCGCCGCGGCGATTGGCCCGTCCCGCCCCTCGCCCCGGCGCCCAGGCCGCCTCCCTCCCCGGCTAAAGCGGGCAGTAGGTGAGGGGAAGGCGGCCAGACGGGAGCATGGTCGCGGCTCCGCAGCAGCTTCTTCCTCTTCTTCTTCCTCCTCCTCCTCCTCCGCGCCGCCGCCAAACCCTGCCCGGCCTCCAGCGCGGCTCCCGCAGCGGGGCTTTGCGTTAGCGGCGGAGGCTGCGATGCACAAACCGCCTCCTCCTCTTCCTCCCGCCGCCGCGCATCCTCCCGCCGCCTGAGGACGCGGCCGCGCACCCGCGCTGCCGGCCCAGGGCCGCCTGCGCCCCCGCGGAGGGAGGTAAGCGGGTGCGGTGGCTGCGCGCCCCGCGGAGCTTCTTCCCCCCCCCTCCTCCTCCTCCTCCTCCCCGGGCATCGGCGGGCTGGCGGCTGCCCTGCGCCTGCGCTCGCTGCCCGCATTAAAAACTTCCTGCGTGCCTCCTGCCGCCTTGGGGGGTGCTGTGCGGGGAGCCGGCGGGGCATCGTCATGTTACGGTGATGGATTTTTTTTTTTTTTTAATTATTATTATTATCCCTCCCCCCTCAGGGTTTTTAAAATGTTGGCGTGGGGGGCGTCCCCCCCAGCCCCCGCTGCGCACCCACAACTTCAGGCGCTCGTCTGCGGAGCGGGGTCGGCGGCCGCGCAAATTCCACCCCCCTTCCCCGTTTCCTCCACATCACCCACCCCGGGGTGGAGGGGGGGTCGGCTGTGTCCCCATGGACCCCCCCACACACCCTGCGGGCGGCTCTCCCGGTGGATCCCTCCTCACCCCTCCGCTTCCCACCCCGAAACTGGCGGGGAAGGGCTCGGCGCGCACCCCGGCAGGCAGCCTCCTCCTTCCCTCCCTTCCCAAATGCCTCCGCCAGCCTCCCTATGCCTGGAATGCATCCCTATTTTCCCACACCACCCTCCCCCTCCTCTTTTATCCCCCTCGCGCGATGTGTACGAGGAACTTCTCGGCACAATATTGCTTAAAAATAACGTATATCTATTGAAAATCAAGCCACTCCGTACGCTTTTCCCACGCCGTGCCTTGCCACGCCGGGTGACATTCCTCGCCGGTGTGAGGTTTTGTTTGGCTGCTGCTGGGGTTTTCTATTGATGCTTTGCTGCTTTTTTTTTTTTTTTTTTTTTTTTTTTTTTGGGGGGGGGGGTGTTTGTGTGTGTTTGTTTTCTTTTTAACTTGTCTCCGAGCCGAAGTGCTGTCTGGTGCCGTTAGGAGCACGGAGGCGCATCCCCTGGGTACCTGTTTTCAGAAGGTCTGGTTTAGGATGGGGAGGGAAAAGCTACTTTTTTTTTTTTTGGTTTTGTTGTGACATTGAGTGGATGTGACCAGCTGTCCTTGTCGTGCGAGGATGCAGGTCTGTGGTCCCCGGGATTTTTGGGTACAGGTTCCTTTGCCTTCCCGGAGGGTGGAGAAAGGTCTGGAGGGAGGGAGTTCTGGGGATGGATGGTGGTGTTTTTCAGACACTTCATAAATAGTGTGTGCTCAGAGTCTCCAAGATTTTTTTTTTTTTCTTCTTTTCTGCCTCTGGCTTCATTTATTAAGCTGAAAATATTCCTAGATTACTGGAGATGGCTTATCTCCTCACCACCACCCCCAAAAATTGTGGAGACCTGGCTATGTAGTTGGCTGCTTATCTATTGTTTATTGTATATGAAAACTGTTTAGAAAAAATACAGCGTTCTGGTAACTAAATTAAGGGGGATTTAATCACTTTTCCATCGATGAAGGAAAAAGATATGCATGTTTGCTGCAGGCTTATTATTTGTTTTAATGGGAGATTATATAGACCGTATTTCTTATAAATGAAAAAAAACTTTCTTTTTCCTGATTTTCTTTAAAACAACTGAGCAAGTGAGTGTGTGTACGTGTAGGCACGTGTGAGTCTCTTCCACTGATTGAAACCCATTTGTCAGGCTCTCCTTCTGAGGTCTGTTTTGAGGTACTTAAAAACTAAACTACTGTAGCTTTAAGGTGACTGCAGATAACAGTATTACTGTCTCTTATAATTAGCAATCTGCTGAAACTTTAAATCCTCTTTGATGGATATGATGATCTGGGTGAGAGAAGGAACAGTATTCCAGCAAGCTTTATTATTTTTATTATTATTTTTCTGTTTCCAAAACAAAGCAACAGTGTATCTTTCTTTTATTGTTGTGTTCTGGTTTAACCTGCTAATGGCTTTATTATTTATTTTTTCTCCCCATGTGGAGAAAAATAAAGTACAGCCATATTTCACACTGACATTTATCTGCGTCAAACTTTAGTTATGCTCAAGAGGTTGTTTAATCTTCTCTGAATAATATACAGGGTTTTTTGTTCTTATAACCTGTCCTCGTTACGTGTATTTATGGAAGTTGTCTTCAATTTAAGATGAAATACGGGAGCTATGCAAATAATTTAGTGACCCATCCAGAATAAGACTTAGCCAGGATGTGCAGACTGTGTCTTTCATTGCCTCGTTGGCTATAGATATCTTTTCCCATAAGGTCTAATTTGATATTTCCAAATAGAAACCGAATAACGCCTATGGTATTTTAATTGAAAATTGCAGTTTGGGGGTTGAGTTACTACCTCTAAACCACAAGAGTATCATTGCCATTTATTTAAAGGTCAAAAAACATCCAGCCATACCAAGTAGTTGTCCTGCAAGTAATGACCAGTGACACTTAATTTGGCTGAATTTCTGTTCATATTCATTTAGCTCCCTGTAGAGGGTCTTAAATGAACTATGAAATACACACTGGGTTCTCAGTCTCGAAAACTGCCCGACTTTCCTGTATTTGTTGTCTCCAGTAGCTTATGAAATGCGTGCACAGTGTGTCAACCTTTCCCTTAACAACAAAACCTATGAGCAAATGTTCGGTGTGAATTATATTACTGAAATAAAATATTCTATAGTTGTCATGGTTACAAATAGAGGCAGGGTTACTGGTTTTCATCTGCATGCTGGGGAGGGGGGGATCTAGTTTTGTCACTTTTTAATTACATTTCTAATGAGTGATGGTCATACTTCAAGTACCCAATATATTAGATACATGGCATAGTGAATTAGATTTTGTCAAAGTCTTGCTGAAACGAAACAAAAAGTGGTGGTGTGTTGGAGCAAACCCTTTCTTGTTCACTTTTTTTTTTTTTAAGCAGAAATCTTGAGGGAAGAAAGTAACCACCTCTGTTTGTCTCCTGTAGATTAGCAAGCTGCAAGGTTTGCTGTTCTTCTTCAAACAATAATAAAAAGTACATAGTGTGTATGTTGACTGGAAATCCTCTCAATGGAAGGGGGAGAAAGATGTGGATCTAGAAATTAGATACGATTTGGGGTTTTTCTGTGCACTGGACCTGGTGCTGTCACTTTTAGTGCCTTTTTGTGAGGAGAATTTGTTATTCCCAGATTTGCTGTGCTCACCTCACCAGCAATATTGCTTTGCTCCCGTGTGTCCTTCTCCTCCCAGGTTCCAATCGTGTGTTTCCATTGGAGTCTCTCCAGTCCAGCACCGCGCTAATGGCCACCAGAATCGGGCCTTGACTATTTCCAGTCGTTGGAGCTCATCCCACTGCTGCTTCTCTGCTTCTCCGTGCTCATCTGCAGTTCAGTCTTGTCCATGCCTTCTTGTCTTCCTGACCTTTTAATTTACTTCCAAAAACCTATGGACCCAGTTTATTGTTTTTTTTAATTTTTTTTTTCCTTGTGCTTCAGAAAGTGGGGTGGAAATGAAATTATTTTTTTTCTCTCCTTCTGTGTGTAGACCCTCTGTGTGCTCTGCTGGAAACTCACACACAGCTTTAGGAGAGGGGGCAGAGTAGCTCTAAATCCATAAATGGAGCAATTGCAGTCTGTCCTGTCTTAACCTTTTTTTTTTTTTAATTTAAAAAAATGATGTGTAGAAATTTTGCTGCTTATACTGCAGCTGCAGTATAAGTTTTGCTGCAAAACTTATCAGTTTTGGGGTCACATCAATATTTTTCTTAATTTTTCTTTTTAGCATCCTATCTTTAGGTTGAGCCTAGCATTATAAAGGCTCTTGCAGTGATTTGTCTGCCAGCTACATGGATCCCCTTGGATTTGCTGCCAAGGGCTCTGGCCCCAGGGAGCCCAGGCACCCGAAGGCCTGATCCTGGAGCTGCTCTGTTTGCAGAGCATCAACTTCATAGTGAGCCACAGAGGGCTACAGCATTTTCACATCATTAATGCTTTGCACCATAATTGAGGCTTTTAGCTAGCTAAAATCTCAGCATGGGTTAGCGACTTACTTGGTCCTTCAGCTTTTTCTTTTCTCCCCTCCAGAACTTCCATTTGGCAATATTTGGCCTCTTAGTGTGCTGATTCAATAGCCTTAAATATGACACAGTATCATTAGATTCTGTGATTTATTTGTGCATCTAATCACTTTCTTAATGTACCCATCTCTCCGCAGAAGAAACACTGTATAAATAAATAGCTGTATCCTGAAGCCCATAAACATACAAAGTAGATAACATTGCCCAGAATATACTTGTGGGCACTTGCGGTTATTGTATTAACCCTTTGTGATATTTTTTTTTCTTTTAAAAAAAAATCTCCTTTCTGGCTTTGTGTTGGCTTCACCTTGCGCGGGGAAGGGTTTTTGGCATCCCTCTGTGCAGTTAACTCTTTTGTGAAGTTACTTGTAGGAAGACAGAGCTCCCGTGCACAGGCTGAAGACTGTCTTCTCAAGAAGTAACCTGCCAACAGCAACCCGGAGCGCGAGGTTGTACGAGACGTAAACAGCTTTGACATGCTGCTGTCACTTCTGTGTTTCCTTTGTTACCAGAAGTACAAAGAACTCTTCCTCAGCTATAAAGAAAGAGATTAAAAGGAAATAGATTAGAAATCTCTTATGGGAACGCCTTTCTGTCAGATTTTTTTAAAAGCCAACGTGCCTCACAGGGGTGAATACTCGCTGGTTACCTGTTATGGTTAAAGCAGAGCTGGTCCAGGAGCTGCCCCTGAGAAGCTTTCGTGGGGCTCTTGTCATGCAGCCCCTCACCTCTCTGCTGTCCTGACCATCTGATAAATGACACTGACTGAATTCCTAGTCACGCTCTTCCATAAATAATTTTATGTTGTGGATTAGAATATCTGGGACATGGGACCACTTTCCTTAATTTTTATGTGCTGATAATTTTTTTTTTTTTTGGTCAGTGATGCTTAGGTGTAGGCTTTCAAATATCCTCAGCTTGGGCTTTTTTGCTATAACTGGCGTTAATATCAGAAAAACGCATAAGGTTTTTTTTAGTGGTCTTAAACTTCATGTAACTTCTACTGCAAGCCAGCACTATTAGTACTGATGTGCTGAAGCAGTCTGCTTGACCTACAAACCAACACAGACTTCTAAAATTAATTCAACATTCCTTTTGCAGTGTTTTGTGGTTTTGTTTTTTAATTCCCTGCCATCCGTTACAATATGCTATATGACATATGATATTAAAGGATTTCTGTTCAGGCTTGGTTTGGCTTACTGGAAGACACAAATGCACAGTTCTTGGATTTGTCTAGGACAAATTGTAGGACTAAACACTACGTAAATGCAGGTAAAACACAGTTTGATTGAGAAAACCAGGTTATTTCTAGGAGTGTGTTCTGGTAGACACTCAGTGCAGCAGTTCGTAAGAAAACTTGCTACTGATAAAATTCTCTGCAATGTTGTTAACTAAAACCTGTTAGGTGTGCGTGTGATAGGAGTGTGTTTTTGGGCTCTGAACGCAGCTGAGAGACACTCAGAAGAATATATGACAGTCATATAAATGTAGCCGAGGCAATAATGGTGTCCTGCAGCAGATCTCATAAGCTCAAGATGTACCTAATTTATTGGGCTGGACTCTGTTCATACAACTCTTGATATTTATGAACTACGTGTTGCTCTACATGATCTCTACAGTCCCTTCCAACTCTAAGAAAACATTCATTGAAATTCAATTAAATTCATTACCAGTTTTAACTTCTTTACAAAATAACCACAGATCCCAAATCACCCCATAACCATGATCAGCATCACAATGCAAACACCAGAAATCCTGGATTTAAGAGCTTTTGTTTCAGACCCTTCTTAAAGTCTGTGCTGATGAGTAATTAATATTCAAATCAGATATGCTTTGTCAGACCCTGTTGTAGGATTTTGGTTTTTGGTCTGCAAACGCGATGCTGGTGGATTTGCAGATCGCAGCACGCTGAGCTACTCCAAGAAAACTTTCTCTTCTCAGTCTGAGGCTTAAGCATGCTGTTTCCCTTAATTAGAGGCAAAAGAATTTAAATGCTGTTAGTTTTTCCAGCCACAGGTAAACCCCAGATCAAAAGAAGAGAGGCCAAAGAGGTCAGAGAGGTCATCATCATAATCTCATGACATGGAATAACTTGAAAGTGGATGCAGCTGTGTTTACCTGTGCTTTGTAATATATATGTATTGCAAATTTTAGTTGACTTGTAGCTTGTTGAACACCTGAATTCATTAAATGATTCCGAACATATTGTATACTTCAAAAAAGCCCTTGTTTTTTAACTCTCTCTTGATTTTTATTGTCTCTTGCTTGCCAGGAGTGGAAAAATGCCAAATTGGAATACTTCATATTACAAAATGTTGTTGGGTATATAATGTCTGGAAAATGCTTTTGAAACTATATGAAATCTTACAGAACAACTAAACTTAAGCAATATATTTTTTTAAGCTTCTTCCTTATCCCTTCATAAAGTTTGGGAGGCGGGTGAGGGGGAGAAGTTGCTAATTCTGGATGAGGTTTTTTTTTGTTTTTGTTTTTGAATGAAGGGCAGAGCATAAAAATACAGTTGAATTAGTTCATACATTTTTACATACATATATGTCAACCTATATGATATGAAACAGCTCCTTGATGGTGCCTATATTCTTAAGTATATCCTTAACATATACTGGTAGTGGGATGGGTCAGGAGAGCTCTTGAGAATGTTGCTGTAGTTGCTTGGAGTATCAAGGCTAGGAACTCTGGCAAGGAAAGTAGTTTCTTCTAGTTTGGGTCTTTTTCTTTTTTCCTTTCTGCCCTTTTTTAAATGGCTTGTTTTAGAATTGTGTGTTGGAGGCAATAAAGGATATCTCAGGACTGTGAATGGCAGAAGGAAAGGGATAGAATTAACTCTTTTCTCTAAAGCTGTACAGGTAGTAGTAGTCCCTGGAATAGGAAGAGATTTCTGGAAGCTGAAATATTCTTGATTGTATGACATTCTGTTGAGCAAATGGGAGACTTACGTATGTCATAGCCGATTCGAAGATGCAAGTTCCTTCTTCGTCTTCCCTTTTTGCATGGGAATAGGGCTAGATGTAACAAAACTTATTCAGATGTTTTCAATCTTGATTGTGGACTGCTCTGCTTCCCCCCAAACACTGGTCCCTCCCCCAGCCCCCCAACTTATAAACCTCTTGATAGATCACATCTGAAATGCTTAAGTTCTGCTACAGATATTGTGCAGTCTGTCCTATTTGGAGCAGAGAAATACCAGATATAGTAAGGATATTATGTGATGAGAGGTTATGGAAAATGCTGTAGCCTGCTTCTTTAGAAGGGAGAAAAAAAACTGCGTGGTTAATGCTTCCAGGTCATCTCTGATAGATCTGCTGATACAATGCAAGGCAAAATGTTAGATGTACTGTACTGCCAACTTTATTATGCTATTTTTGACTGATTATATGGGGAAAGTATATGTTATTTAAACAAAATTCACTGTTCTGAGTATGTCTTCCTTTTCTCTTCTCCCCCCCTTATTTCACCATTCTAAACACTGAGCATACCAATCAATACTCCATTAAGAGGAGAATCAACTTGGGAGAAGCTTGCATGTATTTGCATGTAATAGCTTATTTCTTGGTCTGTGGCTTTGTGTTGCCTTTCCCCTATGTTGTCTTTTTTTTTTTTTTAAGAACACTCCCAATATTTGTACAATTACTTCTAATAGCCAGGTTTGCCATGCCCCATCTTAATTCTGTCAATATGAATTGCTGGTACAGCCTTCTGCAGCGCCCTGCTTGCAGGCAACATCAGTCAAATATTTGTAGCTGCTTTTTTGCTTCTGTTTTACAATAGCTGGACATCAAGGTACTAGGATTCAGATCAAATGTTGCTCTTGGTTACACACATGTAGTTAACAGAAATCAATGTTGCATAGGCATAAATGAAAGTTGGATTTGATCTTTTGTGAGCTAACTCTTATCTCATTTGCGCTGATGCTAGTCTGGATTTTCTGCAGGCTAGATGGAGCGCCCATCTCAAATTCAGAAGTTGTGAGACTCTTGCTGTCTGTGCCAATACTTTATTATGTTCTCTGTACAAGTCTGAAGTAAAAACCACTCTCTTGCTTTCTGAAGTCTAAGCCTTGTGATTGTGAACAAGTGTAATGAGATTTGATTAAGAGCTCTCTTGGCACGTAAGAGCATGGTTTGTGCCTGTGTGGGACCTTCTGGGGAACCTCTCGGTTGATCTTGATGTGTGAATTGTCACAAGAGCTGCTGAACTGCAGACCAAATCCTGATCTAGTTAACACCTGTGGAGCTGACATGTTCCAATACGTGTCTGATGTTGCACAGTGGTTTTTGTACCCCAAGGAACAAATCGCTTGTGAAATGCAACTGTGAAGGTCAGAAAAGAGTCTGCAAATATCAGTAGATGACAGCAGCCGCAGAAGAGCGGGGTGGGCAGTTGAAGAGTAGGTATAGTTTCTGGTGTCTGGTTTGTGTGGTTCCAGTACTCCAATACCTCTTTTAATTTTGTTCCCCTCTTAGTTCTGTATTGTACAAAATGGGCCCAATTTGTCCTTGGCCCAAATTTGTGGAGTTAAATGAAGTTACACTTGGCACCCTGAAAATCTTAGATAAATGTTCTGCCTGTTCTTAAAGATTATCAAATCCCAAAAGTAAAGCCTATTTTCTAGTACATTTTTCTTTTTGGAAGAGAAGTGTGTAATTTTATGATTAAACTTCTGGGCAATTCTAGTTCTGCAACATCACAACCTTATCTCTCTGTGAACTAAATGGCAATGTGAAGTTGTGGCTGATACTTGAGCTGTTATTTATAGGAGGAAAAAATAGAGCATAGAAATGGTATAGGAGGTAAGGGGGGGGGGAGGCTTGCCTGAAGCATATAAAATACAGGACTGGCTTTAAAAGTGGTACTTGGATACAGAAATGCAGCCAAAGACAAAGAGTTGCAGTTCACTTGTTGCCATAATACTCTTTAGTTTGGTTTGTTTGTTTTTCCTCTGTCTTGGATAGAAATTTTAAAGCCTGTTTGTGTGTGTGGGTAGTGGTTGCTCAAGCTAAAAGAGAAATTGCAGCAAGTTTTCCTTAAACTCGCTGTTTCAATATCACACTTGAACAGTTCACAGCAGCATCCTTCAAGCCTTCTAAAAACTGTTCTTAGACAATCTTACGGTTGCAATGGCAAAGTTATTGAAGTATTGTATTTCAAGAATTATACAAGTAAAACAAAAAAAACCCACCCAAAACTCTGTGCTCTGATGGCTCCTTTATTAGAATCATGGAATCATTGAATTGTCTAGGTTGGAAGGGACCTTTTAAAGATCATCTAGTGCAATCATCAACCTAACCCTGACAAAAATCACTAAACTGTATTCCTAGGGACTATGTCAACCCATCTTTTGAACACCTCCAGGGATGGTGCCTCAACTACTTCCCTGGGTAGTCTATTCTAATGCCCGATAACCCTCTCTGTGAAGAAATGTTTCCTAACATCCAATCTAAACCTCCCCTGGTGCAACTTGAGGCCATTGCCCCTTGTCCTATCTCCTGTGACTGGGAGATGAGACCAACCCCTGCCTCTCTACACCCCCCTTCAGGTAGTTCTAAAGCATGGTAAGGTCTCACCTCAGCCTCCTCTTCCTCAGACTTAACAGCCCCAGCTCCCTCAGTGTCTCCTCATGAGACTTACTCTCCAGACCCCTCACTAGCTTTGTTGCCCTTCCCTGGACCTGCTAGATGAAAAAAATTATGTAGCTTCAGTGCTCTGGTGGCACAATTAAGGTGGTCTGGCCTGGACATAAAGAATGATGCCCAGTTGGGTCAGGTTGAGAAGCTTAAATGGAAATGCAGGTGCAGCTTGAGCCCAGGCATTGACTGCTGGAGGTGATGGTTAATCCAGGCATTAGGTACCTCTACATTTTTCATTTGGAGAAGCCACTGGACGGGTTAGACTATTGCTGCACATAATCTGAGTGGAAGTCCTAGTTAACCATTTCCTTCCTCCTATTTTCAGGTTATGCCATTCATCATGCAGTTATTAATCTTTAGCAAAACAGGAGCAGACTCGGATTCCATCAGGATACTTACTAAAATGAGAGTGCATATGACAGCAGATTATAAGCCTTCCCGTGTCTAAATATTACCTTGTAAAATTCAAATATACTAGGTCTTGAGGTATACCTGTAACCTCTTGAATTTTACTACATCCATTTGTAAGTTTGCTTAAGAGGATAGTTTTACCCTAAAAAAAAAAAAAAAAAATTATTTTTACCTTTATTTTTATATGTAAAGATTTTTGTTAAATTCACAATCAGAACTGCGCAGCCTTGGGCTATCTTTTTGATTAGTGTGTTTTTTTTATATCTTTCTATTTTCTAAAGAACAGTAATAGTTCTCTCCTGTGCTTGTCAAGCATAGTAGCATGTATTTTATTTTTATAGATTTGTTGTATATTTATTTTAAGGGGGCAGGAAGTGGGAGGGAATAGTATAACCTTCCCCTGTTAATTGCTACTCTAACAACAAAGCTGCTTTTGGGACAGGACTAACAGTCAGAGTAAGATCCAAGAAATGTCAATACTAGTTTTACCTAGATAATCTATTACTTTTAGGCAAGGAATTTAGGAGCATGGACACTGTGTGCATAACTATCACATGGAGAAATACGCTGTTTGATCCTGGCTTGATGTATCTAATAAGAGAAATACCTTTCACTGCAGCTGCAATCAACATGATGTCTAGATAGAGGCGCTTCGAAGCGTGATGATTCTGAAGTGGTGATGGAGCTTATACAGTCTAACACCAAGTGACAGCATCACTCTCTGCAATCCTTAGCCTCTGTCTTCAGCGAAAATTGTAACTATAACTCTGAATCTCTGGGAGGGCTGTTGGCCAAGAGGAATAAATGGAGTATCTTTGAATCTTAAAGTTTCTGATCTCTGAGCTAAAAACTGTTAACCCAACCCGGAGCAGACTTGCTGATTGGTATGTGACCTGGCTGCCACTAGAGAGGGACGGAGCTCTGCAAAGAGTGGGGGTGCATTACTTAAGTAAAGAGCAGATCTCAATTAAATGAGGGTTTTTTGACAATTTTGGTTTTCTTTCTGAAGGTAGAAAAGAAGACGCTGAACGTTAAATCATACCATTGTTTATACCTACGAACAACTTCATAAGCAAAGTTTTATTGCCTGGAAACGTCTTTGAAAAGACAGAAATGTTTCATGTTCCATGTATGATTAAACTCACAAATATTCCCAGCATAAAGCATAAAAACAAATTCTATTGTTGAAGCTGGAAAGAAGTTTCTAACCACTTAAATGAACAAAGAAAGTGCCATATCCTGTATGAAATGGAAGCTCAAAGCAGTAGAGTTCTTACATTTTCTTTTGTGCAATGTGAGTGTTTTATTCTGTTTATCCTTATTTAGCTGCAAATATGAAGCTTCCCTGTTGAAAGGGAGAGGTATCTCCTATTTATAGGGATAAAATCTGTGAGGTCAGCTTCAATTCTATGTAACTACAGCTTTTCTTAACCATTAGGGTCGGGCTTGCATAGTTAAATCTACCTGGTCCCTGGCTCTCCTTGTCCTATCTGGCTGTGTTTTACAGCAGTCTATTTCATGTATATATATTCTGAAAGTATTCTGTACTCTTCCCCCAAGTTGCTGAATTACCTCTTCTGTCACTGTGTCTTAAGCCTTTAGTTCTCTTATTTAGATTTATCTTGTTTCAAATTAATGAAAGCACCATCTACAATTATTGAGTATCTTAAGGGTGAAGCATGTCCTGTTAACTTCAGTTTATTTTTGAGGGTTTTTTTCAGCCTTGCCTCTTCCGTTCAGACAGTAAACTCTTCTGGGAAAAAGGCTGTTACTGTTTTTGTCTGTACAATTAGGACCTCCTTCTTAGCTGCGCCTTGTGCTCTAACAGGAGAAAAATTACTCATAATCTCTCAAAATGCTGTTTTTCTCCCACCTCCTTTCTCCATTTTAGTTTACAAAGATTCTGTTCTGCTGGGGCAAAGCAGAACTTAATGCCACTGTACTTTGCTGTTTCTGATAATTTCTTATTTTTGAGGAGGAAAAAATATCCTGAAGAGGTAAAATGAACATTAAAATAACTTTGGGAATCATGGAATGCTTTAATAGGATTTTTTTAAACTTCTAGCTTGTATTCTAATCCAGAGTTACTGAGCAGTAAAAATTGGGCTTACTAGACAGGGGTGTATCTGTTTCTTCTGGAAAGCAAGTATGCACTTTGTCTCACTCCATTAAAAATAGTAATCCCAAGAATATATCGAAGGCTCTGAAGTATTTAGGAGGTGGTTGTTGCTGTAGAGGTCCACAGTCACGCCCACCAGAGGGCATTTTATCACCAATTTCTTGGGGATAAAGTTATTTTTTTTTTCTTAGATCACGAATAAAGTAGTAAATATTGGATGGAAAAGCAGTGTATGAAACATTGTACAGATAGCTTTTTTTTGTTTATATATAAATACATATGCTTATTTCCTGGCTGTATTTATATGTAAATAAGTAATGATGTCAGCTTGAATGGTTGGGTTTCCCCCCTCTGCTTCCTAAATACTTTCTAATTTTACTTGGGGATAATCAGGAGAATAAAGAATTCTTTAAAGCTTTCCCACAGCTGGTATAGCCATCCGTTACCAGGAGACTGGCCTCTCTACCAAATGGGTGCAGCAAATACTCTGAATGATTGCTATGTACCTCTGCTCCCCCTTTTTCAGGGCACTCTGTAGCACAGGCTGCTGTTCAGAAGCCCTACTCATTTAGGAGGCTGGAATTTGCAAATACACTTAAGAGCGAAGCCCCTGGATTTTAAGGAACCATTTGGCAGCCAGGGAAGTGTACATCTGCCAGATGGACCTGACGTCTTGCGTTTGGCAGCAGTTATTGCTAAGGCATGATATGCAAAATCCAAGAATGACAGCTAGGAAATGAATTTTTATTTTAAAAACTGCATTTTGGTTTTGTGTCTTTTTTTCTTTTCTGTCATATGCCTTCCATTACGAAATAAAGCCTCTGCAGGAAGGAAAAATACTTGTGAAAATACCTTTTCTTCCCCCTCTTCAGGGTGCTTCCTTGTAAAGTTGACATCTGTGCTGAAGGTTGGGCTGTCCCAGTTCAGATGTGTGACCTTCGTCAGCCCTGGTACAGCACACATAATGTGATTAATTCCCTTCGCTTCCCTGCGGACAAATATATTCACTCCACCAGAGCCCCCTGACTTGTTTGCAGCCTCAGCAGAGGCCTGGGGTCATCTGAGACCAAACTGCAGACCTGGGCAGGGATCTGAACAGCCTGTGCTGTGACATGTAGGCAGAGCAGTGGTAAAAGCCTTTGCTCCCTGTGCAGGATCCTCTCTGCATGTGTGTGGGACCCGTGGTGAATGATTTGAGTAGAGATTTGGATATATAAGTGCAGCTCTGGGACCTGTGGTTAGGTCCCCATGTTGTGTTTGTGGCCATCTGGCTAGAGATGGGAATTATTCAGAGTATGTTTGTTGTTTGCTCTGGCTACTTCTGAGTAGCTGATGCCATGAGGATGGGTAATGAGGAAATATAGAAGTTTTTATTTCTTGTTCTCCAAACTGTTCAGGTCAGAAGGCTGCATCTTGCTAAACCTGCAGGTCTCCTATTACTCTACCCCAAATTTATGATTTCTTTGAGAATCTAGGCCTAATCCACTGAGGTTTGAGTGATCTTGTTTGGGGTGAAGGGAAGGAAAGGTACAAGCCAAGAGCATAGCCCTCTAGAGCAGTGTCTGGGGAGACACTTCCAATGAGGATGGATGCACTGTCCTTCTTGTGTGGTGATAGTGGGGAGGCGCTCCCCTTATTCCTGGTGATTCATGGGCAGACAAGAGTGGGAGCAGCACTGGGGTCTGAACAGTGCTTCTTTCTACCTGAAATAGGGTTAAGGTCCTCAAGAAATGGTGGCTGGGGAATTGTGTGGAAACAATTGCTCAGTCATTAAGAAAAATAAAATAAATATTTACAATGAAAAAGTGAGGTGGAGGATTAATCAGTACTAGCTCCTGCCTCAGCAGCAGCCAGTCTCCTAGTAAATGCCTGGATGTTTTTCAACCTCTTTATTCAGATGATAGATCTTTTAGCCAAGAAATATTTTTTCCAGAAGTGTTAGTGTCTGTACAAATAAATTACTTAAAAGAATTTTATTAATCCTCTAGGACTGAAACTTTGAATAACATTTTTAGCTAGCTAGATTTGCTTTTTAGACCTGTCTTTCGCCACCTTGTCATCAGAGTATACTAGCTTAATACCTACAAGATTTGTAAAAGTTATCTTGTGGTTAAGAGTTGAGTTGTTACGTTTCTGTTTTTCTTTATTAATATTTGTGGGCTCAAGTGTAAATGAACGTTAAAAGGACTTTGGATCTGATCCTCTACTCTGGTTCCTTTGCTTTTAGTTTTGCCTGTGGGAATGGTCTGAACAGAAGTATAAATGTGAGGCCCCAACTGTAAAGACTCAAGTCATTCAGTGCTGTTGTAGTGGGCGAGTTAGTCTGCTAAGAACTTTGCTTGGAAAAAAAACCCAAACAAAAAAGTCTCTGTTAGGATAAAAAAAAGTAGATGGCAGCACTAAGCTGTTCTGAGGAAGAGAGGATTTGAAGGTGAGAAGGATGAAAAAGCCTGTTAAATCTGCAATTATTGCAACAGTGCAAAGCTCCCGCAACACTATAGTAACTCATATTAGCAGAAGAACCTTGCAATCTGGTTTCCCTGCTGTTTCACTGGGAATAGATACTACTGCTTCCTCTCATTTCATTAGCAGGGACCATATGAGGTCTCAGTGTAATTCTGAGCTAAAACAAGCTCATATCTAGGTTTCCAACAGAGTGACTTAAGGATTTGACCTGGCTGCTGTTTGTATCTTGGTGCTAACTTATTAGTGCTGTTGCTACTGTATCAGAAACAATTCTTTGGTTTCCAGAGTATATGCAAAAACATTCTTAATTTATTTTCATTTTGATATATAGGTCTGTGGCAAAGTTCTGGGAGTTGTTTGCTTGGTGAAGAGAACCATGCAGCCAGCTATGTTTTTTGAGAGATGCAGCCTGCACCAAAATGAAATCTTATAAACATGCTGATTATCCAGTATTTCAATTAGTATTTAGATGTGCTTTAGCAGAAGCCTTTCATATGGAAAACAACTACTTGTCACCTTCTTCTAACTTTGCTGCTTCACTCAATCTGATGTCAAACACAGATTTAAAGCGCCTCTGGAGGGGGGAGGAAGAAATGGTTGCATTGGAGCCAGATGAGAGCCTTGTTTCAAAAATGTTTTTGAGCAGAGAAAAACTGTTTTTTCCATTTTGTGAACAACAAAATAAAGCAGAGAGAAAAGTTCACTATTTTGTTATTGTTCTTGTGTTTCAAGGCAGCTTGCCCACCAATATTCTGCGTTGGCAGTATGTGCCTGGGGGAGGGGAAGAAACTTGGATACCTTTGGGACAGCTTTGAACAGAACGGAGGAAAAACCACATGGTTTAATTCTGACATAAGCACAAAACCAGCTGTTTCCACGTCTTTATCTGACCAGCGCTCTCCTCAGCAAGGAGGAGAGTCTGCTGATGGTGCAGAGGGAGAGCTTCCCCCAGGGTGTGTGAAGGGGACTCTCAAGGTGATGCAAACCAGCAAGGAGCAGAAAGGTGGTAACAGGTGTCATCTACTGGGGATGAAGGTTGATATACAGGATTTAAGTGTTTTATAGAAATAAAGGCTTGCAGAGCCTTACTTTGTGAGCTGAGACCTGGGCTGTAGTGCCTCCCCCACAGATAGTCTCCCCCCACAATACCTGTGGCCTTTAGGCTTCCTGTTGGAAGGTGGTGAGTGTTTTATAGTGATGGAGGGTGCCATGGGGAGAATCATAGAACATATCAAGTTGTAAGCATCATCAAGTTCAACTCCCTGCTCTTTGCAGGACTACCTGGAACTAAACCATAGGACTATAAGTGTTGTCCAGAAGCCTCTGTACTCTGGAGTCGAGAAACTCCGATAGGCTTGGTGCTGTAACCATTTCCCTGGGAAGCCTATTCCAGTGACTGACCATCCTCTCAGTGAAAAACCTTTTCCTAATGTCCACTATGAATTTCCCCTGGTGCAGCTTAATTCCGTTTCCTCGTGTCTTGTCACTGGCCTCTCTAGGGATCATCATCTTCCCTTCTACCTGCCTTGAGAAAGATATAGACTGCCATGATCACCTCTCAGCCTTGTTGTTGTCTCCAAGCTGAACAAACCAAGTGACCTCAGCTGCTTCTTGTAAGTCTTGCCCTTGGCCTTCCAACATCTCGGTCACCCTCCTGGACACACACTAATGGTTTGATGTCCCTCTTATGAGGTGGTCAAAATTGCATGCAGTGCTCAAGGTGGGGCCGCACCAATGCAGTGGCTCCAGTGGGACAGTCGCCTCCCTTGACCAGCTAGCCATGCTGTGCTGGATGTACCCCAGGGTGTGGTTGGCCCTTTTGGCTGCCAGGGATCACTGACTCATATTCAACTTGCCAGCAACCCCAAACCTAAAGGAGGACAATCCTAGTTTACCCTGAGTGGCTGATCCAAACAGCCTGGGGCCTCAACACAGTGGGAGAGCAGGCCCCAGGGCCTGTCTTGGTCTGGGCCTGCTAGCATCTTGGTTCTTTTTAATAGTGATGACTGAAAATAAGTGATGGAGTTAGTGGCCCCCTGTGCTTGGCTGAAACCCGTGTCCTTCCCTGCAGGCTTGAGGGCTCAGTTCAGCTCCATGTCACTGTCTCAGTTCTTACTCGGCTGCCAAATGTCTTGTGGTGGCTGGTGGCTTTATCCAGTTAGGAGTTTAGGAAATGGCCTGGTTGGTTTCTGAATCTGTCCTTAGTATTAAAAAAAAAAAAAAAACCCAAAACCAAAAAAAACCTCCACCTTTCTGTAGGAGTTGTTACTTCATTGTATCTGTTCTGCAGCTCCCCTGAGGCTTGCTTACTTCTGGTAGGGGCTTCTGCTAGTAGGTAAGTTAAGTGATTATCAGTGTACTTGATCAAGTGTGAATAGAAAATCGACTGTGTGGTTGGGTATTTGGTGTGTTTAAACCAAGTAGCTAATAGGAAACCTCCTAAATTAAAAAACACAACCCCACTAGCATCCAAGAACTTCTTACCTTGGTTGGTTTGTATCTTCTCCTGCACTGAAAGTAACTAATTTTGTATGGTGCTGATTGGATGTATTGTTTATTATTAATGCTTTAGGAATTTGAGGGGATTGAAGACTGCTAAAATAAAATCTAATTTTGGGAAACAGCAACTAAATTCTGCTTCTGGAGAACTGGATGTGTTTTGGCATAGTTTTTGATAGTACAATTTTTTTATGTCTTTTTGAGCAGCTGAGATGGTTATCTGATACACGTTAAAGGAAAGATTTGTTCATCTTGTGGATCTTACGGTTCTGTCATGCCCTCAGATGATGGGAAATAACATAACGTGGTGTTTTTTCTGCCTGAATTTAAGTTCACGTGATATTTCTTTTCTATAGAATGTTCTTAATTTAACTTAGCAAATGTTTTTTTCTGAAAAACAACATTTTCAAGGGCTAAATGTGTTGTATCCAAATGACTCTTTAAAACAGGCTGACCATTGAGCTACCAGACTTTTGATCCATCTGGAGCACCTAATCCCAGCAGCTTCTATGGTCAACCATTTATTAAAAGGACACATGATGCTTTGGTTTGGGTAGTTGTAATTATTTTTATCTCTCACTACCTTTTGGGGATTATTCTAGAGTTAAATACCTTGTACCAAGAGTTTCTGTCGTGGACTCTTAAATCTCTTGAGGTTTTTAACCATATAAATGGGTCTGCTTTGGGGGTATTCTTGCTTTCTTGGCCTTGACAGCTGCTTCTGGCTTCAAGCTCTGCAGTTTGGTTAGATATTTTGAGACTATCTTATTTTTATCTGTTTTATAACTTGTAGCTTTTATTGAGTTCTCCTTTGTTATGAGACCAAGAGGAGAGAAACTGAAGTTATGACTTCTCTCTGCTAGTCATGATTTTACATTTTTATTTTGTCTCTAAAGTCTGCTATTCAGTCTTCAGTCTGCCTTCAAGTAAGTGTCTCCACATCCAAAATATTGTTGTTATGGTCCTCTGAGCTCTCTCTGAGTCTTCAGTATTTCCCTTGGATTTGGGTGTCTAGCACAGGTAGTAAGGAAGCAATACCGTTGATTTGATAGTGGCACTTCAAAAGTGCATTATTGCTCTAGCTAACACACCAAGGGCTTTTGGTATTGTTTCCCCGTCTCATTGAGCAGTTGTTCCAGGATTTTTCCATGACCTCTCTGGAATGGAGCTCATATGAATTTTGCTGAAATACTTGTCTAGCTTGCTCTCCCTGAGGTGAAAATGATCTGTTCTGCTTACTGCTGTACAGATTATTGTTGGTGTTTTTAAAGGATGGGAGTTTCCCTTTTGCTTAGATCAGTGTCTGTTTTGAGCTGTCCTGCTGATTAAAACATTTTGGGGAATCTGAGTTGGATCTTGCTCTATCTTTGGAACGAGGCTAATGCTAAGAAATTTTTGGGTGGATGCTGATTTCTCATGTGTTTGTCAAGGATGTGTATTCTGTCAAGGGTCCTAACGTAGTTCTCCTTTCTTTAGCAAGCCTTACTTATGTAGGAGAGGGTGATTTGCTGAAGTTAAGTTGTTCATTACTATTCTTAGTATGAGACACTAACTTTTGTCTCTTTCTTTTTTTACTCTAATGAATAGAACATGAAGAGGAGGGGAAGAAGGAGCAGTATGACTTAGTGTACATCATGCCCCTTCTGTTTGACAAGCTATACAGCCCCTGAGGTATCCTTCATACTCGCGCTGGAGCTATAGCATCTTTAGTGCTGACAGTCTTGTGTTTGAGTCCTCCAGGTCTATGCTGCAGCACACAGGTGTCTGTTGGATTCCCCACAACTGAGTAATGCCCTTCTCTTGCTTGTGTGTCTCATCCCCATCCCACCTGTTCTCCCATGCTGCCTTGAATTTCTTTCAAAAACTTGATCAAAAAACCCCACTCAAACTCCACTTCCCTCCCCCCAACAAATGTGGTGTCAGCTTCTGGCTGTCATTTCTCAGGTGTCTGAACAGTTGCCTCAAGGCTTCTACTTCTCTGTTCATTTGTGCTGATTTAAGCTGAACGTGGCTGATTTTTGAAACATTCTAAACAAAGTTGGCTGACTAGCAATGTTGTTGGTTTTTTTTCACTTCATGGGAACTTAATTACTGGGGATACGAAGGGTTTGGGTGACTGGTGCTTTTCTGTTTTTATTCAGTTTTCATGAAAATTAGATCCAAACTTAAGTACCGTGAATTTCCTTCACGCTGCAAATTCTGCGAAAATATCACTTATAAACACTGAAACAAACAAATAAAAACATATCCTTGCTTGTTTGCTTTGAAGTAATACTTGTATATAATCAAATGGCTCCAGAAGCTGGCAGACTGCTTTAAGAACAACATCAAATGTGGTTAAAGAAAATACTCAGTTGGCAACTGTTGGACCTTTATCACAGTTAAGACTTCTCGGTGCTCCTGAAACAATGTGAGAATGAATAAATAACTATCTTCAGAAAAATCTGAGGCCATTGTATCTGTTTGCCCCTGTCTTGCCATTCTGCTCAGTGACTTTCTGCATTTCTGTGGTGCCTTTCACTCGCCTGTGTCAGCCTCTGCAAAGCTGTACGGATGGGGAAACCGAGATGCAGAGAGGAGAAGGGATTTGCCTGAGGCTCTCAGATCAAATGTATTCCCAGTTCTGGTGGCAAAAATTGCGAATAGCACATTTCTCTCTAGGCTCAAGTAATCTGTTGTCCTGTAGGCCAGCACTATTTATTTGTGCCCGGGCAGCCTCGAAGGTGATCTGCCCTCAGGGCTGGGTTGGTGGCTCTCAACTGTAGCAGGGAGGTGAAGCTTTGTTGTGCTCCAGGCAGGCTCTAATGCTGATAATAAAACCACAGCTGCCCAACTGCTAAGAACTTAGTCTTACTAAGATAAAATTTAGTTCTAGTATGAAGTATTCTATTCCCCATAGAATAGATGGAGACAAGACTGATATTTCATAATTTTTTCCCTCTAAAGGCGAAGCAGTCCTTCACCTCAGAAAAGATTGAGAAATCTTCTTTGTCATAATCTGCCACAGCAGTGCCTGTAGCTTTTGGCACTTGCATTTTGCTCCTTTATTTTGTGGTGTATGTGGTGTTCTTCACTTCAGTTGTTTATTGGGCCATGGAGCACTGTAGGCTCATTGGCTAGACCCTTGGTCTGCTGCAGTGTGCCTCCATGATGGCTGACAGCCCCAGAGGCCTTGCCAGGGAGCTGCTGAACATAGTAGGCAGAGAAGTAGCAAAAAAAGAATGGAATGGAGCTCTAGCAGACAAAGACATGATTTCAAAACTGAGACTGAGGCAAGGTTTTCTGAGCCTGGCAAAAGAGGGTGTGATGGGGATTGCCTCAGAACTTCCTCGGAGTTGACACAGGAGAGTTCATGTGAGCAAACCTGGGAGGAAAAACCAAAAAGTTGGCCGTGTCTTTCATCAGCCTCCTGGGAGGGTTGAGGTTCTGTAGATGGTGCAAGTGGCTAAAGGCAGGGTGGAAGAGCCATCGTGCTGAAGGGAAGTGCTGTGTTCAGTTTGGGCCCCTCACTACGAGAAATACGTTGAGGTGCTGGAGTGTGTCCAGAGAAGGGCAACAAAGCTGGTAAGGGCTTTTGGAGGACAAGTCTGATGAAGAGAGGCTGAGGGAGCTGGGGGTTTTCAGCCTGGAGAAAAGGAGGCTGAGGGGAGATGTTATTGCTCTCTGCAACTCCCTGAAAGGAGGTTGTAGTGAGGTGGTTGTCAGTCTCTTCTCCCAAGTAACAGGCAAAAGAGCTGAGTAAATGGTCTCAAGTTGTGCCAGGGGAGGTCTAGGATGGATATTAGGAAAAATTTCTGCATTGTGAAAGGAGTTTTGAACCATTGAGACAGGCTGCCCAGGGAAATGGTTGAGTCGCCATCCCTGGAGGTATTTAAATTATGTCTAGATGTGGGGCTGAAGGACGTGGTTTAGTGGTGGAGTTTACAGTGTTTGGTTAATGGTTGGTCTTCGTAATCTTAATTAAGGTCTTTTTCAACCTAAATGATTCTATGATTCTATTTTATGGTGATTATGGGATGCTAGCATAGTTTAGATCCTAAATGGTTGGGTTATTTGTGCTGATTGTTGCTGTGTATGGGTAGTTGAATTGGGACAGCTGCTCCTAACTGCTTGCTTCCTTAAATAAGATGCCTCTTCTAAGGCTGGGTAGCAGGAGGCAGCAATGTTCTGGTTACCTGGAAGAATGTGGGTAACTGATCTGCAGTACAGTGAGAAGTCATATCTCTAGCACCAGTGCTTTGCAGTGAGCCTTAGCACTTATGCAGCAATGAATGGAGCTGGAGACTTGTGTGTAGGACCATGATCTGCCAGAAGGCTTTCTTGATGGATAGTCCTCATCCTCTTGCTGCTGGATGCTGTGGGGATGATTTTATTGCCAGCAGGTGAGTTTTTTTTTTTTGCTTGTAAAAAGTCAGTCACGAGGTATGAAGAGCTTTTTACACTGTTCTAGATGTCCAATGCCTAGACACTGACAATCGCTGTCAGATGTCTCTTTCTCAGTAGCACAGGAAAGCTGGTGGTGTGGAGTGGGACTCACACTCTTCAGCAGGAAGATATCCTGAGAGTGTAGAGCTGGGGCTCAGGCCAGGATCAGAGCAGTAGTGGGTAATGCTGCTGCAGAGATGAGTGGTGTAAGCAGCAGGTATCAGAGCAAGTAGGGTGTTGGAAATCTGAAGCACTGTCCAGAAGGGAAACATCCATGGAAGGAAAATGGGATGTGCAGGCAGGAGATGATAGAGCTTTTCTTGTTTGAGCTTAAAGCAGAATTAAGAGGATAATCTGCTGTGACAGCTGCCAGGTAGCTACTGTACTGCTGTGTTAGGGATGCACCAGCCCTTTCCTAGCACCCACGGCTGCCAGCTGCTGATAGAGGGATGCAGCCATGGATGGCCCAAGTAGAGATATAGTGAAGAATTTGGCTTATTGGGAAATGGAGAGCAATTGCAGAGAGTAAAGTACTTCCTTTTTACTTAGAATAAGTGAATGCCAGTTAAAGATAGGCTGCAGTGTTGCTTATGCAATCCTGAAAATGTTCAAGAAAGCCAGAAGTAGCAACTGAAGAAGGTGTTAGTACTAATCTTGTTGCTGAGAACAGCCAGGTGCTTGAGCCTTTGAGTTATTCAAATTTGTTTTATTTCCATATTTGAAAGCCATCTGAGAAGAAAATTACTATTCAACCATCTTCCAGTTGTGGTCTCATAGAGGTTGACAGTGCTTCCACTCTGAAAATGGTGTTGCCAGTTACCTCCCTCTTCTTAGTTCTAATGGCTTTATTTGTCGTATCTCTTACTTCCTGCCTTCATTGGGTTTCTCCGCATTGATCATGAATGTGCTTATGCAGGTGGTAGAACAAGTCTTCAAGCTTTGAATGGTTATTGTGGTAGAAAAGAGTTAACATGTTTCCCTAAAGGGTTGAATACTTTTACTTCCTAACAAATGGGATGGATCACCTTCTTTTTTGCTTTCTATAACCATTCCAACCCTGCTGTGGTCTGGCGGGTCCTCTGACCCGAGGATCAAGGGGGTCATTGTAGCCATTGCTTTAGGAATGAGGAGTCTCTGCTGGCTTTGCTCTTGGCCACTTGAGAACCAGACTAAGAGGATGTGCCAGGGCAACTTTTTTTTGAAGTGGCCTATTTCTTTTAGCTGGTACCGACATCTCACTCAACCTGCAAAGCTGCATTGTGCCAAATTATATGGTTGTTTGGTAGCTCCAGAGTCTAGACCACAACCTGTTCATAGCATGGCAACCAAACCCAGGAACTGAGGGACCTTCCCCTATAGTTACCTGCTGCCTGGCAAATAATCCTGGCAAAGTACACACATCATCTGTCGTTAATGATTGGTCTACGCAAGCTTTCACCTACATCTCACCTAGGAGACAAAGGTTTCTGCTTTGAGAAGGGCCAGGGTTTACTCTGTCAGCTGTTTGTTTACAGCTGTTTACAGCTGTTTGCTTGCTTTTTATTTGGAGAAAACAAAACAAATAAGTAGTTCAACACCCTAAGAAAGCATCTTTTAAAAACATGTTTGAAGCATCCTTTAAAAACATGTTTGATTGTGGAAAAAAAGCCACTTACAGAAGAAGGTGATGGGTGTTTTCTCAAATGGTTGTGTGTCTTACTGGCTTATGCCACTTCTGGCAAGTTCATCAGTTAATCAGTGGGAGTTTTCCCATTATTGCCCTGGATTCCACCACTGGAATATTGTTTAAGAGCTTACTTAAAGACTTAAATTGGTTAAATCTCTAACTTAAGGCAGAGAAAAATGTTGAACTGTGCTACTTTCCAGATATGGTGTATAAAGGGATGTCCTTTTGAATCCAGCTGGACATCTTTAGCTTGAAAAGAAAATCAGACACATGGGTAGATAACAGCTCTTTGCAGAAGAGATTTGCTAGTCTCACTGGAATGATGCCTGAAATGAGAACTACTCCAGCTCCACGAAGTACTGCTGGTAGATCCTTCCCCACAGGAAGGTTCAGGAGCAGAAAATATGGATCATCCATCAAGCAAGTTTCTTGAGGTCTTGTACTAATTTTTCATATTTTCTTGTGACAGAGGGTGGCCAGTGTTTGCTGTATCAGTTGGTTTGGGATGGTTTTTGTATGGAAAAAGTAGTAGCATTGGGGAAAAACATAGTAGCGTGAAAAAGAGTTCAGTACTTCTGCAAAATAGGCAAACTAGTCTGCTAGGAAGTATCATAATTAAAAGCAAACTACAGTTGTCAAAATAAATGAACAAAACACAGTTTATGGTACATTAACTTGTTTGCTTTCTTGCACATAACCAAATTCTTTCGGATTAGCAATTGGTCTCCCACTCATTAGTGAGCATTAATTAGATTCTGTTGTGGTACTTATTGGCAAATTTGAGAATAGGGAAAGAACAGGAATTGTTGGGACTGGGACCAACACACTGCTAAGCACTGGTTGACTTGATCTGAATTTAAAGGCATAATTTCTTTCATGGCGGGGGAGAACCAGCTGCCTACAACTTGCCAGGACGGCAGCGAGTTGTGTTGTCAGTCACAGCCCAGTTGTTCTGTGATTCAGGTTTGGTTTTTTTTTTTTAATTTTTTTTTTGAAAATATCAGAGGTATTCCAGACCCTCTTGTGCTGCAAACCCAGGCCACAATCTGCCTTTTGCTTCTGTGTCGTGTTGCTGCCTCCGCTGTTACTCACAGCTTTCCCAAGAGGCACAGAATGATATTGGGGTGAGTCTTGCCAGTTCTTTCCCCATCTCTGAGGCTGTGTATAGTGTTAGTCAAAACTGACCGTAGAAGAAATTCTCTTGTTGCTGTTGGGAGAGCAAATGGCTGTGTCTGAAGCATTTCCATGCTACTGATATTGGGAGAGATGCACTGGTTTGTGTCACGGTCACAAGCAGAATCCCTGGAATAGAAGGGGCTTCTGCATGTCTTTGCAGAAGGAGATGTTTCAGTAAATGCATTAATTTTTAGAGAATGATTGTGTGGAGTGGGGTTGTTCTCCCTTTGTATCAAGGTCTTGCTCTTGTCTGGTGAATTTTCTACGAGTAAGAGGTACAGGAGAGAAACTGCGTAATTCGTTGAACTGTGTTTTAATAAGATGTTAGCACTTTGTGGTTCCACATCTGTGTCTTCCTAGCTATCTCAGCAAGTTCTTTTGGATAACAGTAAAACACGAATCATGTCACTCTTATCTTTTCTTGCTTCACCAAGCAGGACTCAAACGAGGAGGTCAGTTACAGTGATATTAAGCCAAAGAGCCTTGGAGCTTTTTAGCCGAGAAAAGACCGTGCTGGGAAAGAAACCCTGGTGGTGTGATATAGAAGAAGCGTCTTAGGATGCCAAGGAAAAAGCCATTTATGTTTTTTCTTGTATCTGAATGTTGCTCCTTCATCTTAGGTAGCAGGTAAAGAGCTTGCTCTTCTTTGTGGAGCACCTGTTAATCAGTGTCTCCTATGCTTGGTGTAGATGTTTGCAACGTTTCTGGTCAGAGGTCTATTCTCTTCTGTTGTCCTGGTAAGCTTGATATAGAGTTGGTCTTTAGTCTGATAAATTTATTCTAATTTTTACCCCCAAACTCTGACTTTTGTTGGAAATATCATTGGCATATTTAATTAGTGATAACATTGGTTTTGTTTTGTGGTTTGTTTGTTCTTTTTTTTTAAAAGAAGTTTCTTTATCCAGAGTAATATGATAAGCAAAACCAGATTTAAGGAGTTGGTTATGCTTGGTCTCCAGTGCTCCATTAACTATGTACTGCTAGCACGTTTGGAGGGTTACAAATAGATGTCTTTCATGCTGAACTCCTTATTTTGAGGGTATTACAGCCTCACTCTAAAATGCTGAAGTACTTCCAGTGGTTTTAGAAGAGATGCAAGTTAATTTTAGAACTCGTGGTAAAGCAGATTGTTTAGTAACTTGGGGTAGCTAGAGCATGAAGAGCGATGGGGTGTCATGACTCTCTGGAATAGTCATCTGTGTCTAACTGAGCTCGAGATGATGTCATATCTCAAGCTACTCTGTGATCACTGAAGGCTACAGAGATGAATTTTTTCCTTTGTCATGGGGAATCATCTGGGTCAGCTCCAGATTGAAACTTGCTTGGCCCTTTTGTCTCTGAGAATTTTTTTCAGGCATGCTTGAAATACGGTTCATTTAACAAGGTTTATCAGCAAAGCCAAGTGCTGCATTAAGGTTAATACTGCTGCCTAAGAGAAGGCTTCTTGCATTATTTCCATGTGAGTATTTTTATTTTGCTGTGATTGATGGTCAGCACTTAGCCGACCTGGCAATTAGACACACAGTTAAGTTAGGCTTGTGAAGCATCTTTGGTTACGCAGTGCTGAATGTTTGAATGCTGAGCTGTCAGGTGCACTGCCAACCACTAAAATACAAAGATTCAAATTATATGCCTTTGTGCTGAATACAGTCCATGAGGAGCCCTGAGCTCCAGTCCTTGAGATAAATTGGGCAGAGAAACAGTTAAATATGAAGTTCTTACATTGTGCTATGAAAACACTAAAGCTACCCCGTGTGGACCAGTCAATAAGTGGAATGGTAGTGGTGAGATTCTTCCAGGGTATGCACTGTGGCATCAGTCTTTGGGCAACACTTGGACTCGGCCAGGTTTTTATTTTTGTGCCTGTTATTGAAAACTTAAGAGGGACGTGATGGCAAGAATATTGTATTGGTATTATTCTAATAAATGCTATTGGAGTTCAGATTCCTAAACCCTATTCACTAGGGGCATATCAGTTCCTATCTTGATATATTCTCTAGGATTTTTTTTTAAGATGATTTTATGCTGTGTAAATAAGAAATAAAACTGAGACCAAGATGATTTTGAGGAAATTATTAGATGCTGTAGAATTGAGCAGGGTGCTGCTGGCCTTCTAAAATTATGCTTTCAGTCTCTGTATCAGGAATATCAAATTGGGACTTTTCCACAATCATTTAAATCTTGCTGTGTGCTTTGAGTTTATCTGTGGGTGCATGTGGTGTGTTCTTCCATTTCTACCCTCTACCCCCTCCCACAACTTCTTATTTCTACATGATTGTGCCCTATTGGATATAAAATAAACATACTAGCTCCAGAAGGCTCTGCAATGGAAAGACGAATAAAGATCTAACCTTCCCACGGTGACAGAATGCCTAAATAAATAGTTACCAGTGTGAGCAAAGAAGCTGGAGTAAAGGTGGTTTAACTGCTATGAAATATATTCAAAGATGTATCTGTATTAAAAGAAAATCAGCTAAAAATAAATCTTCCCCTTCCTAATGTTGCATGGTGGGTAGAAGGGAAATATTTACCAATTTTCCCCCCATTATTTGATTTTTAAAATTCTTACTGAATGGCATAAGGGGATTGTCATCAACTGGGTATGCAACTAAAAGTATTTTTTCCACCCAGTAAAACCAGTTTTATAATTGTCTGTCCCATCACTTTCTAGTACTGGAAATAGCCTTTTTCCTGCAGAAGGATGGGCAGTGCTGCAGTATGAGATCTTGCGTGCAGAAAAATGTGTGCCTTTGTTTTATAGACAGCAGTAAAAGGATTTATTTTGGGTGTTAAATATGTCAGCATTGTAAAGAGCCAGCAACCCACTTTGTTTTTTAAATGTTTCAATAATTGTTTGTATGCTATGCTTTCTTGATTTATGATTAATTGTACAAGTCACAACTTGGTAAGAACCAGCTCGTGAATGAAGTATTATATTCAGGGGTTTGTTTTTCTGTCTTTTTTAAAAAATTTGGGAGTTTTTTTCTTTTTTTTAAAAAAAAAAAAAACAAACAACATGGCTAAGAGAGGCCAGCTGGCATTATTGCAGAGTAATACGGGAGAGCTGTGAGCATTGAGGAGGCACAGCAAGACGGAAGGCAGCCAGAAGGATTAAGGTATCTTAGAACTTCTTTGCCTCAGGCTTAGTCTGGTGGCAGAGGGAAAGCCTAATTCCCACTTCACTTCTTTAATTTGTGGCGTGAGCAAGGGGAAGGGATTGGGGTTTTGCTGCTGTTGTTTGTGGGATGGGCTGTTGTGGAACTGCAGAGGGAAGAAAGGGGAGGGATGTTTTAGATCCCCTTTTTCCAAAAACTACTCTCCTGTGGGTCTCTTGGCATGAAAGGACAGTGAATGGGGCTGTTTAAATGGCAAAGATCTCAAGGGAGGATTTTGAGTAATAAAAGGACACACCACTTCAGTGTTAATGCTGGGTTGGCAGAACTCTGCAAATATTTTAAAGTGTTTTCACTGGACATTCGGGGGCTACTGTTGCCTCCTAACTCAAACAAATGTCCCATTTAACCTGTAAGAGGATAGGCTACTTCTTATTTGTGCCCAGGTTGTGGGTTTTTTATATATAACAAAAATAAATCAGTAGAAACTGATATTCTTGAAATTTGTTTTTATGGAAATTCAGGAGAGAGACTTTTTTGGATTGTTGGGCTTTGAGTCTCAATGCCAGTCTGCTTCAGGGCTTGGTTTTATATTGCAGGTGTCATAGATACCAACGTGTGTATGCATGTACATACATATTTACATGCTTATACATACACATACATGTATTTATGGATATCTATGGGTATATGTATTTACTGAAGGCTCACAAAATTAATTGTAAAAAAAAGACCCAAATTCTAGTTCAAAGTTTTTCAGATTTATTCTAAGAAACTAGGTGTGAAGTTGATAGTATCACTTTAATACTTGCGGTGGCGGTATCTCTTAAATACTTTCTGTATTCAGTTTTAAAACATAAGTACTTGTGCCTCTTATCTTCTGCGGCCACTGTTCTAAGAAAGAAAATCAACATCCTTTGTAGTTATTTTACTTTAAAGGTATCAAGCCCTTGTGCCCTAATCTCTCTCGGAAGGGATTGTAGGAAGTGAAGTGCTGACTTGCTGCCTGTATTTAAATCCTCTTTGAGAACTTTTAATCTTTTTTATTTAATATTTTTAAGTTGGTTTGCAGCCCAACGCTACTCGCAACTGCAGAGACTTGCGTTTCAGGAAGGTGAGCACAACCTGTTCTGTGACGGAACAATTAAGATCTTGGCATATTTAGTAAGCCCTCAGGACAAAGGTTGGCTGGGCCTTAGGAACCCCTCTTAAATACACATGCATTCACCTTCTGTAAAGCTGCTCGGACTGCTGGAAATAACCCCTTCACAGTGGGTATGCCAAAAGGCTTAATGCTGGCATTACATAGTATTGGGTTGACTAACATCATTGCTTTAGCTGGTCTGAAGTAGGCTAAGCTAAATGCCACCCAACCCTTCCGGCACTATTTACCAAAGTAATTTGAGAAAATGTAGAGACCCAACAGGCAGTGGGCAAATCCCAGAACGGTGGCAGATGAGCACAGTTGCAGAAGACTGTAATTCTTCACATTTCTAACTTTGGAAGTCCTTGAGTTTTGCCTTACTGTGGTAAAATTTTTTTGGAAGGAAATATTTCGCTTCTCCCATATTTCTGGGATATTCCTGAATTGGAGCCTTGAGTGTTTTATTAAATATATTTTCTTAATTCCTAAGCCCAATTGAGGTATTTGCATTGTGGGTTACTGTTTGGGGCTTTTTAATTCATGTCTGCTATGTGGCAAAAAATGTTTTTGTTCATGGCATATGTGTATAGCTTCTTAATACTGTTTAAGCATCTTTTAGTGCAACTTGACTGGCCAAAAACATAACAAACAGCTAAGGTTTTAATAATAACTTTTTCCTTCCCTTCATTAAATTGCCATAATTAGGGGAAGATGAGGCTACACCTTAGCAAGGAGGAAGAAAATTGTAGCTGGTAAGATTAAAGCCTAGTCTGAAGTGAGTTTTGATAAGATAGATTTGAAGAGGGAGGCCATGTTATCGCTGTGGCACTGTAAATCTGTCTCCCAAAACAATTGCATGTAAAGCTCCACCTATGTGGCTAATCATGTTTGCATTGTTAAACATTTCCATTGCGCAGCAGTGCTGCGGTGCTGCTTCAGATTAGATTAGCTGCATACTGTGTTGAACACATAGCATTTTGAGTACCAACGTGTCAAATGATACAGCCAGTATAAACTGACTGAAGCAGCATCTTCTCTCTTCCCTCTGCCGTACCCAAATCTGCAGGCCTGTCTCCAGGAGGTGATTTAAACTCATTAGAGTCAACAGCTTAGGAGGGCTGACCAGAAAAGGTGATCTGAAAACATATTTTTTTTTTTTTGTTTATATATTGGAGAGAGAGACTGTCTTACTCAGAAAAGAATACAAATTTTAAAAAGCAGCAGTACCCAAAATTCACTTTGTCCTTTACAAAGGGAGCGTGTTGCTGCTTTTCTGTTGCACAGCAATTTTGTGATCAAGCCCTGGATGTGCCGTCCTGCATAGAGTAAAACCTGGAAGCAGGTTATTAAAGAGAAAAAATGATGGTTTTTTTGCCATAGATGCTTCGTTCCTAATTGGAGATTATTTTTGGGGGGGATGTAGACAGCAAGGGAGGTGATGCAATATGAGAAAGGTGCACTTCATGCAGCAGTAGCACGTGGTCCTGGGGGGTGTCAGCAGATGGCTGACAGGGGGTGTCCCTGTGTTTGCACACCCATCTTCAGAGCATGTCTGGTTTCTTGGCAGATTGTGGATGCCTGTTGTATAGAGGCAACAATAGATACACAGTTGTGGCAGCATGTCTTGCTGGATGAGGTGAGTTTGTTTTCAGAGCACAAGCTATGCCACTTATTTTGCAGGGTGGGGGAAACCTTATTAGAACTAGTTTTGAGGAATAGATTCCTTTCTAGATTGCTTTAATAGCTCTGCTGACTGCTGCTCAGATGGACAACTGCCACTGGTTTTCTTCTTAGTACGTTTGCAGTGTTGTGACTTAGGCAAGCAGATACTCAATTATTAATGACTTATCTACAAAGAAAAATAATTAAAAACAAACCCAAAGCAATAGAGCACTTAATTAAGAGTTAGTGGTGGAGTTTCCTCTGTCTCTTAATGGAAAGTTTCCAAGAACAATTCCACCTTCCAGAAAGAGTACCTGCTTCAGCCTGCCTGATTAAAAATGCTTCCTGCGTAAACCAGAAGTTGGATCATACTTTTAGGCAGGCAAACAAACTTATTGATTATACACTAATTGGAGTTCTGCAAAGTGGAAAGGAGGCTGTATAGATTTCAGAGACTTCATGCAGAAACCTGCATTAGTGTTGTGTTGTAGATGATCCCAAGAGCAGCTTACGGGGGAGTTCTAAGGAAGCTTTGTCCCAGAAAAGAGTGAAGGCATTTTGGTTCTCTGTCTCTTACGGCATCTCTTGGTATCCTGCTCATTTATGAGCAACCTCAGGCCTTTCAACCATTTCACTGTTACTGTACTTGCTGTAGTACCATAGACTGATGTCTGTCCCTTTTCCATTCTTCAAAAACAGTCTGTAGCAAGTTTCCCCCCAAATGGAAGGAAAATCCAAGTGTCTGAAGTAGAATTCAAGTTTTCTGAAAATGTAAGTTATCAGTACCTTCTTGTAAGGTGTAAATCCCTTATGGAAGAGCTGTGCATGCAGTGTGTGCAAACAGGTCTGTTCATCTTTTTGGGAGGCTGCATCCAGGCTGGCTCCTGCCTCCTGCCCTGCTTCCCTGGCATCTCCTCCCCCAGCAGGTCTCTGAAGCTCCTCCAGTTTGGAGAAGACAGCCCTCCCAAGTCTTACAGCAATAAGACTTGCATGAATAAAAAGCTGGGTCTTTGGAATTAAATCATCTTTGTTCATGGGGCCAGAGACCATGATCAGCTGTTAAATAAATAAACAAAATTGACTCATTGCAGCTGATTTGAATTTCCAGAGGTGTTTATTTCCTCATGTCTCTCTTGCTCTCTGTTTTTGTGGTGTTGTACACTTGCTTCTTCAGTGTTGTCTTCCCTACCCTGGCTTTCTGTATTTTTTTTTCTTTCTGTGATACAGACTGCCCTCACTTTTGCAGTCCTGTTGCCCAGTTCACCTTTTATCCACAAATGTTTCTGTAGTTACTGGGGATGCATAAACAGCAAGTGTGTTAGGGAAGTGTCTAAACATAATTTGGTAGCCTGAAACAAGGAGTAAAACCAGCAGAATGTGACTAAAACTGCTTTGCCAACCAGATGGGTGAGTGTTGTGTTAAATGAAGTCACAGTACTTTCTCTTTTATTTTTTTTTCCATGTGTCTTAAAGTGCTGACAGTGTCAGTATTAGAGGGTTTTATTTTCCCCCTCGTCCTCTGTGTGCTGTGTTAGCTGACAGTAACTAGCTGATCAGGTGAAGGATCTCAAGGCCTGTCCTCATGTCATTACTGTCTGTGGTGGCTTTGTTTTTTCCCCCCTCAAGACATAACACAGCGGAGGAGGGCTTTAATTTAATTACTTGGTAAGAAGAGTCGGTGAGTGGTCACTCAAGATCCTACAGAGGGTTTTAACCTACAACTTGTTAGCGTGGCTCAAGATGGAGTGATCAGTGAAAACCAAGCAGGCAGCCTTTTTACAATCAGTGCAATCATCTGCTTTAATTATGTTACTTTATGTTCCCTATACAGAAGTAAGTAGCCAAAATTAAATTTTATAAGGAAGCTGTTAATGAATCTTAAGTCACTCAATTTCTGCCTTTTCAGTTAAATTAGAGAGAATAAATAGCCAAAACCTTGGCAGTGTCTGTTCTAAAACTTGTCTCTGGCTGAACTGTGCTTCCTGAGAGAATTAATGAGCAGAAAAGTTATTTAAGCACACTTTCTGTCCTTCCTGCTTGAGTTGTGTGGGTGTCAAAGGCTGGATGGTGGCATCATGTCTTTTAGATGGATGGGTAGAGAGAGCAGTGTTTCTGAGACATTGGACTCCTGTTTTGCACCAGGGATGGCCTCAAAATCAGCAGCAGAGATAACTGCAAAAAGGAGTGTTATGCCTTGTCATCTCTCCCTGCAAGGTGACTTTGGCAGCAGTGGTATCCTGGTATTCATAACCACGTTGCCTTTCCAATTCCTTGTTCTGTGTGCTTAGTAAGTGAAGTTTTGTTTTCTCTGAAGGCTCAGCTTACCCCAGCCTTTTGGCAACTGGTTCCCACAGGTAGCAAAGCAAGCACCTTCTGAGCAACATTGTCTGAGGATGCCCTGCATTGGCTTCCCACAAGCTAGGATGTCTTGATTATTATTTTTTTTCCTTTTACTCTAGCTATTCTTTGAAACTTAAGTATTGATTTATCCAAACCTGTATGATCTGAGTTTCTATGAACCACCTTTGGGGAAGCTGAACAGGGCTGCTCCTACTGGTATATGCATCTCCTCAGCTAAAATGTGGCCCTCTATTGAGAACAGCAAAGACTAGCATGTCCTTTCTCCCCTGAGGCAAATAACTACCTTGTGACAGTTAACTTGCTAACTGTGTATTTGTGCATTGTGAGTGTGACTCCTGATGTACCTAATTATTTTGAAATAGCAGATAAACAGCTCTTTATACTGGCTTGACCAAAAATATTTTTGTTGCGACTTCGATTTGTAAGAATGTGGCTTTTTTTGAGGTGTTTCTAAGCAAGCATTCTGTACAAGCTGTATTGTTTGTAATAGTTTTGAAAGGGGATTGTTGATTATTATGCCCTTAAAACTACAAGACAAATTTGGGTCCATTTAAGATATTCATGTGCATGATAGAAAGCTGTCCAGCTGAAAGCATGTGCTGTGGCTGCTCCTTTTTGTATGTAGGATGTTTAGCAGTGTGCTGGGGGGTTGTTTGGGCACTTTGATTTTTGTCTTTCTCTGTTACGGAGCTTTAGGAAGCTTAAGGAGAGTATCATCTGCATCTTTAGCCTTGCTGAACAGTCAGCCTGCTCTGAAGCTCCTGATTAGAGCAGAATTCAGTCAGAAAGTGTGATTGAGAGTAGAAGCTTGTCGCTGTGTGTGATTAATGACAGCTCCACCTGCCATGGAGCTTCCTAAGTGGTAACAGCAATCCAAACTGGAGTGTTCTCTTCACTGAGTCGCAATTTAGGCTGCAGATTTATTCCCTCATCTTCCATCTTGGTTGTGGGTAAATAGAATATATAAATAAGTGTGCTGTACAGTTCCCAGAATGGGTAGTACAAAGTGCAAAGTGCTATGTAGAATTGGTCCAGGTGTACTCACCATGCCCACTCAGGCAGGCAGTCCCACTGGCTGCCCAGGCTGCTCTGACTAAATTTTAACCATATTTCAGACTGTGTACTAATTATCAATGAGAACTCTTACTACTTTTTTTTTTGTGTGTGCCTTTATTTCTCAATATTTAAGTCAAAATTTAACACCTCTCCCTGCTATGCTACTGTTTGGGTTACACTGACCAAAACCTGCACAGAAGTAGGAGCGAGCCTGTACGATGTAGCTGGCTTTTGAGAGCAAGCCAACCTGGTACTGTACCTGGAGAAATAAAGGTATGTGGAATATATTCCTCAGGAGCTGATGATTTCTGCATGAATGAAGTCTTGCAGATCCACTTAGTCATCCTGACTGATGTCACTAATGTTATTCTGGAGCAGTGTCTTCTACGTTGCTAGTTGTGCAAACTACAGCCTAGATCACAGGGACCTGCCCAGGGGATGCGTGGATCTCTCAGTAATTGGCAAAGAAAGTAAACCTTGACTAGAAATGAAAGTGTGAAAGTATTGCAAGTGGTAAGTAATGTGCTTCAAGACTGTGTAACAGTGAGAGCTGGCTCCTGCTCCCTTGTTCTGATGCTTCCAGGAAACACTATGCACCAATGATGCTTATGGTTCTGTAGATGCCAGATCTCAAATAAAATTAGTTTAAAAAAAAAAGCAAACAAATTTTTGTTCTGCTGTTCAGCAGCAGCTGCAGGTGGTTTGTCCTGGTTAAGCAGGTGATGGTCACAGCGATGCACGGGGCAGTATTAATGTCTCATTTTTAGGAAGCACAGGGAGGTTGAGGGAGTCTGTAACAACGCTGGAGGTCCGGAAGAGAAGAATTTGAGAGGTGGCCATGGTGGATGGTGAGGGTGACTCAAGCACATTCTAGCATTGATCGCCTTTCTTAAAATAAAAGCTGTTTGCATTCGTGACAGTGTGGGTGGGATTCATCTCCCCTTACTTCAGACATCTAAGTTTAAGCTCCTTGCCCCCAGGGTGCCTGCACAGTCAGGTGAAAGAAATAGATTGCCCTCTGAATGTGTCTGTTTTGGATACTGTAGGCACTAAGCTTGGCTGGGGTTACTTTCTCTCTTGGCCAGTTTGTACTTAATGACTTGTTCCCTGACCACCTATGAAGTTCAACAAGGCCAAGTGCAACATTCTGCACCTGGGTCGGTGGCAGTCACCAGTATCAGTACAGACTGGGTGCTGGACTTTAGGGTATTGGTAGATGAGAAAATGAACATGAGAGAGCAGTGGGAGCTTGCAGCCCAGAAAGGCAACTGTGTCCTGGGCTCCATCAAAAGAAGCATAGCCAGCAGGTTGAAGAAGGTGGTTCTTCCCCTCTGCTATCATGAGACCCCACCTGGAGTACCACATCCAGGTCTTGAGTGTCTAGTGCAAGAAGGACTTGGACCTGCTGGAGTGGGTCCAGAGGAGGGCCGTGGAGATGATCAGAGGGCTGGAGCACCTTTCCTGTGAGGACAGGCTGAGAGAGTTGGGCTTGTTCAGCCTGGGGAAAAGAAGGTTCCTGGGAGACCTTATTGTGGCTTTTCAATGCCTAAAGGATGCTTACAATTAAAAATGGAGAGAGGATTTTTACCAAGACTTACAACAGGACAAGAGATAACAGTGATAAACCGAATGAGGGTAGATTTAGATTAGACATATGCAAATTTTTTTTTTGCAATGAGTGTAGTGAAACATTGGCGCAGGTTGCCCAGGGAAGTTGTGGATGCTCCATCACTGGCACTGTTCAAGGCCAGGTTGGATGGGGCTTTGAGCAACCTGATATAGTGAAAGATGGAAGGGAGGTTGGACTAGATCTTCAGAGGTCCTTTCCATCCAACACCGTTCTAGGGTTCCCTGACAATGAATATGGGTGAGGTGGATCCCATCTTCTGTGCTAAGACTGAAGGTCTGCGTCTCAGGTGGCTTGTGTTGGGGGTTCTCTGCCAACCACAGTCTTTGTGTATGTGCTTCAGTGGGTTCAGAGAAAACCACTTTGGTCTTGGTTGAGCCTCCTTGGTGCTCTCTGCTGGGTAAAGGCTTGATGCTCCATTCTGAACAAAAATACCAGCTTCCAGTGCCTCTGTTTTGATGGCAACAGGAGAGAGTATGTGTGCAAATACTTCTTCTGACTGGTGCCTCTGTCTGCAGTGTGAATTAACATCAGTGTTTTGTCTTTAAATTAAATATATAAAAATTAAATAATATTACCACATTATGTTGTTATATGTGAGTATGACAGCCTAATAGGATCACTGCATCCAACTTCCCCCCCCCCTTCTTATTGCAGGAAATGCTATCAATTTAAACAATGAGGAAGCCAAACACAGCAACTTGCAAATATTTGTATTTTGTCTGGCTAGTGTCCCTACAATATAAGGGCCTGTTTCTCCTAATTTTTTGGTTTGAGGAGACAATACACTAATTATTTCCGTTTCCTATTCTTACCACACACTCTAAAGAGCAACATCTCTTAAAATGCAAGTAGAGAACATAAAGTCTAGAGAAATATTTGATTTGCCTTAATGTAGATTTTTGGGGAAGGAAATGCTGGAAGATGTTTGGATGACAGGAACTTTTATGGTGCTTTTATTTATTGTTTGGCATCACTAAGTATATGAGCACATAAGATCATCCTTTGATTGGAGATGTTAAGGAATTTCTCACCAGAGAAATGAAGTCACATATACATACTGCAAAGCTAATAATATTTTTCTGAGTGGTGTGAAACTGGTGGTGGTTGTGGGTTTTTATTCCTTTCTGGGTATTTCAGTTTGAGCAGTTGTGCAAAATGAAAGATGTTTACTTAGTTGATACCAAAATATATTCTCTGTCTGTAATTTTGATAAATCTCTTTCCTGATACATAATTTAGTTACTGCCTTAAAGGCAAAAAGAGCTTTAAGTGTACTGTTGTTTACTTCCATTAAAGCAGAATTTTACCTGCTGACCTATGAAGGATAAAGTTAGCTTTGCTGTACATGAAATGCTGTTAAACTTAGATAAATCTAGACAGAATGAATTTATATCTTCTGAAGCCCAATTGATGTGCAGAAAATGTAGCATAAGCATATGTCTTAAGTTGCAAAATAAAAATTAAAAGCCCTTGGTAAAACTGCTTAGCCTGTAACTCGGAAACTAGCTTTAGTTGTTTAGAAGCAAAAAAAATATAAAAATTTAGCTTTAGTTTCTAGAAAGTGGATAACAAGTATTACCATAACTCTTCTGTCAGAAAAGTGACTGTAAAAAGGTGACGTCTTGCTCAGCAGGTCTGTTTCCAGCCTGTATTTCAAGGTCTATTTTCCATATTTTTTCTCCCTTCCTCCTGATGAATGCTTTTGCTCTCATTGGTTTTGCAGAGCCAGCAGAGTGTTGATCGAGGTGGCAGAGGCAGCAATCAGAATTATCAGCTGCTTTGCCAAATTTTGCATCCCTGACAGCTGTGCAAGCCCATTGGGGACAGTGGGAATGTGCAGGTGTCCCTGTGCATGGGCTGGGCCCACAGTCCCAGTATTACTGGTGGGGATGGGCAATGAGAAGAGAGTCCAGGATGACTCAGGAGTGTATTGCAGGGCTGTAGATGGTAATGTTGAGGAAACATCTTTTATTTGTAAACTGGGACTTGAGATAAAAGCATGGCAGCATGGTAAGTCTGGAACGTCAAAGGCCCTCTGAGTCTTTTTTTTTTTTTTAACTCCTCTTCCCTTTCCCCTCCATATCCATTCAAAGGAAATTTTGGTTTCAGCCCACTTAGAGCTGCTTACTTGGAGTATGAGAAAGAAGGGAGGGCGAGAAGAAAAAAAAAAATGAGAAAGCTAAACCTCTAGTTTCTTCTATCTGGAATATTCTGTTTTGTGAAAATTACCTTAAACTGATAAGGCTGCAGAACAAGTTGTCTGTGAATTCAGGCCATTTTGTGCCTTAAAGGCTTTTCCTTCAAGAAGCGAAGAAAATAATAATAAAAATAAATCCATCCATCCAATTCAACAATGGAATTTTTAAAACTTAGGTGTAGCAATTAAACAGAGGCCCTTCCTCCTTTTATTATTTTTTCTGCCTATTCTAAACAAGCCTAAAGCACTTTGCAAGCTACAAATGGAGGTCATACAACACAACCTAGTCCCTGTGGTCATTAGCCAGAAAACTGAAATACAGATGTCTCTGGGGCAAAACAAAGTAGTTTTTAAGTAGGACACAACTTTAGGACAAGGAAAGGATGTCATCGAGCTGAGCTGAGATTTTCAAGGTAACTAAAGAAGTTGAGCCCTCAGGTTGTAATTTTAAGGGTCTGCAGACAGCTAGCAAAGGGATCACAACCTTAAATATGTATTTGTTGTTGCATTTACCTCTGTTCTCAATGCCCCTTTCTCACCCCATCTCTGCTGTGATACGTGTGGTTTGGTTTGTAGCATCCCATTTTGAAGTTGTTTAGAAATTCTGTTGCTCTTCCATTATAATGTCGTGGGAAGGTTGAAGGACTTTCTCTTCAGTCAAAGCATAGGAATGATTTTATTTTTTTTTTTAACTTGGAATAATGTCACTGCTGTGGTAACTGAGGGAATAAAATAATCCTGCAGAATTTGTCAAAATGGAAGCACAAACAGAGGCTTTGAAAGCCATGTTTCAACTGGAAAAGAAAGTATCTTCTCAAGCTGTGATGGTTGATAGGTGTTAACAGTATTTTGACAATAAATGCTTTAAATCGTATAAAAAAATTAAAGGAAACATTTGTTTTTTAATAATTAGTATGTTTTACTAGATACTAATTAGTATCTTTTACTAGATTCCATGATCTCACTGAACTATAGTTCCATAAAATTACCAGTATGCAGTTGTAACAATTGCGATTGGGTTTGTTTGGTTTATTTTTAAACTCTAGCCTACGCTACAAGAAGAGCACCTGAAGATGCAGCAGGGAATATTTCTAATGAAAGCTTCAGGCAGGGAAGATAACTTTTGTTTGAGGCCTGTACAGCTTCTAAAACTTAACTGTGTTGCTGTGAACATGGGACATGTAACCTTCTTTCCATTCTGTGAAAAGAATTTTAAAAACTGTTGATTATACCACCATCTGGGGACTTGCAATAATTTTCAGAAGTGTGAGAAGTGGTCTTTATAGTCCTTCTGTGTAGAGAAACGCTGTTGGAGATGTGGCAAAGCTCGTGTGTGCAGCTACTGCAGGGTTGTGGTGTGATTGACATGCATTTAATGGGACTCTTTGGCAAAGAGTCCTCGCAAAACTCACTGTGTGAGACCCACTTACAAAATGAGGGTTTTGCTTGTTGGGAAGCATATGGAGGAGATGCTGTCTCTCTCCAAAGTGAGTGGTTGGGCAGGGTTCTTCATGACTTGCTGCCTTCTCATATTTCTACCTTGAGATATCAGTTTGGCAAGGAACCAAACCTAACTTTGGAGGACTGGTGGTGGGACATGAAGCTGGAGTCTTACTGATGACTTGGGCGGTACTCGACTCCTCTTACAGAAAGGTCAGTATGTGTTACTTCAATTCTATAGAATTATGAGGTTATTTCAAAAAATGGAAATGCCAAGCATGATGTCTGTGGAAGAGAACAACAGAATTAAATGGGAATAGGCATGTGGGTCTTGCTCCATAATTCATCTCCAGTGATGCTGACCATAAACTTCTGGCTGAGGCTGGTTTTAATATTAAACAGGACTCTACGCTTTAATGGAATGAGTGTGCAGCTGAGACATTAGCTCATGAGTCTTAATCCACTGTTGCCTCTGATAATTCATTTAGTTTTCAGTCTGTCTGTCTGCCCTTGAAGCTGTGAAATAGGAAAGTTTGTAATCCCTTGTAGAGGAAATGGGAATTAAATCCCACCCTAGGAAGGTCCCAGGGAAGCACTTGTTGCAAGGATGCTGCAGTGATGTCCTTTATTTTTCCAAAGCATGTGGTAGAACTGTGTCTTAAAAAAACGGAAGAGAACCAAGAATGACACGAGGTTGACTGTCCACTGGAAAAGTGTGTGAACTGTAGATAGAGAAATATCCTGGTGGTGGGCTCTCCCAGCAAGGCCTGATGGAGCAGATGAACACAGAGGATGCTGCTCTGAAGTCCTTTCCTCTAGTCTTCTCATACAATGTCCTTTGTGGGCTCTCATTTAGGACAATGGGTTTCAGACCTTCCTTCCTCCCTCCTGCTGTGTCATTTTTTCCCCATTTCTTCCTTGTCTTAAAAACAGCAAGACAAAATCAAATGTGAATTAAGAAATGTGTTACCCACATAATGATTGTTGCCACTTCTTTTTGTCTGGTCTACCTCTTTTTCCCCACCTGCTTCCATTTTGCTGTTTTTACTGACTCAGGTATAGAGTGCTAGGTCTGCGAATGCCACCTCTATCAGATGTAGAGTCTGAATGGAAATGTAGGTAGGAAACGTACAGTGAGCCTGGCTGCTTGCTGTGTATGGTTTTTTTCCCTCAAAGATTGTTTTTTTTATGCATAAGAATATTGCAGCAAAATCACCGGAGCTCTTATGATCTGTTGTTCTTTGACAGTGTTTTAGACAAGTATTATTTTAGGGCTAATAACCTTCTACTGATCTCTTTCTGGTTCAAGTAATGCTAATTTAAAATATATTTGTATTTATGTTGATACATGTGATAGGGAGAGAGCAACTTCTCACCAGAAGTGCAAATTGAAATGAATGTAGTATGAAGAGAAACATAGATTTATTTTTTTTAAAAGAGATTTTGAGAACTCTTTCAAAGACAAACTCTTTGTAATTTAATGTCTGGACTTTATTTCCTTTTTGGAAGTGTGGAAGCTGTTCTTTCCTCCAGCTGTTTTCAGTCAGCCGGTTCCTAGAATTTTATAGAGAAAGAATAATATTTAGGTCATATGAAGCAGGCTGTTGGAGGCTTACTTGAAATATACTGTAAATATCATAGTAACAGTTATGAAAGAAAGAAAATAGTCACCTGTCTCAGTATTAAACATCAAGTAGCTCAGCTAAGCTATTAATTAAAACTATATGAAATGCAGTGTAGTGACACATTAGGCTGTGTAAATGAACCAATACGATTTTCTATCAAAGAGGATAAGTAACCATCCAAAAAAAGTAAATGTGGGAAGATTAAAGCTGGGATATATTTTTTTTTTTTAGATGGAATAAACTTGAGAGGAAAAATAGTAGTTCCATTGTCCATCAGAAGAGGCTCTGTACCTCTTCAGTGGACAACCAAAATGTTTGGAACTCAAAAGCTGGGAAGTGCTGTATGTGCTATGTCATCATAATGCTGAGAGATAAAAACTCAAGACCTGGGGACATAAAAACCTTTCTGAATGTAATTTTTTTTTTCCTGTAGCTGAAAAGCATGGATGAAAGCATGGGAATGGCTTGACAGAAGTTGGTAAAAATTAATAAGTAGATTTTTTTTTTATTGTTTACATTTAAGTCATGCAGTATCAAAACAGAGCATTTAAAAACTGGCCCAGGTGAAGGTTTGGTTGAACACAGAGTGTCCCACAGTGGCACCTGGTCAAATCAAGTTAATCTCTTCTCTATCACAAACTATCAAATGTTACACTTTGGCTTCTGGGTAAGTGCTCATTAGCAACCAGGAGCTGCTGGTATCACTTTTCGAGGGCCTGGAGAGACCTTCTCTGAGGTGGCGTGACTGTGCTAGTTAGAGAAGGGTAAGTCAGGCCAGAAGAGGCACTTGCATGGCTGTTGCCTTGTCATCCCCAGACAAGGGGCTACGTGAGCTCCTGGATGTGTCTGAGGCCACCAGTGTGCAGGGACCCAGGCACCTTGCTGCAGCCTTGTAGCTGGCTGGGCAGAAAAGGTAATGTAGGTGTCCCTGAGAGGATGGGTATACAAGAGGTTTTCCTTGAGGTTTTTATTCTGCATCCAGCCCTAAGTGTGCTCCTGAGGAAAAGTGGACAGTTGCAGGGAATTTGGGCACCAGCTCAGCTTTCAGGCCATATATAGAGTGAAGATGTCTTCTGTATCCCGTGTTTTGATGCTTTGGTTTGTCTCTGGCAGTTGTAGGCCACAGAGGCAAGGATGGAGTGCTTGTGAAGTGATGTTTCCCTGTGGATGATTGCTGCTTGGAGAAATGTATTGTGTGATGCAAGAGGTGTGAAGCAGAGGGTTTTCCCTCTCCTCTTTTTTCATGCTATGTCATTTCACACTGGTGTCATTACAGAGTGGTTGTTGAGACAGTACAAAGTCTGTATTCCTGCTGATCTTCCCTTCTGAGTGGCAGAAGGAACAAAGGTTTGGTACCTTATGGCTTATCTTCATCTTGTGGTTCAGCATGGAGCTCCCTGGACAAACTGTAATTGGAAGTGGATTGGAGTGGAGTAGATGATGCAGAGTCAAAGTCCTTTGTAAAGCAGTTAAAATAGCCTGGTACTTCCTATGCAGATGTCTCCAAGTGGTACATCAATGGATTGATTTTTGGACTGAAGTGCTGTTTTGTAGGAGAAGATGCTGAGGGTTTGGTTGGGTTTTTTTTGGTACATGCTAAGAGTGCTATAAAGTAGAAGCATGTGGGAGTGAAAAAATGAATGGGTTGAAACATAACCTCAGTGAAGCAAATGGGTGCTTCTCTAGAGTCTCTTAGGACTCAGTTGTGGCTTTACCTTTCTGTTGCAGCACTGCAAATGCTGATGGGATGGTAAATGGCTCTCTGTTAAATGTATGCAAACCAGATTGAACAAAGCAATGATTTAAAACAACAGCAGTCTTTCATCTTTGGTGAAGCCAACAAATATTATAAAATCTAAATAGTCTGGAAGAAGTAGTTTATCTTCGAATCCTGACAGCATTCAGCAGCTGAAATATATAAATGCACTCAATTCTAGCTTTTGAGCCTAGATTTAATGAGGTGCTCAGAGGGAAATCTTTGGATGGGCTTATATAAATTGTAGAAATGGGCCACTGTGTTGTCACAGACAACTATTTTTTTTTCTCAACTTCTGATCCATTTTTGTATGTAATCATTTTATCAGACAACCCTTGGGTGTGCTCTTTACCTATCCTTTTTGAAAAATAATTTTCAACAGTAACAAATAATCGTAGGCTGGAAATGGAGTCCTGTCACTGATGCTACTGAATAACAGCTGATGGAGGTCAGGCAGTGCTTGAGCTGCTGGGCTCTGAGCAGGTGCAGCCCCAACCTTCCCGTTAGTAACTACAGCCCAGGGAGGATGGAGGGACAAAAAGTGGGGATGGTGTGGTGTGGGTTAAAAGAGGAAAGGAAGTGTTTTGCTGTTGGTTTCTTATCCTAAAAAATTTAAGTGATACCTGGAAGCTACGAGAGCTCACATTTTTACAACTGATTTCCTTCTAACGTAGCAGTCTGTAATTTCACTGAGCAACCTGCCCTTCTCTTTCACCACTTGGTATAGTTCAGTGATGCTGAGATCAGATAAAATCTCTCATCTTCTATTTAGTTAGGAAATAGTCTGGGTTTTTTTTTTTTAAAAGACATTCTTACATTAATATGAAAAAAACTCTATGCCTTGGCAAAGCTCTGGTAAGAAGTAGAACCAACCTTGGAAACACTGAGGGTTGTGTCGAATCTTAGAATAAATTTGTTAAATTTGATCAAATATCTGCTCACTAATTATGAACTGAAATTTCTGGAAGCAAAGGAATGCCCTTTATGTTTTCTCTGTTGTTGACAGCTTAAAATAAACTAATCTAAAATGTATGTGCTCTTAGTTTCTCCTCCAGTGTGAATGTGAGCTATAGATACTGGAGTCTACTGCTCTTATTTTTTGCAAAGAGCTAATATTTTGATGCATATTAGACAAGCAATTAGGAACATTCAACATTGTGGGTCCAGCAGTCTTAGACACTGCTCAAGCTCCTGAAGGCAATCCTTTCCCTAAATGAGCAAATTAAATGCATAGAGAAGGGAACAAAGACCTACTACATACCTGAGGCTCCAGGTGCCCCTTTCTGATCTGCATCTAAAGTCGTATGTTCTGGGTTATCTGAGCCTCCTTTCCATTCAAGGCCAGTATAGTCTCACTTATTTGCCAAATAATGGTTACTTCTCAAGTACCACGGTGTTTTGTTTTATTTTTCTCAGCCTTTTCTGTATTTTTTTTAGTGGTTTAACTACCCATGTAGATGATGACGTTGGCAGATGTTTTGGCCTCATCAATACGACAGACTTGTAATATTTTCATCTTTCCCTGGGAACCCTTAATTTTGATTCTTGTTTGTTCACTGACTTCACTCATTTTAATACTTGTTCTTTCCCAGAGGATTTGCTTTGAAGGTATTCAAATGCCCAGCTACACTTTCAGATTTTGTTTTCATTGCCGGACAGTAAGCTGGAAATAATGTTCAAGTCATCTCCCCTCTTCCTCCTGGGACCAGATCATGCCAGTGTGTGTCTTGTCCATGCTCTAAGGGCTGGTTTCTTCTTGACAAGTTGGGTGAATTGTTTGTGTCTCTGTATTCCTCTCCATTCTTAGAAAATGATTTGGTATGTATGAGCCTTGGGTTTTACAGCCTTAATACTGGATGGGATCCCTTTCCCCTGCCCACTTCAATCTTTACATTTGTCTAATCAGAATTACTGAATGGTTACAGTTGGAAGGACCTTTAAAGATCAGAGTCCAGCCTGCCTGCTGTAAGCAGGGACAATCTGCCACCAGACCAGGTTGCTCAAAGCCCCATCCAACCTGCCTTTGAACATCCCTTCCAGGGATGAGGCATCCACAATTTCGGGCAGATGATTCCAGTGTCTCACACAGTGTGTTACTGTGTGCTGTAGTGGGTAATTATTTGTGCCTTTTGGAGTGAGGTCTGTGGTAGTAGTGCCTTTCTGGTGGGAGAAGGTGTTTTGGGGTTTGTTATGTGTTGGGCTTTTTGTCTGTTTTTTGTTTGGTTTGTTTTTGTTTCAGCACTGGTAACTTCTAATATCGTTTGTTCAGATTTGAGAGTAGTTTAACTGTGCAGGATACATGTAGATGGTGTTTTACTGTTTTTCTATGTTAAAACACTTGAGGCTTTGGTGAGGGCATCATGGGGGGGTTATCCTGCCCCTTTGGTTATGGAAAAGAGAATGGAAGAGCATTTTCCATTTGATATGCTCTTGTTGGGCTTTGAGCTGGAAGACTGTGGGTTTACTGTAGGTTTGCTGTCGCCTTTTTCCATAGTAAAGATGATGCTGGAGGAAACTCTTTTGTTTACTGTTGGAAGAAGCTTAATGTCTCTTTTAAAAGTAATCTTTATCTGATATTTTGAGTATAATTTAATTTTCCTGTTTTTCCTCTGTGTGCTTTTCCAGGTCTGGAAGAATTTGGGGATTTTTTTATCAGTCATCTATTTATCCCAGAGTTTCAACATTTTCCCTGAGTTAGTTTTCACTGGCAGCTTTCCTCTAAGCTGCTGTTATTGTATCTTTCATGCCATTGTCTGGTGTGAAATGTTAAGCAGCTTAGCCATGACTTTAATTTCTCTGTTAAAGCTGGTATTTTTAAATAGAGTTGGCCTGCTTAGCACCTCTCCAAAGTTTGTGGATATTCTCCCGTTACACTCTTTTAGGGGAGGTTTGGACTTTTGTCTGTAGGTGATAGCAGCTTTCTGGGTTAGTCCCCTGAACTTAGAAGGTATTTTATTTTGGCTTATTTCAAAAGCTACCTGTTTACTATTGTTAACTGGATAATTCTTATTTTCAGACTGTATTTTCCTTTAATTTTACTCCTAGTGTCAGCCGCTTATTTCTCTGCAGAGCTATGTGAGAAGTTAAATGTGTTGTATCATCTTTCCTACAGAGAATATCCCCTGGCCTCTGATTTCTTCAAAATTACCATCCATTGTGTATAGCCTATAACATGTCAATTTTGAATCGTGTTGGATATGCATCTTACAGTCCATGAAATATTTTATTGATACGGATCTGAAATTGCCACTGTAATTGTGTTTAGTCCTCCAAGGTGGATTTTTTTCTCAGTACTTTGTTTTGCCTTTTTAAAGTTTGGGTTTTGTTCTTGTTTTGCATGAAAAGTGATCAGATCAGATGTCAGCTGCGCTACACACTTTAATATCCTGGATAAGTTGAGCTACGTTTTCATTCCAGTAGACAGGGTTTTAATCTGATCCATGGGTAGATATTTTACTAGGGGAATGAATATTCTACCAGCAAGAAACCCCAGAGCGATTTTGTCAGTCTTTTGCCATCTTGACTCTTTTTTTTTTTTATTATTTTTATTTAATAATTTATTTCCAGGCACGCTTACCAATTTCATTCTTCTCTCTGGCTGTTGTTGGGACTCTCCAGTGTAAGCAGATGTCATGGCTGAGGACACTGTCACAGTCTGTAGCAAGCTGTGAGTTCAGCTGCACCGTTGTCTGTTGGTGCACAGTATCCTGTAATTGTCACTTTCCTATATCACATTTGAAATGCAGCTTGCAGAAATTGGCTGTTAATTGGCTCCCAGTCCTTCAGCATTAGAAATCCTAATTTAATGTTGCTCTTTCTGCAGGGAGGGAGAACAATTTTCCTGTCTTCGTTCATCATGTCTATGATGAATTCTTATATTTAGTTATATCTTTTAACCCGCTCCTCAGCATCTACACATCAGCTGTAGATTTTTGAGAACACGCTCATCTGTTTTCTCTTTTACTTGTATAGCTTCTGACCTTACTGATTTCTAGTATCCCAGAGAGCTATAATTGTAGCTGGTAGAGAAGCATTCATTTTAGAAATTGCTGTTGAGTTTGGAATATGTTACCGCCGCTCTTCCATGCTGTCCCCAGCTGCCTGGTGCTCGGCTGCTCTGAAAAGGGGAGATGAGGAGCCTTCTAGTACCCAGTTTTGTCCATCAGCCCAGCCTGGGAAATCACTGAAGAGGATTTGACTAACATGGGTGAGGAGAGGCTCACAAAGTGCAGTAGAGATAATCATTACCTGCCAAGTAGTGGTTTTATGAGCCACAGAGCACAGTAGCCATCTTCAGCTGCCTCCTCACCATCCGTGGACAGAGCTGGTTTGTCAGAGCCTCGCCATCCAGCTAATTTCTCTAAAGGCTCAATTTGAGATACTCTTTCAGCATACAGCTTTTTTTGTAGGGGCAACCTTGTTTGGCTGATTGACTTAACTGCCCTACTTGAGTGCCTCTGTTTGCTTGTCCAGTCTGTACCTTCTGCTGAGGGTAACTGGGAAGCTGGTGGGTCTGTAATACAGCAAATCACTTGCTTTTCCTGTGACCCTTACTCTTCTTGACCTGTCTTGGCTTAGCCTAGACTGGAGAAAGTTGCAACTCCTGGGGAAGCTTGTGAGATTCCCAGGAATTTCTCAAATGTCTTCTGTCTGCATGCAGATCTGTAGGAAGAGACCACTGGCCCAGATGTTAAATTTGATCTCTTTTTCTACTTAAAGATGGATGCTTTTCCGTTCCTAGTTGTGCTCAGTCTTTTTTTTTTTTTTTTAGATCCAGCTTTGTGTGCATGGCAGGGAAATACCCTTTCCCCTTTCCAGTTGGGAAATTTGCTTGTATAGGAAGTCTGAAATGATGAAATGATACTTGACTTGCTGACATGTAGTGTGGCGTCTCTAATCTGCAGTCCATTACCATGTGTACCATTCTTGGCTTTCCTCCGATGTCTGTAACTATATATTAACCTATATATGTGTAGTATGTATATTAAAAAAACTCAGAGTGTCTCTTGATTACAACATGAATATTATCTGAATATCTCTTTCGTTTGTGACATGAAATTACAGTGAGAAAATGTGCAGGCATGCATCTCCAGCCTTCCTTGGGAACTTGGGCAGCATTATATATTTTACTGGTACTGTGTGTAATCACAGGTGGAGACTGTGCTGCAAGGGATAATCTCTTGTTTGTTACACTGAGTGCTTTTTCTTTTCTTCTCTTGTTTTTTAATGAGTCCGTTTCTGAAGCAGGCTAAGCCTAGTTGTCCTTTTATCAAATCCCAGTTGATGATCGCTATTAGCAACAAGACAACATGTTTTCACAAGCTTGCACCTGTTTCTTTTCTATTTTTTTTTTTAAAAAAAAAGCATGTGCTGCCTTGCACATAAGCTTTGTCTCTTAGGTTATAAGGGTTTGATTTGAATAGCTGATTCATGTTCTGTACTTCGATACCTGGTACTTCGGCTCTGGAGAAACTGTAATGTGTTTTGTTGGATTTGCATTTCACAAAATTAAGTAACCTGGAGAAGTTTTAAATGCAGAGATTTTCACCTCTATTCAACAGTAATGATTTACGGTTGTAACGAATGGAAAGCAGAAACTGAGTTGCCACTATAGGTATGAGGATTTTTTGTAAGAAATAAATCTTGCTTGATGGAGGGTCTTTGTAGCTTTAATCAGTTAACTGCTTGATTAGAACTTCAGTTATTGAATCAACTGTGTGACTATCCATGAAGTGGTTACTGAGGTCCTTCCCAGCAGCTTTTCTGCAGACAAAAAAGCTCTGTTTAAGCCGAGCCCAACATTCCTTACAATCAATGAAAACTGTGTTTTGTTTGTGAACTTTGGATAAGCTCCTATGGCCCTAGAAACAATGAGTTGATTTAACTTGGCATGTGTTTTGCTTGTTCCCTACCACCTACCCCACCGCTTGGTTTGGCTATCTTAATTTTACTAATAAAAACCGTATTGACTTTCTCTGAGATTCTTATCTCTGGTAGTGTCTTCGTGAGCTTCTAAGACACCAACAAGACAGAGTTTTACAGAGGACTCTAATATTACAAACTGATGTAGGGAGGAGGAAAAAAAGAAAGTGTTTTCTGGCACATAGCCCCTGAAATTTCAACATGTCGCCTGCAGAAAACTAAATTCTCTGGTGTTTACCTGTCTATGTGCCTTCCTATAGACAATAAGTAGCATCTCCATGTTCCAGCACTGTTCTGAGTACCCATGTTTAGGAAGCAGAGTGTCTCTCTTCTGGCTGAAGAACATACCAGAGGAGTTGTACTCTGTCATTTCTTCAGGTTAAGATGTTCTTGACTATCTCTTTGGGGAAAAATAAAACAAACCCACAACAAAATGATAAAATCTTTTCTTCATATCTTTCTGTGATAGGCAACAAAAATCCTTCTAACAGAATTGCCTGTATTAAATTATGGATGAACTATATAGCAAAACTGACACAAACTTCAGTATTTTCTACCCGTTCTCCCCCACGTGTGTCCCAAACAGCATTCCTTTATGGATATCCCTGTAATTTCATTGTGAGACAACAATATTATACTCCACATAGCAAAGCCCTTGATTTTGGGGTGTGAGTGGGAGCCAGGAACTCTCAATCAGTTTTCATTTGCAGCCCTTGGGTGAATATTGCACGAGGCTGATAAACTTCCTGGGGAGGAAAACTGCTTTTCTTGGTGAATTAACTTGCATATTTATTTCATGTGGAGGTCAGGCAGGAGTCCTGTCTGGGCATAGAGGCTGTCACCTCAGCAGGTTGGGAGTGTGATTCCTGGGCAGAAGTGCTGGGGAGACACCACATTAACTCCTTTGGGGCAACCAGAGCCCTTGCCCAGCTGTTTGGAGATACCAAGGAAGAAAACAAGATTGGTACCAACTAGCTTGTGAGGGGACTTCTGCTCAGCCCTCTGTGTCAGGACACCAGTGGCTGTAAGACAGTCTTCTGTGTGAGCTCTGGTAGGGAGATTACAGCTAGGAAGCTGAAGTGAGGGTTTTGACTGTCCACAAAGAGACACATTTTCATATTAGGAAATGCTGTGGAGAGGAACCAGGCTTACTCCAGACTTGTCTCTGCTTTGGCATCCCCCCCCTTGTCAAGCCTACCTTGTGGTGTGCCTTGAAGCACCATGTGCCCAGCGGGGACACCGTGCTGCCACGTGGTGTATTCCTCAATGGTCCCCACCTTCTGCAAATGCTGAATCATCTTTCGTAATCTCATCTGTACTTAGTAACTAAGAGTATTAAGACATTCACATAGGCTGTATAACTACAAGTCCATGGGATTTTTACTTCTTTAAACATATTCTTCTGATGTTAATGTTAATTCCTCCCTAATACACTTGAGCTCCAGTCTGAACTGATTCTGTTGCTTGGTCAGGTCTAGGTCAGGGGCTTTGGAGGTGCTTTCATAAAATACTAGTGGGTTTTCACCCCCTTCTTGGTACTGTATTAATCTATGATGCTTACAGTTCCATGAAATACAGCCTTGAATTGATGAAATTAAGTTTTCTTGATCCAAGAGATTAAATGTGGCTGTAAATTTTTAAGCAGAACCAGTTGCTGCAATTCCCCATCAAAGAAAATCTTGTGGACTTGAACGAGTAAGACTTAGGGAGAGCGTTCTCCTGGGGAAGCTGATTAGTTAATACTTAAGTAATATCTTTTTCTTTCCTCTCCCTCTGCATCTCCAGACCTGAAACAACACAAATGATTCCTAGATCAAAAGAACGCTTGAGTCCCTTTTATTGGACAAATATCACAAAGTAGGCTCTTACTTTTCACTGGAGTAACAGCACAGGCTTTCACGATTCCTTTAATAAACTTAAAGTAGGTCATAATACCCACCACTGCATCCTTAAACTGGTATAAATCTTGGTTTCCAGAGTTTTAATTACAGTGGCTGCTCCCATTAGGTGGTCTTGTTTCACGGCAGGATGCTAGACAGCTCTCTTGCTCTAAGTCATTTATGTGGACTGCGGGTATGTCTGTCAAACCATAATGAGCAATGAAAGAATGAAGAATGTTAATTTAACTGATGCTGCTTTTGCTGTTAACGTAAGTACCACCAGCTGCACCTCATAAACATTGCTGTTTGCTTGCCTGCACGTCGCCATTCAGCGGGACCTGGCGTGATTGATAGAGGCAGAATTAGACTGATGGCTTGCGTGCCACAACTTTTCTCCAGCTCTACTTCTCTGAATGCCTTTTTTTTCCTTGCAAGAGACAGCTCCTAAACTTTAATTGCTTTTCAAACTAGCAAGTGCTGCTCGTGTCAAATGCTGATAATTGGTTTATGACATGGAGGTATTATAAATTAAGGAGAGGTCAGTGTAGATAATGTGTGTATTACCTGCTGGAGAAACGATGGTTGGGTAGAAGTGACACTCGGGAGATGCTCGCTTTGGAGTGCGGGGGTTCTTAAACAATGGGCTCTAATAGGGAAGGACTGTCTGCAACAATAGCAGTGCTCAAAGTCACTTTATAATTAGAGAAATTACTGCATAATGCAAAACTCCACCAATGGGTTTTTTCCAGCCCATTAAACGTTCATGTAAACCTTCAGAATAAAGCTGCATACCTCCTTTCACCTGTCAGTTGTGGTGTGCACTGAGGAAAAGCACATTTAGTTCTTCTTGGGCGGGTGGTTAGGAGGGTGATTAACCCCAAGAATTTGACGCAGGCCACTTTGGCTCCATTGCCAGCTCATCCAGAAGCATCTCTCCCACCCACCCTTCCTCCACTGATTAAGGTGCTCCTGTACCTCTTAGCTTGAAGCTGCTTCCCATTGACATTCTGCCCGTTTTCTTCTTTGCCTTGATGGTTTTTTGAAATGTTTCTCATCTCTAGCACAGCTCTGTTCTCACTCTATCCTGAGATACCAAGTTATTTTAGAGTGATTTACTACATGTTTCCATTTTTACTCCAGGTGTCTGTCAGGGTGCAATGTTCTGAACCAAAATGACTGCAGTTTTTAGGTTTTAAATGATTTTGGGTTTAAACCAAGCAATTCTCATTTAAGTAATTGATTTATATTTTTTCTCTATTGTATATAACTTATTTCCATAATATTCTTCAGTTAGTAATAACTGAAGTGTTATGACTTGCAACTAGGTACCTTAGATTTATACCACTCTTTGCTAGTGATAGTAATATACTCTTATCTATGCATGCTATTGGGGTTTAAAGCTTTATATTCTTTAAGTAACAAATATTGTGGATTTACTAGATTTTTAACAGATCTAAAGCAATACTTTAGATGTTTTTCTTAATGCCTCCATTAGTGAAACTCCTTGTTTTGAGTCGAGATGGGAGAGATGCAGAACAAGGCAGAAGTGGTGGTTGAGACTCGCAGGACATGATAGTGATGGCACTGGGCACCAGGCCATGCTCTGGTCCCTGTGTCTGGGAGGGATAAGAACTGTAGTGTTTCCTGGTTTCTTGTGTGCCCTTCTTACAGGCAGTGTCTTACTTTGCCTCTTTTTCTGAGGGCTTTTGATGTTTTACAAGGAGCAAAGTAAGGTGGATCCTTAGAAGTGTCTGGGTGCTGCTGCATTTAGTTCCTAAGTTGCAGAGCCAGATTGCAGCCTCACTATTCCGACTAGCACAGTTCTGGTATGTATGAAAACATAAGTCTTGAAAGCTTTCTGGCCAAGTAGAGGAAAAACCCACATAGAAGTGGCCTTTAAATCATTAATACCATGGATGTTAAGTCCACAGAGCTTGCCAAAACCATGTGTTGGATACTAATGCTCGCCTGGAGTCACAAGCTATCTCAGAACCTGTGCATATCTAGGCTTTAGCTTTAGAGTTTTTCAGTTTTATTGATTTCAGAGATAATTACATATATGCAAACTTTTGGTGTCTGTGCACTTAGGTGCTGTAATGAGATTTTTAAAAAAAACACTTGCATGTACTTCTAAAGTGCCTAAACTGGTTATTATATGTCTCCATGCCTATAAGGCCATAATATCAGGCTATAATATCTTTTTCTCCCACTTGGTTCTCTTTTTCCAGCCTGTGACTGAGAAATTATCTTTTTGTGGTCTTATTTCCAGTGAATTGATCCCAGTAAAGAAAATGCTTTCTGAGTAACTGCTGGCTATGTTGAAACAGAGAAAAAATGTAAATCTGGACAGCCAAGGCTTGGAAAATCTGATTTCCTAGGAAAGGTTACAGAAGGAAAAGTAAGACTTAAGCAGTTACAAAATTAATAATATAGCTATATACTTGAGCTTTACTTTCTTTAAATACACAAACATGCTTGAATTGACCTCGAATGGCAAGGGGATCTCCCATGGATTTTTTTTTTTGGTGTAATTTCAAGGTGTTATCTTTTATTCATATCTTGAAGAGAATTCCCTGATATCATTTAATATTTTCTTTAAAACTTAGTCTGTTTAAGCCCTTATATTAAACCTAAGTTTTAATACTAGTTTTTAAATTGAATTTGAAATTATTACATTTTAATTCCATATAACTGAGAAATGCTTATTTTAATACGACTTAGTACGAATTTTATTATGTTTTCTTAAAAGGGAAGACCATTTTTCTCTCTTACAGGAGCATTTCCATTTACTGGACATAAAAAACTATTTCATTTATAGCCACTAAAAATGAAAGTATTTCTTAAATCAAAGGATTGTTCTCATGGGCCTGAAAAACAGAATTCCATTGAAGTTTCTTACCTTCAAAGCATGATCTTTCCACTTGCAATCTAGGTCTTTCTGGTTACTTTCTTTTCCCCCCACCCTTGAATAGGTTGTGAGCAAACCAAAGAAATCATGTAGTCTTGTATTCAGGAATTGCTTCCACTGTGATAATACATAATGTGAAGAGAAGATCAGTCCTCCCCCTCAGTGTTGACTTCTCATCCTCTTTCCATTGGCCAACACAAACTTTGGGTGGATCTGGTGAAGCAAATCTCAGTTCCTCACACCATGTTGGCACACAGCAGCTTCTCCAGTGCTTCTTTCAGCTGTGGCAGTGAGGGCATCTACCACCTAAGCCTTGTGCTGTGGTATCAAGGCAGGCTTGGCAAGAAGTGGCAGTGGTTAAGAGTGTGTCCTCTTGTCACAGGAGAGATCTGGAACTCTCCCTGAATAGAGTTTGACAAGTCAAGAAGGATTAAGAGACCAAGTGACATTCTTACCAGCAGGTATTTCTTTCATCTAGTTTCAGAAGAGGCTGTTGCTGTATTGAGCACTGTGGTGGTCCATAGACTGGTTATATTCCTAATCCCTAGATAGCCACACAAATATATGCTGATTATTTTTTTTTTTTATCTCTAAGAAAGAAAAGTTTCTTTGCTTTAGATGGTAGGAAGTCTTCAGGGTAAAAAGTCTAACTGGGTTTTGTTCACCTCAGTTTATAGACTGGACAACAAACAAGGAGACATGCCAGCCTTCCAGCTCTTCCTGTAACCTGTAGGGCATCTGGATAAAGGGTAGCATTTCTGTTCACATGGAAGCCATAATCGGGGTGCTGTGGGTGAAACTCCCAGCTTCAGTACCCCCTCATGAGTTGGTAACATCCCCTCTTCTTTCTCTCTGGCACTTGTGTGAGTTTTGCTGTGAGCAGATCTGCTGTAATAGGAGTGCTTCAGTGGGTTAAACATTCTGTATTTATAACGGAATGGGTGGAGGAAATTAACTTTTTTTTTTGTACAAAAAGAAAAGCCAAAACTTCTGATCTCATATTAAGTTGAGACAGGCTGCATTAAGCAATCAACAAGTAGCATTTTTGTTTTCAAGGATTCCATTTCCCTCGTGCTAATTTTCATCAGGATTCTGGATAATGTACTACTAACCATTATTTTCTCACCTAGTTTGCTCAGTACTGACAGATAATAGATGATCCTATTACAAATAAATTTGACACTGCATCCATGAAAATGTGAAAATTGGAGTCTCTCATCATTATTTAAAATGTGTGCTCACTCACTCAAATGAGGTATAAGAGTCTACTTTGGAGATAAAGTAGGCCAGATCGCTGGAAAGGCTGCTTCAGTGTCACACAGGTTAATGTAGATGTATTATGTATTTATATAGCCTATAGGAGGATAACTTTTTAGCAAATGATTTGGACTGAATGTGCACTTGATCAGGAGCCTCATTTATAACCCCTGGCCACACTGTTCTCATGGTGAGAAGTTACCCTTGCAATCACAAAGATAAATTCTGGGGCTTTCTATTGTAGTTTGTGAAAATGGGTCCCAAGAAACAGGTGAGTCACGTGTTAAGTGCTGAGTGGAGCTCTGTGTAGACTGAGCTATAGATTGAGATCCTGCATTGGCCATGATGTTTTGATTAAAATGGCAATTTTTTTTAAGCTAGAGTTCTGGAAATTGGAACAAAACTGCTGCTCTCTGAAGGTGAGGGGATGCTCATGCTACATGTACCTCAGTGAGGCTCTAATATCAGGCTGTAACCTTCATGCATGAGAATTCAATGAAAAATTGATTTTTTCCTATTGGGTGTTAGGTTCGTGTCCACGTTTCCAAGTGAATTGCAGTAATGTAATGTCTTGATTTGGGGAAGAACATCTGTCATTTGTCTCATTGGCCAGTCTGGCCCAAATTGTCACATGTAGACAGAAGTCAGTAACTAATGTGATGATACTCAGTGGGACTTGATGTAAAGGAGGGAAGAACTAGTTAAAAAGTGACAAAAACCATTTTCTTTTGTACTGGTAACTTGCATGCTCAATTTGATGGATCAAGAGAGACCAGTGTATTTGAAGCTCTTTGGAATCATAGACTCATAGAATAGAATCATATAATCATCTAGGTTGGAAGATCATCTAGTCCAACCATCAACCTAACTCTGACGAAAAAAAAAAGGAATAGGAAATAAAAACTACTAGGCCATATTCCTGAGGACTATGTCTACCTGTCTTTGGAATGTCTCCAGGGATGGTGCTTCAACCACTTCCCTGGGCAGCCTATTCCTATTCTTGATAACACTTTTGGTGAAGAAATGTTTCCTAACATTTTGAGCATGGACATCTTCAGTTGATTTGTCCTAGACTGTTTAAAAAAAAAAAATCATTGTTTTGCACTGGCCATGTGTATCTCTGAATCTGAGTTGCTACAGAAGCCGTGCAGCATGGCGAAATGGTTTTGAAAGACCAGTGTGTTCCTGTAGCATGGTGTTCAGGTTGTGTAGCTTGTGGAAGTGGTCTAGGACCAGACAGTTGTCTGGACTAATCATATGAAGGCAGGCAGTGTTTCGAGAGTCTCTGAATTATGCATATGACAAATGAGGCTCATAAGAGAGGACATTGAGTGAGGAGAATTGTAATGGAGGTGTTAGAAGAGATGGAGAGCTTGTGCCTGGAAAGTACATCATCAGAGAGCTGGAGCTGTTGAGAAGGCTTTTGTGCTAATCCCAACATCGCTGTTAGGCCAGGAGGACAAAACTGTGTAAGTAAACAGCAGCATCCCTGGTTGGTGCTGGAGCATAAACATCCTACATACTTTGTCATCAGCATATTCTCTGTGTCAAAAATGGGTGTTTGATAGTCTTGTTCAAAGCCTTTGATGACAGGCTGCAGGACACTGCCTGGGGCTGTAAGACAAATAACAGTCGTCTTCTCCATGGGTGCTATCTGACTTTTAAAAAATGAATGCCTTCCTTACTGTGCCGTAGCTGGTTTGTAGAGACACAAGGAAGCTCTCTGCTATCTGTGTAGCTGCTGAACTTTCACGTGTTTTAGTCAGAGCTGTAAACAACTGTGTCAAGGGAAGCTCTGCAGTTCTTCACCTGAGGTATTAATGTCTCTCCAGGTGTGATCAAAGCCTCATGAAGATGGTAGGAACTTAATGATGTGAGATGTCTTACTGTAATGCCTTATTCAAAGTAGTTGCATGGAGACTGTCCACCAAGCTTACTGAGAAAGCTTGTTAGTTGGGAAATGCTGGAGATGGCACTGACGTGTCACCCATCCAGCATGCAACTGAAAATACATGACTGCCAGAAAAACATGAATCCTTTGGGAAAATGCTTTCCCTCCACTGATCTCTTACGTAGGCATCTGGACGATTGGAAGCAGTGTTGACTCTTCTTGGGGAAGGTTAGCTCTCAGGCTCCCCACTGACAAAAGTTTCTCAGCACCATATGTAAAGAGCCTAAACCCTATGTTTTTATGTAACCTAATTCCCAAATTAAATCTAGCAACTCAATTTTAACAGCATGATCTCCTCACACAACTGAATGAGTTCTGTGATGGTCATATGTGCTCAAATCAATAATTTACATCAGGAGAACAAGTTCTTGCTGTGAAGGAATTGCTTCTTTTTCTAATTATTCTCATGGAATCAAAAGTTTGATTGACTGTAACCTGCTCACCTCCCACACTTCCTCGTCTGCCTTCGTTTGCTTTCTTCTCTTTCTTCTAAAGGGAAGCTTTTGTAACTGATCTGGGGTTTTTTTCTGCTGTTTCTTTGGGGATGACAGATTAAGCTACAGATCCTTTTTTTTTAGTGTTGTAATTGGGAGGTAGAGAGAGATTAAGAGCTCTCTTTGCCAGTTGTCTGCTGGCAGTCAGCTTTGGACATTTGGTTCATTGCTTTGGAAAAGTGGCCAAGGTCTGTGCCTCCAAGGTGTGAGGTTTTTAAGTCTTGGGGTATAATAAATGGGACAGCTGAGAAAGGATTGAGTAAGAGAAATATAATTAATGCCAATCAACATGAGCGTATAGAAAATAGATCCTGTCAAGCTAACCTGATAACTATTAAGCATTTTTCATGTGATTGCAAGTTTGATATTTATGCCTTCTAGAAGGTATTTGATTTGGTGACACCATTTTGATTAAGAAACTAGAACAAAATAATTTGGTTTGGCATGTGTGAAGGATGGGGATCAAGCTTGCCCTAACTTCAGCCGTTTACAATTTGGTATCCTACTCAAAACTAGTCTTCTGAAGTCAGTGGAGGGGAGGAGAGAAGGCTATTGCTCCACTCCTGAGTTGACACCAGCTTGTTGGACAAACGTGTTGCATTTTTGTCAGCAATCAATGTGGATATCCGTAGGAGAACTTCAGGGAGGCTATGCTAAATCTGGATCTGACCCTACTAGAATATTGTGTTTAGGTCTATCTGTACCTCATGGAGGTTGATGAGATGGTAAGAGGTAGTAGAAGAGTGGTGATGGTGGCTATGGGGTGGAAAGCCATGCCTTTAAACCACTGGGATTTCATGCAGTCATTCATTAACCTAATCTAAGAGAAAAAAAGAATTTCTTAGCTTTTCTATGTGGGAAACTGTAAGAAACACAGTTTTCGGTTAGATGAATAAAAATATAGCAAAACTTGTTGTTTAGAAATGAAAGCCAAGAAAATTCATAATAGGAAAAAAAGAATAGATTTTGACAGCAGGAATAATTAAACACTAAAACCTTCCACCAGCACCTCCAAGGTGTCAGTAGAAATGTTATAATCATGACAGGATTTTTGGTTTTTTCCTTCCCGAACAAGGCAAGAAATTGAGTCTTATGCCTTATAGAGGTACAAGAGAACTGGTCTAAGGTCAAAAAGGGACGACTAGTATTAGTGAACAGTATATTGGTCCCTGTGAAGAGAATGGGGTTTTCCTTGCCATGGTCAACTTGTCAGACCAAAATGAGTCCAAGAGAAAATGGAGACTGTGTTTGGGGAATTGGAGGTGGCTTCTGTCAGTCCCTCTAAATCCAAATGGTAACTTCTCTAGGTAGACACTTGTAGCTTTGAAATCCTTTTTTAGATGCAGTATTTTGCTGGCCATGCCACACTGTAGCAGTGTTATCACCTTGGCTGTATTTTTACCTTTCAAACTACTTAGTGCCTAAATATTGCATAAGGATGTTACCTTCTCTTGGGGTATGGTGGTGTTAGTTCAGATTGTAAGAGAAATAGTTGCTTTTACCCTTTTGAGCACAGGCTGTTCTTTCTGAGCTAATGATGCAGTGCTCTCCCTTCCTGTTTTGCAGCACCAGACTCAAGAGAAGGAGCTTTTAGGTCTTTTTCCCTTGTCCCTGCTGTTGCTGGTACGTCGTGAAAACCAAGTGCAGTTCCTTTTTTCACTCAGTCTTTTTGTTGTGCAAGGCTTCACATAAGACATAGAGGGACACAGAAAACTTGGAAGAGACAGAAAACGGTACTTTGACATTGCCCTGACTCTTTTGCAGCAGCCTGTTCCTATCCTGCTGCTCTCCAGCTGCCTGATATGTTCCTCCCATGCTACAAAAGGCACGATGTGGCTGTCTTCACATTATCTAAGGTTGCTTATGTTACCTGACTCCCCAATAGTCCCTGTGACTCCTGTTGGAAGAGTAGGACTTTCTAGTAAAAACCATCTGTAAATGGCAAACCAACAGGTTCTTTTTGTTTGTACTTTCTCTATTGACTTTTTTGACAAAACTCTGGAAAACGCCTTAACACAGAAGGTCGGTTCATGATGTCAAAGAAGTTGAGGCCTTTTCAGCTACAAATACCTCAGTGCTCTGAACGCTCGTCTCACCAGCTGCTTTGGTAAAACAATGGAGTTGGGAAGGTATGTTAGCCAAGCTGTCCTAAAACTTTTCATCCTTTTAATAGCAATGCCTTCAGAGCATTGCAGCAGAAGGTATCTTTGCTAATCTTTGCTTCTATAAAGAAGTAAAAGACCTTTCAAACACATGTGCTTGCCTGTAGCCTTCATTGAAACTCCAGCAAAGCCAGGGGACTTCAGTGAATTATGAAGAAGCTGACTCCGCTTTAAGGAAATCTACCCCTTTTACTAGACTGTATGTTCACCCAAATAGAGGTTTCTTTGTAAACAAATACAACTTTGAACTGAACATTGCAGATCCATTAGAACTCTGCATTTGTTTGAATAAGCAGTCTTTCAGCAGTCTCTTTTTGCATGTGAATATTTTGCCTATCTCTTCTGAACTCTGCACATCTGGTAGCTTTCCTTGGGCTTTTCCTGGGAACTAAAAATTAAATAAACTTGGCACGAGTAAGAAATTCCCATGTGCATCATCAAAGTCACTTGATTTTTGAGTGTTGCTGCTGAATACCACAGAAATGTTGTCTGGGCAATGCAATTCTACATTTAACATGGTTTAGGGGAAATAAGTGAAATACATTCTTTGAGGATGGTCTCTTGAAGTGTCTGTTTTGAGTTTTGTTTGGACAGGTAATAGGATTTAACTTCATTTAGAATATCAACTAAGGCCATTTGAAGAAAAAAAATGACACTTGTTAGACTGTTAATGCTGGATGTCTCATCTTCTAGGTCTATAAACTAACCTGTGACCTCTGTACATATTGCAGTGTTTTAAAAGTATTTTCAGAAAAAGTGTCTGTAAATTATCTTGGCATGCTTATTCATAATTGCTCATTTCATTTGAGTTTGCAAAAATAACTTTGTTTATGATCTGATATTTTTAATGGCATATTTCACTGTTTCCATTTAAACTTGAAGCTGACATCTTTGTTTTTCCCTTTTAAAGAGTAGCATAATCCAGATGCCTGTCAAAAGACTTGTTGATGTAGCATTTTATGAGTAATCCTTCTGTTGAAGTATTTTGTTTTGTCAGAAATGTTTTGCCAAGCTCTTATAAAGCTCCCCATGAATGCTATTGATGTATACTTCCTTTTAAAGAAGTGATTATCCATGCAGGAATACAAACTGAACAGTTTTAAACCACAAATGTTTTCTCAAAAGCTAACGTAATGTCACAGGAGGAGTTAATTTGTTGATGTAATGGAACAGAGAGGTACCCAGCTAAAATTGTTTTCCCCTTCCCTTTCCCCAGTTTAACTCTTTGAAGCACAGGGCTGCGCTGGAGTTTGGGGGATTTCTTCAAACGAATTACATGGAATAACCTCAGGGTTACTGTCAGTCTGTCTAAATCTTTGATGAAGAGATGTTAATAGTTCCCAGCCTGCTTTCAGAGACGAGTGTGATTGCGAGAAACATTATGAGTTAAACATACCAAGTAGTCCTAGGAATCCAGTAATTATCATTTCAAACCCGGAGCTGTTAGACAGTACATCCAGTGATGCTGTGAAAATCTTTATATAAATATCTTGCACTTCAGGCGTCTACAGACGTCCTGTTCTCTGGTCTTCTTTCTTGGGTGATTCTTTGTCCCAGAACAAATGCTCTGGGGCCTACAGACCATGCAGTAGTCCCTTTTACCCTGCAAATTTGTAGTTGGCTGGTTGCCAGTTGGCTAGAAGAGAGATCTGTAAATTCTGTAATAATTAATAGATTAGGGGCAACATACACAATAGTGTTCTGCAGGTGTCACCGCGCAGAAGACTCACTTCTTCCCATAAAGTCAAGTGGGGTTGTGACCATGGATGCATCCTGCACTTCCAGTCCAGCTCAGGTGTTGTGGTCTTTTTTTTTTTTTCTCTCCCAGCCTGCAACACTTGGCTGTAGCTCTGCCCAACTTCAGAGCCTGTGTAGATTCTTGCAGGATCCATAATTGCTGCTTGCTCAGTTTACAGACACCAGGACAACAGGTCACCACAGGCATCATAGAGATTTTCCTTGTAGAGCTGGAGTAACCCCAATCTAAATACATGACAGGTACTGGGATGGCACAGCAGTAGTCCCAAACCTGCTCAGCAATGAGAGCTTTGGGTATGTCTGTCTGTTCTTAACTCCTCTGTCTGTGTGGCTTCCCAGTTGTGTGAGGCTCAGCTATTTTCAGGGTGACTGATTTTGATTTGCCAGATATACTGCCTATAAGCACCCTTCTTTTACTGCTTATGAAACATCTACTTAACCTGCCTAATAAGTGTTTATACCAATATACATTGGAGCCTTTGTTTCCCTTCCGTTTTCTTTCTTTTACCTTCTTTATTTGCAAAGAGTGTGCTCCAACTGTGCCCCCCGAGTGCTTCATTCCCTTTCTTTACCCCCTGCCCCAGCTGCAGTGTGTAGTGTGGGGGAGGTTGTTTGCAGTGCAGAGCAGCTTGTAAAGGGCATTTTTTAAAGTGCTTTCTGCTTCACAGTTGATTTATAGCTTGTCTGCACGGGCAGGCTTTCATAAAATATTTTTGCATTACACTTTTTTCTGATTAACTAACCTACAATAACTGTCTCCAGGTCCTTGGCTGCCTTCCCCAATACATTTTTTTCAGTTGAGCAAGATGATGTGGGCAGGCGTTTCGTGATGCATTGCATTGTCCATGTTGTGCACCTCTGCTGCAGGCTGTTGGGTGAACTCTGCTTCAGGGGGGCTCTAGAGCAGCCCCCAAAGGACTTCTGGGCTGCTTCCTGCTTCCCAGGAGCTTGCCCAATGCAGAAGAATAAGCATAACTCATCCCTACCCAGGGACCGAAATGACAGTTGTGGTCTATTTTCTTCACCTTTTTTCCCTTCCCAAAGAAGCACCATTGCTTGTACAAGGAGAATATTATTCTTGATCCTTTTATTTGACCAGTTATTGCTCAAACCCTTGCTTTGTTCTAAAGATAGTGATTTTTACTCTGCTTTTCCCAGCACTTTGGAAGCTGTTCAGCTCCTGGCAGGTGTGGTTGTATAGCAGTAGATGAGTCAGTTTGTAATCCTGTCTCACTTTCCTTCTTGTTTTCCTGGTTCTGTGAATGCTGCACAAAATAAGGCAGGTGTCTTGGCAGCAGATCCTTCTTGACCCAGGGAAGTGCTGGTTTTCCAGGCTTCCTCTCATAGCAGTGCTGAATTGCTGGTACAGGGTAACTCTACGTTGTCCAATCCAGAAATGCTGAATTTTGGGGGAATCCAGTTGATATAGCTGCTGTCCCCAAAAGATCCAGACTTGCTTCTCATTGACCAGGTCTTTTGAGCTAAAGGCAACTCTGATTATTTCATCCCTTCATGAAGATGCCCATGTTGATGAGGTAGATGAGCTGACACCAGCTTCTTATGCCATATTTTTTCTGGCCTCCTGCTAGTTTTACCCTGAAGAATAAGCTTCCTGCTTCATGAAGCTTGTTACTACAGTGGTGCGGTGTCCAAAGCAGATGCTTGTTTTCCATCTGCTGGTTGCTTTCCATTCCAGGCTGCTTCAAGTCACTTGATTTAGAAATTAAGATTGATTTATCATATATCCTTGATATAGAATATATGGCCAGTCTGTATTGAGGTGGTTACACTCCCAAAGGAGAGATGGGGCTGCTCCTATAGGTACCTTCAACTTCATGAGTATTGATACAGGGAATTGAGGCTTATTCTTTACAGGTAATATGCTATGATGATGGATGGCAATTTTTACTTTTTTTTGGTGTTTAAAACTCCTTGCTGTGCTTCTGGTTTCAGTATTTTATTGTAGTGGTTCAGAAGTGCCTGGCCTGTGCTCTCCTTGCTCCTCCTCAATAGCAACTGCACTAAATTCTTGGTAAGATTAAAATCCTTTTGTATAAACAGCCAAGACTTTCACAAGTGGAGGAAGAAAAACCCCACCAAAATGCTAGTAAATAATGTAAATCATGGTATGTTAAACAGTAAAGACCATTAATCCTGTCTTTGCCCTGAGTAATAATTTTGACTCTTCTTTGGGACTGCGTGTCCAGGAGCAAGCAAACACATTTTGAACTTAAGCCCATCTTTGTGTACCATTTTCATGGTGACGGATTATTGCTTTTCTTGCTCCTTTTTCCTTCTGATCCTCCTTTCTTCAGATGCCCCGTATCCAGCTGTGAGGTCTGTTTTGCCTTTCTCCATGGCACTGTGTAGAGGCTACAATACAGTTTGTAAATGTTCTTCATGTCTTTCATTATTAAGGTGGGGAAGAAAAAGGTTTCTTTCATATATAACTGTCATTGGCCTCTTAAGGTTTTCCCTATCAGAAATCTATTTTAGTTTTTATTACTATTGAAGGTTTTTCTGTTCTGCAAGGTCCTGGAACAAGAGCCCTGAGATGGCTCTGAAAAGAGGGTATTTCCCTAAGGAGATCTTGCAGAGCAGCCCCGGCCTGGTGTTGCCCTTGGAGATGATGGGGTAACTATGATATGATGAGTCACTATGCAAAGGAGAAATAACTCCCTTGAGTTTTTTCTTTCCTTTCCATAAATTACTTCATGAAAACACGTCTCTTTCTGACAAACAAAAAGCAAAACAAAAAAGATTCTATTTTTGCTTGAGCTTTTTCAGGCAGTCCATGCAAAATTCTTTAGTCATGTCGTGAAAGTCAGAAATACCCAATTGAAGTGTCTCAACAGCACATTTGAAAAGTGTTAAATAGATAAATAAATAGACCAGATATTTGAAAAACTGAGCTCCAAAATGAGCCTAACTCTGTAAACAAAGAAGGGTAAGGGGGAGGATGGGTCCTCTGTATGACAGAAAGGACAGGAATGATGGGGGTAATGTTGATGTTTACATACCTGTGCCTTCCCCAGATCTTCCATGTCCCTCTTCCTGGTATTATCTTAATTTATGTTTTCAAGAAACTAACCTACAGCTGGCTAGTGGTTAGGCAGGGCTCTGTTTATTTCTGCATGAAATAAGGACCAAAAATACTGTTTGCTTCATGAGATTAATTTGAGATATCAGCTGGCCCTGTTCTCCTCCCTTTAAACTTTTCTTGTAGTGGTCTGATCTTTTTTGTCCTTTCTCTGTGTAATGGTAGGTCTTGCCTTGCAGCCAGCTCTCATTACTGATCAGTCATTGAATCAGCATGAACCATTTGATCAGCTACTCAAGCCAAAGTTGCTATATGCTTCATTTGCACATATATACTAAGATTTTTACCAGTTTAATAAAGCTCTCTTAAAGGAGTAGAGCATGACCCAATGGAGCTTATTGCTTGACTGATACATCAAGTGACCTTGGATAAGTCATTTAGTTCCTCCATGTTCCTTTAGCATCCTTGCCCCTGCCACACCTCTTTGGACAGTAAGCTCTTCAGTGCTGAGACAGTTTTAGACTTTCACAGGAGAAATTACTTGGTCAGGCTATTTAAACATAGCAAAAGTCACACAAGTATTCTGTACATGCTAGCAGGACAGGGAGAGGTTTTGCACAGTAAACTTCCTACAGTTTGCAGGTAGGATCAGTAAAGCGTTACTCTACCGCCTCAAAATCATTATAATTACACAAAACAAAGTTTATATAAAATGAAAAAAGCTTAAGCTGAGGTAATGGGAGAGAAGCCCTTATTGCATTGTTCAAGGGAAGTGCACTGTAAGCTTCAAATGAGTTTGTATCAACTCAATTACTTGTATGCAGCATTCTTCTCATTTCAAGAATCTTCTCTGTAGAAACTGAAACTCCAGTCCTAAAACTGCGAAATCAATAGATACTGTTATATCCACTTAAAAAAAAATTGTATTGATTTGCAGATAATGACAGCAGTTCATTCTTGCAGGATTACATGCCACTTCCTGTCATAAAGATTACTTTCATATATATTACATCTGAGATGGAGAACATAGGTATAAAACTGCTTTGCTTTAATGAATACTCATTTTACTCTGGGCATTAAAATGAGATATATTTCTTTAATTTATCTCTAGGGATTATTTTTTATTTCACGGGCGAGCCCTGTGTTACCAAAGAATCTAGAATGCTATTAAACTTTTAAATAATCTTGAATTGCCTTGTTTTGCGAGTGCTTGAACTAGTCCTCTCTTTGATAGCAACTAATTAAGCAAAATATTGCTCTCTTTCTCATCTTCTTTGCATCCTTGATTAGAGGGTTAACACCAACTTATCTCGAGTATTAGGTGTTCTTTGCTAAACCCTAACTATCTACCAGCATCTAACTCCCCGTGCTTCATAACAAATTTCTGTCACCTTCAGGGGATTAAGTTCTTCATGCCGATCATGATGGCATGTAACATCTCCCATTGTGCAGCTGTTTGGTTTTTTTTTTTTCCCCTTGTGCTATGGCTCATTTGAAGCCTATTGTTATTAAGTATAGATGACTTCATCTCCATGTGTTAATATAACTCCTTTTCAACTCTTTCTAGGTAATCTGGCTTCCCAGAAACCTCCTGCTAAATGCAAGGCATTGCTGTCCTGTTTACTGACTCTTACACCTGAGGCTGATTTTAATACAGATTCTGGATATCGCAGGGTAAGTATGCAGATATCTGTTCTTTTTGTGGTTTGTTTTTCTTTCATGGTCTCTTATTTGCTTTCACTAAGGCAATTTGGGCTGTGCTTTCCCTTTGGGTGAGTGCAGCAAGTCCCTGTTGGAGCATGTGCAGCTGAGCATCTGTCTTACAATAGAAAAATAATATAGCAAGGTGACTGTTAATGCTGTAAACTCAATCAACAATGCTTGAATTTGGTGGTATAGTTTGAAGAAGGAGAAAAGTTTGTATGTCTAAAGACTCATAGTCCTATATCTTTATAAAATTGTAAAAAGCTGTAAGGCACTTACTGGGGTGTAATAAACATCTTGAGTTTTAAGCTGACAAACATGTTTGTATTTTTGTATGATAAACATTCTTCATAATGTACACAGTTATAAATATTTACGAAGTTTGCAAGTTCAAGTTCAAGTATTTGGAAAAGAAGTTAAAGGTTTCTTGGGGGCATGGGGAGGGGAAAGAAAAAACCCCATTCTCTCTTATGCAACTATACTATGCACATCAGAATAGAAACTTAAAATACTTCATCACTGAATGATTCTTGAGGGCTCTTTCACCTCCCAACTACTGGAGGAAAGTGTAATGTAGTGGACACAGATTTTTTTTTTTTTAATATTCCTCAGTCTTGATCCTCTGCTTCTACCTTGTTTCACCCAGCTATTTTTCTTGCCACACCACTTCCCTAACTCTTTGCAATATTCACTTTTTTTTTTTCTTCATGGAGCTAATCCTGGCCCTTGGTGCTGTTTTAGATGTTTCTTGTCCTCTTACTCTCCTTCAGCCAGCTTTCTGGTTTCTCCCAGCAATATATATAGAATTGTGAGAATTCAGGCTGGAAGGCACATGGAGATCAGTGCAACTTCCTGCTCAGAGCAAGGCCACCTAGACCAGGTTGCACATAGCCATGTCCAGTTGGGTTTTGACTATCTCCAGGGATGCAGACTCCACAACTTTATTTGGCCCCTGTCGCCACGTTTCACCGCCTCATGAAGCATACTTTCCTCAGCTATAATCTGAACTTCCATTGTTGCAGCTTCTTCTTGCCATGTCTGTGCCCTTCCAAGAATAGGCTCATTCTATCTTCTCTCTCTTCTCGCTGGAAAACATAGTGAGGTTCTAGGAGCTCAGTCTGTATTCTAACCACAAGTGTCCTGCATTGGGCTTGTTCTAGTGTGTCAAAGCTGCCTTGTTCTGGAGGGCTTACAGGTCCTGCATAAAAGGGGAAGATCTGCTGGATGTGCTTTTGGTAACACAGCCTGGGATGGATGCACTTGGCTTTCATTGCACAGGCATGTTGCTGGGTCAAGTTCTCCTTGCTGTCTGCCAAGACCACCAAGACCTTTTGGTTTTTTCCCTTTTTTTCCCCCACCTATTTTCAATCTGTTTAATCTTTGTGCGGTCCTTACTTCCAGTCCTTGTTCTTCCTTCACAGGATTCCTTATTGAACGCCTCAGTATCCCTAACACATCTTGATTGTAATGTTTCTTGCAGCCTTTTCCCATAAATGAGTTTGAACTACACTTTGGAAACAGTGGAAAGCTCATTTCCAACTCTTGGTGTATTTCTCTGAGTAACTAGTTTAAAGCTTTCAATGTAGCTTTGATAATTTAAAAATCTTTTTCAATTCCTATCATTAATATGTTCATGGTAAAATAGGAAATTGTGTGTATGCCTGGATGTGTACAAGTGTGTATAGGAGAGTGTATTTAATCATTTTTTCTGTGCTGCTAGTATGTAGTCATAAATAGTGTGTATAATAATATATATATGAAACTGTTGCTGGAAATTGAGTCTGAATTATGAATAAGGCTTTTATTTTATATTCCTTCTTTATGTTTGTCCCTGCATGTGTGTGTAATGCTGCAAATTGCAGATACCAGCAACTGTAATTGTAGTTAAATCAAATGTTCTCCAAATTCTATTTTTTTTTTTTTTAGTAACCCTCACGATGAATAACGTGTCTGCATTTCCTATAGTGTAATAGACTGTGTATTTTGGGAGATATGCCAGAGAATGGATGTTGAGAAATACAATCTCAACCTTAGCTTGACATGCTGGTCAGATGAGCTGGATGGGACTTTGGGCAACCTGGTCTTGTGGGAGGTGTCCCTGCCCACGGCAGGGGGGTTGGAACTCGGTGATCTTTAAGATCTCTTCCAACCAGAACCATTCTGTGATTCTGTGGTCCTTGGGGAAGGAAGATGTGCTCCTGCAAGCTTTGAGGTCTAGTTGTAAGTGGAGTAGGGAATGGACTGAGAGGGTGTCAATAGTTCAGGGTGTGGATCGTAATTAATAATTTGGCTGGGGTGGCTGGAGCTCTGGTGCAAGCTTCTTGGTCTATGTCTACCAAGGAGAAAAAACAAAAGAAAGCACTGAGCAGGCAAGTGGAGAAGAGAGGGTTAAACATACTGTGTCAGGGGAAAAATAGTTGATCAGAAAATAGGTAAGAGAAGTAGGAAGGAAAAGAAAATGTGCTGAAACCAGGATGAAGACTTTAACTTGCAACATAGTGTTTTGTTTTTAATTCAACAAAGTGTGGTCCAACTCATGAAGAAGTAGTTACACCAGAGCCACTCATACAGTGATGAGTGACAGTTTAATTCACTTTCTGTGGTGAGGAATGTCTAGCAAATCTGGCTTGTGATAAGTTGCAGCATCGCCCAGTTCACATCAACGTGAAATGCTGAGAATAGTCTTAGGCTGAATATCAAATTATTGCCGAGTTGTTCTGTTAGGTTATGGTGTGCCTGTGGGTGTTTCTGCCATCATGGCTGTGATTTGGCTGTAACAAAAGAGAAGAAAAATTAATTGGAGATGAGAAGCTGGTTGTGTCCAGTCTTCCTCCTGAAGGCTTCTGTTACTCATCAGAAGTGATTTGAAAGGGGCTTGAATTCCAGGATGGACTTTGACTTCTTCTGGGAACGGGCTGCACGTAGGAGTTGCACCCTTGTTTGTCTTACCCATTTTTGGATATTCCTAGCTGTTCCCCTTAAAAGACCTTTTAACTCACTTAGTTATTCTGAAGGTTATAAAAAGTATTTATGCATGTTGACTGTAGCCCTTTATATTTTGACAATCACGTGTGGTTGCAATTTTTGTATTCCAACTGGGGAAGTACTTAACCCCAGGTTTTTTTCTGGTTCAAACTGAATTAGTTTTCACCATATGCAGCACCTCTTACGGGCGTGCGGGTGGGAAGGAGGAATTTGAAATGAAGACGTTACGAGCCGTTTCTGTGATGCAGTTATTAAAATAACTGTGGATCTCTCCACACAGCAGACTGATTGCTTTTTGGAGTGTTTCTGAGGAGGAGAGGGGGTCAGGAAGGTATGTAAACTCAAAGCAAGACCTCAAATGACCGTGTGCGTTTTAGGTGCTTGAACAGAATGATTGCGTTTTGTTTTTCATTTTTGTAGTTTTTAGGTGGGTTTAAGCAAAGATTTGGGTTTGTTTCATTTCATCTTTAGGACAAGTAGCAAGCCGCATGAAGTAGAAAAAGTTAGTAACAGAAGTGCGAGGTCACGCTTTTGGTATGAATTTGTGATAAGCTTTGGGATGCAGCAGGGAAACAAAGGAATAACCTTGCTTGTCTTTGGAATGGTCTTCATAGAATAATTCAGTTTGAGAAAGACCTCAGGAGGTCATCTCATCCAACCTCCTGTTCAAAGCAGGCCAACTGTGGAGGCAGAGCAGGTTTTTCAGGGTCATGTCTGTGTCCAGGTAAGTCCTTTAATGCTCCTGAGGATGAGGGATCTGCAGCCTCCCTGGGCAGCTGTTCTGCTTTTAAGCACCCGCTCTGAGTTTTCCTTCCTTGCATTTTACCAGATTTTCCCTTGTTGCAGCTTGTGCTGGTTGCCTCTTTGGCTTTTATAGTGTGCCTTGGGAAGAGTCTGGCTCCCTGTGTGCTCTAGACCTTTAACCATCCACTAAATCAGGACAAACTGGAGATCTGTGTTTATAAAGAGCTCAGATCAATGTTTATCAAGCACCTACGCACCAGGCAGTATTTTTTGTGTGTTTGAGTCCATTTAACAGCATCGGGCAGTATTTTTTTGTGTGTTTGAGCCCGTTTAACATCTGCATTGGGTTATAGGTTGGTTCTTTTTTTAACAGGGCTCTGATTTTGCTGTTACATCAGGGAACAAGGATGGAGTGAGGCACAAGCAACATTCATACTAGCATCTCTATAGGTGCCAACACAAAATTATTTATGCTCCTTTCTGCCTATAGGTAATGCATGTCAGGTAGGCCTGGGTTTACTCAAAGAGCTCAGAGTTGGATATGGTTCCTGTTCCTATCTCTGCCACAGCTGCCTTTTTAATAGTTGTGCCTCAGCTTCCATGCCTTTAAAATAGAGATTATATGCTCTTACTCACAGGAGTGCTGCGAGTCCTATGGTAACCGTTAAATGCTTTTAGTTCCTTGAGAGAAGACTGCCATAAAAAAAGGCAAAAGGGGGGAAAAAAGGTATGTTTGCAGTATAAACTACATGCTTGTAGTTATACAGGGTTGTGTTAACTCCATACTCCTAGTAGGTTGCTTTTAAACCAAAGTAGGACGCTGTTGCAATGCATTGTTACCATACAAATTAGATGCTTTTATCCAAATTACTTGGAAATTGAAGGACACGTACACAAGGGTTGCTGGGATGGCCTCATTTTTCACATTCAGGATTTGGAAGTAGAAACAAAGCTTAGAAACTTGGGGTTCTTTTAAAAATTAAGTCCTTTCATAGAAGCAGTTAAGTATCTTTTTTTGTCAGCTTTAATAATAATGAGTTTTTGGTGTCAGGATGAGCGATAATTGCAAATGGCAAAAAGTCATCAGAACGTTGTTACTCAGATTGCAGATTTTATTAATCGCAAAAGAAATTATTCACCTAGAAAGGCTGTTTTATAAGTGCTCATTTACATGAAGGACAACTTGCTGCCTAATTTATTTTTTAAAGAACAAAACAACAAAAAACCCCAAATCTGTCCTGTCCATTAAAACCTTGATTATTCTGTCTTTCTCATCCAGTTTGCTTATGTCCTCTGCATTCTTGCTTATCAGTGGGACCAATCTTATTTTTGCCCCTTCTTGCTCACAAATGTAGCAGCTCTGTTGCTTCTTGGATTTATCCCATCAGCTGAGTACTGTGCATCTCCCCTGCATGCATTTCCTCCACAATTAAAAAGGATATTTATCTTTTATGAGTGGCTTCTTAGGTAGATGAGTTGTTTGGCCTTTTACGTGCTTCTGATCTCATGAGGTGTTGGGATTTGCAGATTGTAAATTAAATTTTCATTTGATTTTCTCCCATTTCTTTTATGTTGTTTTCAACATGAGTCTTGATTAAGTAAAGAAATTGAGCACATCCTTCACTGTAGGAAAACAATTACTAGAGGAGGTTGCCCTGTGAGCTTAAAACAGGGCACATACTGAAGTATCTCTTTAATTGGGGTGTTGGATGGTAAACTCTTCAGGCTACGGGCACAGCCTTTGCATGTTCCTGGTAGAGAATTCATACAGAGAGCACTGCTACAGCATGAATATTCAACAACTGCCTGCCCCTTATTCTTTATGCTGAAATATTAATACAGCAGTGATTCTGTACCTAATCTTGCTGAGATGGGGCGCGGGTAAGTAATCCTGCTGACAAAATCCTGCCAAAATTCACCCAAGCCTTTGTGTATGAGCATGCCTCTGAACCACGCTGAACACCAGTTACTCTTAGTAATGCAGCAGATCTGCATGGTGATGGGCTTTCACATGGAAGGTGAGGAACATGGGCTCATGTGCCACCAGGTCAGCATTTCAGCCTGCAGAAGGAGATTAACTTCAAGGGGGGTATAAAGTTACTATTCACAGTAGCAAAAGGAATTTCAGACATATGGCTAGAGAAGTACTTTACTCTAATGCCCATTGTGACAGAGCTCTCTTTGAACTTTGCTGGTACCACACTGAGATCCTTCAGCTGGTATTTTCACCACTTGGGCCTTTCCAGGGTCAGATCACAGGTGACCTGGTGGCAAAACAGCTTCAGAAGTGCAGGTCTCCTGTGCTCTGCAATGCTCTGGGCTGTCACTTGAAAGTAGGATTTCACAGTTGATGTTGCAGACTTCCCAGTCTGTTTTCTAAACTAATATTTAAAATATGCCCCACTAATTCTGGTCTCAAAGTTGATTGTTGAAGCTATAACGTATTTCAACACAAAATTATGCAGGCTAAAGTGAAGATGGGTATGGTAGTGGAGCAGATTCTTCTGTTTCATGTGTATTTGAAAGCTGAGAAAGCTTCTGCTGAAGTCAGACGACACAGGCTTGTCAAATTGTTCACAAACGAAAAGATTGCTCTTGGATGGAATTAATTTGCAGTATCTCATTTACCATCTTGAGTTTTGTCATGAATTTCCCCTACTCGGCAGCCTGAAATGCCAAGTGAAAAAGTGGTTCAGTGAGAGATAATATAATATATTAAGAAAATGTTATTGATCACAGTATGGTTTTACTGGAAGATGACTTTTTCTGACCGGAACACTAGGGACTTCGCCTTGTTACAGTAGGAAAATGTATTGTAATATGCAAACAGGATTATTGTTAAGGTCACAGCAACTTTGTTTTTACATTCCACTTCTAGAAATGAGCTTCTCCACAACCAGTGCTGTCAGCTGGGCTAGGGTAAGAACAATTTCAGTTTTAAATGTTAAAAAAAAAAAAAGGTTACAGCAAGTTTCTGTGTTATGAAGGAAGGAAATGAATGCTATTTTGCACATCACCAAAGGTCAGAATTTGGAATTTGATAGGCATTACTGTAAGCACTTTGTTACAATGGTGGACTGCGTTGTGGTGGTTCTTTGTTAGAATCAATTAACCCACATTTTTTCATCGTACATCTATTTATAGGTATATGTTATGGACAGAAAATGTTGCACATTTCATTTCAGAATGGCATTCCATGCATGAGGACTATGAAGCACTTAATTTTCCTATTTAATGTGGGAAGATTAGCCAAGTGGAAGAGTCTGTGTTGCTCACAGCCAGCTTATGTGGGTATATGAACGTCATTGCTCTGCAAAGCATAAGGACATAAATTTGTGGTGGGATGCCCAGTACAGGCAACCTAGAACAAGGACATTTTGAAAGATGTTTGAGGGCTCCTGCTGCACAAGCAGTGGCTCTGAGCCATTAAGGTCCTGATTGCAGTGAGGTTGCTTTCTGCTGAAGGGCTCAAAAATTGCCCTCAGGAGTAAACACGTTACTAAGATGATAATTTTTTAAAGGTATTTTGAGCTATTTCTAATGAAACTCATCCAGTACAAATTCTGCAAAAGGTAACTGTTTACCAGATCTTTTCTGTGTCACTTAACATGGCTCACAATATTATAACTTAAACTGGAAATACAAACCCATTTGGAATAAGTCAGCGTGGGTTCACTGAAGATCTGAGAATATTGTATTTTCTGCATTTGTTTTCCTTTTGTCTTGCTCCACTTCCAATACATTCCTCCAGTGGTTTTCTCTGGTTTTGTTGCAATAAATCCGCTCTTCGGTGAATTTGAAAGATATAAACCTTGACTGCAAAAATTCATTTCTGGGATGGTAGCAGGTTACTAACCCTCTCGAGGTTTCCACATGGCAACATCATTTCTTCACTTCAGCCAGCCATTTCCTACACAGGCAAAGCAGTGTTGCTAAAATTGTTGTCAATTGTTGTTATATCCTGAAATTTAATAATATTTATTTGATGCTTTTTCTAATTTAGTTTGGACAGCGAGAAGTTGCTGATGTAAATCAGGGGAACAGAGTTTAGTTGTGTGAAACCTATTTCCCTGGTCCACTTTTGCAGGCTCTTCTAACACATTGATAGCCATGTGTGGGAGGGAGATCACTTGTGTGATTAAAGCAAACAGTTACTACTAAAAAATGAAAGATTTGGATTCTGGCTTTTTAGGGAGTAAAAAGCCATAAAACAAAACCCCAGTCCCTAGATTGTTTTTCTTCTTTAGCTGCAAGAATTTGGTATGGTTTATTTAACACAATAAACATGACTTGAAGTGCAAGTGTAGTAAAGGTTACACACTTACTGTTAGACTTCTTGCAAGAGCAAATCCATTGTTTGTACTTCTTGTATATATATTTGTATATAAAACATACAAAACTCCACTCTCTATTTTCCTCTCTTGCTTAAAGAGGAGGAGAGTTACTACCATCGTTTCACTTACTGCTCCCCATGGGACCTTCACTTATGGCAACTTGGCTCATAGGATCAACTCAGCTAGTGTGGTTGTCTACCCCGTGGGACTTGTGTTCCTAAAGATGCTTTACGTTGCAGCATGTTTTCCTCCCACTTGGCAGGAAAATGATGCTCAGCCTTGGTAATTCTCTTTATCTTCCCAGGATCTGCCAGAGCCTGCCCTGTTCACAAAGCATCTCTTGGGTGGCCACGAGTCTCCAAAAGGCAGTTTGAGATGGCTAGTAATGTCCTCCCTGTCTCGGGTGAGAGTAGGTAGAGTTTCAACACATAGGGTTTCAAAACTACTCCAACATAGCTGTTCAGCATTTCCTCACTGAAAAGAATTTCTTTGTCAACCTTTTTGTGACTAGCTCTCCAGAACCCTGTTTAAAATACCACTGGAATCAGCTAAATCTGCCCAGCCCTGTAGATGAACTTTAGTGCTTGGTTTGATGTGCCTGAAAAGATGAATTATTTAAACATAAATCCATTTAGTTTCATGTTCCCTATCTTCATGAACCGAAAGATGAGGGGACGGGGAGAGAAAAAAAGAAATCCCATGAGAGAACAGTTTGTACTGCTTAAATTATAGCTAAGTTTTATTTGGTTTTGCAGTGGTTCTTGGTGGGCTCTGTAAACACAGGGAAGGTATCACTTTTACTGCATTTTGCATTGAGCGTGAAAATTCAGTTGTAAGCAGAAAAGAAAACAATCTCTCAAATCCCTTTGTACGTTTGTAGAAGAGTTTGATATAATGACACGGAAGATCTCTTAATCTATGCGTCTAATTGTAATGCAGTAAAGAACAGCATCTCTACTTAGAGTATGTGAGTGAAAATGTTTATGCTGAATGTTTATGGGGACACAGAGACAGCTCTCGAAGAGCGCAAAAGGCTTTCTGTTTTTTTTCTGTTTATTTTTTAAAAAGCCTTTTGCATAGATGAGGAAAATTGAAAGCTACAGAATATCACATCTCTGACGGTGCTGGGGTTGTAGCGGGAAGATTATGGCCAGATTTGACTCTTCCCTTGCTCAGTTGTAAGCCTGCTCGTGAGCTGCTTTACATCCCCATGAAAGGCAAACCTGCACAGCCTGGATTTGAATAATAGCATTGCCATTAACGTCCAACATAAAAAAAAAAAAAAGGTTGTATGCTTGATTGATGGGAAGCCAGAAGTGGTGAAGTATACGGTACACGAGGGGATATTTATGCTGCTAATGCTTAAAACACAGCCGAACGTTCTGTGTGCTGTAGATGCTTTCAAATGGCAAAACCAAAGGTGCGTGTAGCAGTAAATCTAGTTATTCTGATAGTTGAATGGCCCTAGATCAGGATCTGACTGTGCAGTCTCTTCAAAATGCAGAGCAAGTCTGGTAAACCCCTGTTTAGTTACTGCCTGTTACAGGATTATCAGCTTTGAATCAAAGAAAATAATTTCGAATATGTTAGGATTTAGGGTTTATTGTTTCATCTTCATCAGTTTCTAATGCAAGAATTGTTTTTTTCCAATTTATGTGCAAATAGGCTTCCAAAATCTGTTGCTGTGAACTGAGATTTTGTCAGACTTTTTTTCTTCATCAAATTACTCCTGTTCTGCTAATAACTGTCAAATTGCACCTCAACTCAGCATTTTCTTGATTTATCTTGCCTGCAGTAACTAACAGAAGCTCTCTGAGGTTTATCACTTGGCTGCTTTGCAAACAGGGTGCTCTTAAGATACTCAGCTGTGCATTTAGATTTTTTTGAAATGTTACAGCAATTATATCTGCTTTTTTAGAAGAAGAATTCATTGTCGAGTAAAACTGGATGAATTTTTCAAAAACATAGAGGGCTTTTTCTTGCATGTTCGTAGGCTGAGCAGACACACTGCATTCATCATTTTGCAATGTCTAAAACAGATATTAGGTCTGTGGTTTTAGTATCTTTTTTTTGAACAAAATTGTGGTCTGATCTTTCTGCTAAATAGTATTTTCTGCTCCATTTGCACAAATCCACCTGTTCCCATATTTCTCCAGCAAAATTCTTTACAGGGAGGGAGGTACTGGAGAGCCCCTGGTTTAGGACTGGTTTGTAACTCGCATCATCTAATAATATTAGTGGTGGTTTCTTCCGGCTGCTTCCTTTCTGAGGCAGAAAAGTGTTAATTAAAGAGCATTTGCTGAACTTGAGATTAATTTTGTGATACAAAAAGATTACGTGAATTCCCTAAAATACTATTTCTAAACCATTTTCCACCTTTGAAGCAATTTATTTCTCTCAACCAAGTACTTGAGGAAAACAGCTATAGGAATAAAACCCCTAGCTGGCTACAAAACCTCTCCAAGCAAAGCATATACTAGCCCATCTTAACTTGCTGAAGAACTTTAAATTTTGAAAGAAGGTGTTTAGTATTAAGAAAACATGGATTTATACCTGTCTTGGTGTGCTGTGTAGACTTGAACCAGCAAAATCGATGCATCCAAATTATAGCAGCTTTATCTAGTGCAAATGAGATGCTACTTACGTTTTCAGGTAAAAGAAATCAACAACTATTAATTTGGCAGAATTATTTATTTCTTACTGATGATATTTTCAGTGTATCTAATCAGAGCACTCATGAATAGAAATGAAACAATTTAAATAGAGGCAGTGTACATTGTATGATCTTGTTTTCTCAAACTGTTCCATAATGCAGTGAATAAATTTATCTGTTCTGCTGAAAAGACTTCTGCAGAAATCATACACAGTGCTTTCACCTCTATTATTTAATACGACTGTTTTATAACTCTTGGAAGATGGTTATTTCTGCTTCTGCTACAGGCAGCTGGAAAAAATGTTCATTTTGGGGGAACAAAAAAGTAGTCTTACAGAGTCTGAAAATCCAGACAGGTGCACCAGGAGTACTCAACTGAAAGGCCTGCTAGAAAATGATGAAATGATCTTACTCCATGGTACTCCCCAACCCCTTGAATAGCAGGGTCTAGATGCACAGAAAGTAAATTGAGTGAAAAGAGGTTGATCTGCATCAACATCTGAGCTCCTTGAAGGTCTGGTAGGAAATGCAGCTCAGCAGAGCAAATGCTTATGAAGTCACTTGGATTTTACTTTGAATCACTGGATAAATTTGGGACACCGTGGGATTTTTAGGTGGCCTTAGTGCTAAACAACTCTGACTGTCCATCAGGTCTGTGGAAGAACTGATGGGCTTTGCTGAGTCTGTGTTCTCCTTGTGCTATGGACTATGTGGAGGGTGATGGCCAAGGGTGAGCTATCTACTGTGCAGTTTGGGGTGATGGTGGCCAGGGGTGACAGCAATGACCTTTGCAGTCATTGCTGATGGAGAGCCCTCTGTCATAAGTGAGCTAGGCAATCTGACCACAATGCTGTGGTCTGCATTGATTAAAATTTCTATTAAAAAAATTCCATCTAAAATTAAGATTTGGGTTATAAGAGAGTATTTATTGTGAGGCTTTAGGAAGCTGAATTTTTTTTCTTTTAACTTTGGGAGGGGGAAGGAGGGAATTCTTTCACACACTCCAGATTGATTATTTTATGTGGGAAGCTTAACTTGACCTTGAAAACTAGTAACATAAATAGATGATATAGGTGAATCTAAACCAGCCGTGAGGAAATCAAGGTTTTGTCTTATTCCTCCTGCTGAAAGGAGGATACTGGATGCCATCCTTGTTTCTGTTACAGTGCCTTTAGAAAGCTGTGACTTCAGGCAGGTTTTTGGTAAGCAAAGCTCTTTACACAAGCCCACTATTCTAATGGGTTTTAGATTACAGTAGTTAATTCTTAGGTACCAGAATACAAATGCTTGCTTCTCCTTACTAAAGCCCTCCTAGGACCCTTCAGTGTAAGCCATGGCATACATTTCACTTTTCCACTCTTTTTAACTCTCCTAATCCTTGGGAACGGGCTGTGGACAGTGAAAGTGAATCTGGCTTCAGTGTTTGTGATCAAGCCTCTTTTTTCTTTTTTTCTTTTTCTTTTTTCCTTGAGGAATTTTAATCCCGAAATGAATTCCAGCACTTACATGCTCTTAAAAACCTTACTGGCAACCATCTCCTCTTAATCTTTTTACATTTCTTGTGATTAGCAGTGCTTTCTAATCCTAACACCAGACCCAACACCAACTGTTAACTGCACTTCTTGTTTTACAGCTAAATCTAATCCTTCTCGCAGTCTGAGGCCAGCATTATATTTATCACTCTGAAATTACCAACTCTAAGATGTTGTGGCAGTTCTTGAGTTGTGGTGGTGGTGGTTTTTCTGTTTGTTATGCATTGATAAATGCAGTGATTAGTATAAGGTTATTTTTTTTTTACATACCATGATTTCCAGGAAAAAGATGAAAATATATGCTTTCTCCCTCCTCTCTCTTTCTGTCTTTTTTTTCCTTCTCCTGGTCCAGGAGAAGCAATTTGCTTTTTACCTGAGTTTGTGATTAGTAGCGAGATGTGTAGGTGGAATAAGTTTTAGTGGTTTTTTTCTCCTTCTTCCTTTCCCTCCCCCCACACCTATTAATATATCTGTTAGTAAGCTAATGCTATTAGGTTGTGCAGACTCTTCAGTGTACAAGGAAAGATAAGACAGCTGTGAAATCCTTGCAGTGCCCCAAAACATCTTTCTGTTCTGCTGAAGGCTCTGCGTGTGTTTGTCCATGAGGCAGCAGCAGATTTTATATCCAGTCACTTAGCAGAGAAAGTAAAGAAATTGCTGTTATATATTTACTGGTGTGGGGCTGGTTTTTTCCCCCACCTGGAAAGTTGTGTGGGTGTTTAAAGTCTCAGCAGGAACTGCTCTCAATTTGCATTAAGAAAGGGGGAAAGGGAATGCTGAAGAACTGCAAACTTCTCTTTGTTGCTCCTTGAGGGCTTTTTTTATATTTTTTTTTTTTGTTCCCCCAGGGAGGAGCAGAGAAGGGTTTAGCCAGGAGCGCACAATCCTCCAAAATGTCCCTATTTGCTTAAATCCTAAAATAATTTTGAAGGTGGATGAAAAGAATGGCAAAGAGAAGCCAGGCACAGAATAAAAAATAGCACTTTTCCGTAATCACAGTAGGTAATAGCTAACTGTGTCTTCTGCTGCTGGGGTGTTTCTATGGTCTATTTTTCTCTGCTGTGATTTTTCTTTCCCCAACCAAGGAAAAGGCAAGCTGTATTTGTTCCTGGCAGTGCAAGCTTGAGAAATCTTTCAGAATTAAAGAAAGGTAGGAAGTTTTTATATATGTGTGTGTATGTCTGTGTTTATGTATTTAAAGGGCAATGGTCTTCCCTTTGTGAAGATCTCACATCAGCAGATTTTGGTGTCTGATAGCTCACCTGTTTTCTCTGTCAGTGGACTAATAAAAGGTGGTTCTTCTTCCTGTGCTCTTTGCCTTGCTTATAGCCTTGGACCAGGTCAGCTGTGGCGAAAAAACTTCTACTTTTATATTTATAGCATTGCATTTTTGTTACTGTATTATGTAATTCAAAACAGTCAAAATGTAACTGTGTCCTTGCTCTTCTGAACTTATTAAAGGTGTAGTCCCTAAACCACTTTAATCCATTGTTAGCAAGATTGTCTGGTGGCTGGAAGAGAGAACTGGGCTTTCACCTCTCCTCAGACAGAGCTGCTCCACATCTCGGGGAGAACATGCCAATGCCCAGGCATTTGGGCTGCCTTCATTTTATGTTAAACAGCCAGAAAATTTCAGGGAGCTGCATCCTGCCCATGTGCACATCTGTTTTGGGGCTCCTCATGCCTCTAGCAGTTCCCTCTCCCTTTACTGTTTCCTCTCCTGGTGGTTGGTTTTTTTCCCCTCCCATGTCCCAGAGTTCACCCAAAGTCCTTGTTGAGCGGTGATAATTTAATTCTTGATTTTCCAAAGGGATAAAGGGCTGTAATATATGATGAATTAGGACTGCCACCCTTTTAAATTATTTCTCTGCTTCACATCTTTGAGGTCCTCCTTCCAGGTAACTTTAAAACTTTGAGGGGTGGAGCAAAAAATATATGAAGTGCACGAGTCAAAATTAGGCTTTGTAGTCAAATGCCTGCGGGGCGGGGGGGGAAGGGGAAGCTGGGACACTGCCTGGGCTGTCCCTGGCAGGAGATGCCAATCCCCATTGCTCTTCTGACGCTTGTGGCTGTGGAAGCAGGGGATGAAGCAAGGGCTGAGCTGGGAGCTGGCAATGTTCATCCTGGGTCTAAAGTTACACCTCGAGATACCTCGCTGCAAGCACAAGGCTCGTGACACAGAGGAGAGAGGCTGGGGAGGAGGGGAGTCCTAAATTTTAGGGTCCTGATGCTTTACTGCTATCTTCAGTGGGAAACTTGCTTAATGAGGATATATTGCAAATTGGGAAACTATGCTGATTAAAAACTGGAGTGAACAATACAAGAGGAGCGTGGGATAAATATGCAGTGTAGGGAGGTGCAAAAAGTTGATACCCTGTGGAAAACATAAGGAAGCCTGGGGTGATACTTTCAGACCTGCTGCAGCATTGCCAAGGGCCTTGGAGACTTTGGAGCTGAACACTGTGGTGGTTTTTACACCATTTACCTCCTTTTCTCTGGCTGAATTTCCTAAAGAGAGATTTCTTGAGCCCTGCCTCTGTAACTGTTCTCTCTCCATTCACTGCTCCTGTTTCCTGCACAGCATCATATCTCCATACCATACAGAAACATCACTCTAGATTGTAAAGATAAAAAGGAAAACATATTTATCAGGCGTTTCTCGGTTTCAGCAGAGAGAATATCTGTTCCTTTGAAGTCTTATGGCTGAAAACTGTGTGCTGAGAGTTGATTAATGTAAGAAGTTGGATCTTCTGCCATCTCTTGCTTTTTAGTTCCAGTTTTGTGCTCCAACTACAGAACATACATGGTGGGTGGCAAATGATCCCCTTACCCTGCTCCTCCTTCAGTATATCCGGTGAAAACTTTTTTTTCCCCAGTATGTATTTTAAAAATCAATATCCCTTCCCCTTGATGGGAAGGAAGGAGCAGCATACATTTGAGCAGTTTGATTCCTAGGGATCTGCAGCTTCTTAGGTGCGAGATTGTAACCACTGCAGAGAGAAAGCAATCTTGGGACTTACATACTGCCTGCAAATTTTGGGTTTATATACATAAGACAAGTGCTTTTACATTTTATGGTAAGTTTCTAAGGGACAGAATTGATCAAAGCTGCTATCACGAATAGTAGATGTTCCTTCCATAAAAATTGCTTGTATAAGTAAATAGTGTTACAGAAAGTGGCAGTCCTAAGCCCTTACATCAAATTTTATTCATTCTTTTACCTCTGTCAATGTAATTTCTCCAATACTTTTTGAAACTTGATAACCTTCAGGCTACTCTGTACCTTAGAAACCTCTTCACCTTCCTCAAAATAGCATAAGCAGTGACCAGTGAAGCTGAAAGGGAGGAAGATAGTGATTAAAAACTTAATACGAATGTGTGGAAAACGGGGGAAGAATCTCAAGTTCAGAAGACACTAAGACTCAAGAATAAGAAATCTTGACACTGATATGGCCCTGAATGCCAGGAGGCCAGCAATAATTATAACATAATTAATCTGAAAACGCTCTTTCCTTACCGGTCCCACTCGTTGGAGCCAGCTCAGGTGTTTGACTGCAGGACTGAGGTGGCTCTGACCATCAGTGCTGCAGGTGGGACAAGGAATCGATATGCAAAGCACGTTTTTAACTGCTTGAAACCCAGGAACGTGCTGTACCTGACCACAGCCTATTTCAAGGTCTGTCAACTTTGAGGATTGAGTGAGCTGGCAGTGTCTCTTTTTGAACATACCCATGAAAATAATTGTGAATGATTAATTTTAATTACTGCTGGCTGAGGGCAGATCCTTGGCGGTGTGGATGGGTTTTTATTATGCCATGTTGAAGAATTGTCTGAGCTGGGGAAGTCTCAAACTTCTTGCAATAGGAAAGCTGTGCTGGAGGAGGAGCATGTTTGCAGGAGGCTCTTCTCCCGTCAACTGTAATCACTTAATGGTGGTGTAGCAGCCTGGGCTGTGCATTAGTGCAGAAAGCACTTCAGATTGGGAGGGGGGGATTGGATGGAGGTGAAGACAAGCCATGGCTGGTGTTCTTCTGAACTGGAAATGAGCAGAGGGGATGAGCACGCCAATCTGAAAGGACTCTATTTCTACTTCAGCTTTAAAATGCATTCCTTCTACCTTATTTTGCCACAGTCGTGCGGTAGTATTTTAATCTCTGTCAGCATTTAGAGTGGTTGTCCTCTGAAACCATCATGTAAGACTTGCTCGATGTACCTCCTGCAAAACCTGATCCAGGGAAAGTAGACTGTTATCTCTGTTTTAGAGGTGTAACTGAGACAAAGATTGATCAGAGGGTGCCATACTGAAATCTGTTTGGCTACCTAATGCCCCATCACTTCTGTGGTGTCTCAAAAGCTGTTGGAAAAGGGACAGCTTTGAGCCTCATCTCGCCTGTAACAGGTAGTTTCCAAATCACTGGAACATCTTTCAGACATTAAACTACAGTGTCTTCATTGCAGTTTAGTAAGATTTACTAATTTCTAAGGTTGAATTATGCATTTAGGTACATGGATATCCTCCTCTTGTCCCTTGGGAATCTATCAGATAAGCCATTGGCCTCAAATGCTAAAATCCATAGGTGAAGTCAGGTGCTTGACATTATTCACAGCTTTTCCCCTGGCTTGCTTTTTTGACCTTTGTCAATCATTTGACCCTTTTTCCTTGTGTCTTTGCCTTTTTATTAAAACATTCATCTGCTGGGCAGAGATTGAATTTGTTTGTTTATTCCTTGTCTTTTTATATTCTTGCAAAATACTAACAGAAAAACTTTCAGTTGGGAGTGTGTAGATCAGAATTGAAATTGCATGCAAAAATATCTTCCAGTCTTTAAAAAAACCAAAAGCATTCCTAATTTAGAAGTGTTTGCTCATGGAAATATTTATTCTCAGCCAATGAAATTCAGTTGAGTATTAGTAGACTTCAAACTATAAGAGTGTGCATATCAGCAGCACTGATTTATGTCCCTACAGAGCTTTACAGAATCCAAAAGTGGCTTTCAGAAAGGTTTCCACAGAAGATTTGCTGCTTCTGATTTGGGTGGAGCTCCATAGAAAGCTGGACTTCAAGTCCTGAGCTGTTAATATATGCCTTACAATTGTTTCATTTCATTCTGCTTAGATATTTATACAGTCCTTATGAACTTGCTATGACCTTGGCCTTATAGATGGAGCATCACTATATTTCCCTAAGAAATTGTGTGATCATGTTGGGAGTTGAGACCAGACCACCTGAACCTCATATGGGTGTTTCACCATAAATAATGCCTTCTTCATTGCCCAGAGGTTGACAAAGTTGTCCTTTTAGCATTCAGTGATGGTAAATATTCCTGCTTAAACCAGTCATGTTCACAGCACCCAGTTGGTACCAAAAGCTGGCAGACTGGACAACACCCAAGTCTCAAACCACCCCATGGAAATGGTTGGAAGATATCAACTTTTTCGATGGTTGGCAAAGGGGGCTTGTTTTATCCTCTTTGTGTAGCTGTGGTTTCAGTTAAGATACAATGATCATGGCAGTCTGCCATTGTACTGTCTATACAGTTTCCTTTTGCCAGGATAATAATCATCTGGACCCTCTTAATTAAATTAGTGCAAATAATGAGCCGTATGAAAACTGCACTGGGACTTTAAAGCGCAACTGATGTGTTCTTTTGGGTGGACTCGCATGTTATTGTGCTTTGTTTGGAGAGGAATTGTTGGGCTTCCAGGGGTGCAAGGCATTTCTTTATACTTCAAGTTTTTTGGACTGAAGTCTTTAAATTGGCAATTTAAACAGGAGTAGGCTTTTTAATAGGCTACCTCTATTTTCACTGTTTCTCAGAGGAAAATAGAACTTGAAAAAAAACTAAAGACTTTTTCTGTATTTCTCTGGGGTTTATAATCTTCATTTTATATATATATATATGAGGGAAAAAAAGAAAAAAGTTCGTTGTTACTACTTATCATAATTGATCAGTGAGAAATATGCTGTTAATAATCTTTAATTTTTCTTAGCTCATGTATGTTCTTTTTTCATAGATCGGTACAATTTTTCTCTTCCCTCTACCAGTAACTACCTATCTGTCCTCACATTTAGTACAGCACCCTTTATTTATTTCATGCTTTTTTTTCTCCATTCTTTTTTCATTTCAGTACAGTTAAAACAAAGATTGTACACAATATGAGATAAAATAGGGAACAAATTGCAGAAGAGGGAAAAATCATGTGTACCAACAAAGTATGTAATTCCTTTCTTGCTGTTCTTCAGACTTTCCTGGTGTAATATGACTTGTAGTTATGCAAACATCTTCATTGTTTTCTAGCCTTCTGTATGGACTAGAAGTGAATGGTTTCTTCTAAAACACATGTGGAGAAGGTGGAGAAGGTATACTGTGATGTTCTCAGCCACACTTGTACAAGGGGGAGTATTTGTTCCTGCGTGGTTTGCAGTGTTGGAGGTAGCAAGAACCCCTTCCTTCTCAGTCAGCAAGAAATGTGCAGGCAAAATTTTCCAGTAATCTGCCTGCCTGTTTGTCAGGAGATGGAGAAGGTGTGGAAGGATCTTCCCTTGTGAGTGGACTATGCTGCAGTCCCAGCTGCTGATTTATTTTTGTCCACGTGCATTTTGTTATGTAAAACATAGACCATAGAGGCAATATGACTTATCTTAGCTGAAAGATTTTGCAAACCAGCAGATTTTGTTTTCTCTATAGCTCTAAGTTGATAACAACATCAGTTACTCATGCTTCATCCAGATATCAAAAAACAGTGATGTAATTTCAGTGCAGAAACCAGCAGAAGTCAGAGGATGACTCTTAATCATCTTTGCATGTCCCAAGCAAGGATAGAAGTGTTTTAAAGAAAAGATGTCAGCGAAGTATGGTGGTTTCTGTGCAAAACAGACTTCTGTATATGCCTCCCAGGTGGCAACTTGTTCCATGTCATCATGGCAGAGCCTCTTGAAGCCACTTAATGTCTCCAGGAGGGCATTTATGGAAAGGAGAAGGTATGAGGGAGCTAGGGGATCCACATATAGGGGGATCCAGTGTAGCTGAAAACAGCACACCTTTATTTTAGTGTGACCTGCTTGGCAGCTCCAGGGTTGTACACTGGAGATGATGTTGCATGAGTATGTAGAGGACAGCTCAAGCCTAAAACATAACACTTGAGGGTGGTGGCAAAGACTTTCTCAGGCTGCAGTGGTGTTGCTTTCCAAGTGAAGTTGGGGAGTGTGTGTGGGTCTTACCCATTGTACGGGGGGGTCGCACACACAGTAGGTGCCCAAGTGGCACTTGCCCAAGTGGCAAGAAGGGCAGCATCGCTGTGCTGCTGTCACACTGGACTTTAATTTAACCACACGGGTCAGCCACTTGGTCCTTCCCAGATCTGCCATTTGCTTTCTTGGTCTTCCTGGGCTGACTCCAAAGTGCCACTTGGATTTAGAAATAGTCGTGTGTTTCTTGCGGGAAACTGTGAGTGACCCTCAGAAGACAATTACGAATCTTTTTGCTTTTCTCTCTATTTTTTTAATTTAAAAAGGCTAGTTTGATTAAATGGCCTGCCCTGCTGCTTTTGTTTGCAGAATAATCTCTGGGTATTTGTGTCTGCAAGTGCACACAATGGTGTCTTCTGCTGCTTTCCATAATGACAACACTAAATGTAGCAGAAAGGAGCTGGAAAAATCCACAACCAACAAACCCATAAAACCCACAAAAAAATAGAGAATCCGTACTGTCTTTTTAACAAGTGTCATGATTGCTTTTTAAGGGGCTGATTTCTGATTGTTTTTGTTGTCTTTCACCACTTTGAATTACTCAGTGCTTTCCTGTTACTGGAGGATTTTACAAACCGCCAGGTTTGTATTAACATGCTGGGTTCATATTAATAAGAAAATTATGCAGGTTTTGTACTGTTCTTTTCCATCTTTTTTTTTTTTCTGCTGTTTTCTTTTAATTAATCTGCAACAGAGTCTACCTACAACAGATAATTCGCTGCTTGTCAGGTCAGGTGAAGGTAGTCTAGTGCAAAAGGCACTTAAACAACATGTGGAAAAGCTTCTTGGCTAATTGGATTGCAATACATGTGTTACTGCCCACTTTAACTCAACAGAATCATTTTAATCTGATTCTCTCACTGTTATTTTACACTTAGAATTCGTGACATTCAACCTTTTTTTTTGCAAGACATAAATATTATTTAATTATCACGGACTCACAGAACCACTGAGGTTGGAAGGCACCTTGTGCAGTTCAACCCAAGGCTGCCCTCAGTCTCTGCATGGCCTGATGCTTGGATTGCAGAGGAAAATCCAGAATTCAGTGATCTTAATGGGAAAGTGCTACATAAGGTTAAGAAAACCAACACACCTTATTCATTTAGGATGTTTAAATTCTGCTTTACATTCCTGAGCTTAATGTGTGTATGTGCTTCCCTGACCTACGATGCTGTTTAGTCACTGTCTCTGTACGCCTGTAAATGTAGAGTACATTGATTTTAATGAAACTATTTATTCTGCTGTTTTTTCCCCCTCCTTGTCTATTGCTAAATCCTCTTTCTACCCTAAAGAGAATTATCTTTCTTACCTGTGAGCTCTGCTACTGCAGCAAGCTGGAAGACCGGATGCTAAAGGCATTTGTTGGTACTTACTGAGTATGTCTGTGTTGCAGTCACAGAAGTAATTGCAGTGACATGCAGATATGCCCAGTCTATAGCTTGGTCTATACAAATACACCAGGTTGTTCACAAGCCAATTGTATTCTAAACTAGTCAGATGGGGCTCATAATAAGCGAGTACACTCTGCTACTGCTTGAGCTAATTTATGGTGCTTGTATTTACCTTGCAACCATATGACCCTGCCCTTAACTCCTGCATGACGTGCTGGGTTGGTTTATTTCGTCTTTTTCCTTACTATTTTGCACTTCAGAAGCCCTTCACTCAGAAGAACTTACTCTTTGGTCAGACAGGAGTAAAGTGAAGCAGTGATCTGGTTCAGTGCAGGGCGCAGCCACTTCTGGCAAGGATCTCATCACCTCCCTGCTGCAAGGATCCTTACACAGAGAATAAATGTCTCTCAAGAGAGCCCTGTCCTGTATTTTAACTTATTTGGCTTAATTTATGCACATGGGGGGAGCTGGGGAACACACAGCCGCTTTTTTTGCGTCATAACCACAGTAATGCAGTATTGAAAATAGATAATCAGGTTGGAGTTATCCAGGAATTTAACTCCATGGGGATGCTGGCTTACATGGCAGGTGGTATTTGGTTTTCTGCTTTCAGTGGAAGAACGTGCTTTTAACAGCCCAATAACCGTGTGCTCAAGAAATGGTTTCTGTATTGTCTTATTAAGGAAACAGGGATGCAAAATGCCTCGAGAACCAGCTCTTGTAGCTGATAAGCAGTTAATGTTTCTTAAAAACTGCTTAGCGTGCAGGATTTGACAGCCTTGCAGAACGTGGCAGCATCGGGACAGCCTGGAATCTCTTTATGCACTGCGATACGCTGGTGGCGTGCCAGGCTGCCAGGACTCAGAGCCATTGTCCTAATTAATGTTACTCTTGTAAGCAACCATACAGTGCAAATTCTTTGTCTTCTGCAAAAAATCTCAGCTCGTGTGTGGTGAATTGTTTTGACAGTTGGCTTTCCATTAGCAGGGGGGAGAATAGCGAAGAGCTACCGTCTAGACCTACTTGCAGAACTATTACGGCAAAAAAAGAATAATCTTACAGGAGAAGTTCCTATTTCCAGGACCTATTTGTACATTCCGACTCCTCTCCATATAATAGGATTACACCTTTCTTATCACAACCACAAACTGGATGTGTGCCAGCCATAAACTGTGCACAGTGTAACAGTATGATTGCAGGCAATCTTTTTTTTTTTTAACTTCACCCTTCTCTCCTTTTTCTCTCCATTCCTTCTTATTCTAGGTTGAGGGGGGGAAATCATATTAGACAGTGTAGGATGAATCATAGAGCATCACTTAAAACATTGCTATAGCCTGGTATATAGAAGCAAAACCACTTGACCAATGGAAACTAATTACAGACAAGAAGTGTGCCTTAGGAGAAAAAGATATTGATGTTTGAAGTGTTTCCTTAATGCATACATTTGAATCTAGGGGGAGAATTAAGATTCTGTTGCTTAGAGGGGATCTTCATCTATTCATATGGTAAACGTGGGAGTGACACCTATAGCTGAATGATTGTGGACAGGCACTCATTGCATTGCATTACTGTTTTACTTAACATGTGGGTTTGATTTACATAGTACTCTGGCAGTAATTCAGTCTGCTCCGCAGCGTAACGGACTGTAATATATTGAACAGATAAAATAATTTTGGCCTGAGGTAGCTTAAAGCTGAGTAAATGCTGGAGGGGGAAATCATACTTTTAAATAGGCTACAAAAAACAAAGAGGGGGGGGGGGAGCTCACCCTCATTTAAAATAAATATATAAATAAAATCATATATGTAATCAGAAGTGGAAGTCTTTTATGGTTCCTAATATTAAATGTTGTTCTAACCATCTGCAGAGAAATGTGCATTTCTGGAGTCTGGCTCAGGCTTCTGCATAGTTTTGTTGAGGAGAAGATGACCCAGATTGCCCTTCCTCCACGGCTGTACCAAGTGTATTCAGTACTGCTATTTTGGGGATTTTTAAACTTTGGTCCGGGAAAGTGCATTCCATCTGCTGGGATGAGCTGCTGCAGCCCTTTCAAAGGTTCAACCTCTGAAGATTGGCTGAGCTGTGAATGAACGTGGCAATGTTAAATGGTGATTGGGAGGTAGCAAAAATAAAAATGCCTGTCATTTCCTAGCCTCTGTTTTTGAAATATGTTCTTGCAGGAGGTGAGATGCTCATCTTTCTCTTGGTGCTTGGACTAGCTTGCAAATTTTGGGCAGAAGAAGAATAGTTTGAAATAGTTTTGTTCACCAGTCCCAGTTTTCGAAGGACAGAGCTTCAAAGATGATTGCTGGGTTATGTTAGCTTATGAGGTTGTGTGTTTGTCCTGGATCCCTCTTTCAATCCATCTTTCTCTCTCTGAAACGAGTGTGAGCTGAAGAAATGCCTCGGCTGAGGGATCTCTGGTGCTTTCTCTCCCCTTGCTCCTGCAAGTCAGGGTGCACTTGTGCTAAGTGCGTGCATTTGATATCTCACCAAAGAAAACCTGTTTACTGAGTTGGTAGAAAAAGGAGTATTTTTAACTGAATTCTGCTGGCTGTTTGCAAGAGGGTCAAGAAGTTTTAATTGGGGTAGAAGTTGCTTGCTGAGTTTGTCACAGGGAAAGGAGCTCTGCTGAAGTCAGATGGGAAAATCTCAAGTCAAAGCTGTGGCCGCTAAAGCCACCAAGCGCTTCTCAAGCTGGCATAGGTGGCATCTGGGCTGGGATGGCTGCTGCTGTGTTCCTGGCCCACAGACTTTTATTAATTCAGTTACAATTCCATTTGACAAGTTTTTTCTCTGTTAGTCGTGGTTTTGAGGAGGGGTTTTTGGAAGGGTGGGGAGGAAAGCCAACACAACATAAACTGGTTCCCTCTGGGAGGAGTTTTTAAGACTTCCAAGTCCCCTTCTCTCACCCAAACCTCAAATACATCGTGCCTTTTTGAGCTGTTTGAAGTAATACTGTAGGTCATTGAAATTCTAGTCACACGTACATAAGGTTTCTCTAAACTTTTAATGTGAGAGGCTCCAATTACAAGTGCTGTTGGATTCTGCACGCTAAATATGGTTATTTCAGTAATTGATTCTAAAGGTATAGGTATGAGGTAGACTGATATATTTAGTCTGTAAATTGTATGTAGAAATTGGCAAAAGTCATCTGCATTTATTTCAGTATTCAAACACTGTTTCATTCGTTTATTTTTAAAGCATGGGAAATGAGTGTTTAAAAACCCCCACCATCAACAGAAGAGAGTTAGCGTGAAACTATATTGGGAATTTAATGTACAAGTTAGGAAATTAAAAGTTCCTGCAATAAATGTGACTCTGTTGTATTACAGGTATACTGCAACATAAATTTCCCAACCTCTACAACAACACTGAATTCTGAATATGTGCAAGATGGTTGACGTAGAGTGGTTACAAGAATTACAGCCTTGTTTTTCCTAACTAGTTCATTTAAATTCTCAACCTTAATGTTCTGTTAACCTTCCATTTTCTTGCTAATCTGCTTTTGGAAAATAAACAAAGTACGAACCTTAAGTATCTTGCAACTCCAAGTGATGTATACCTGGAGGGAGAGAGATAAGGTTTGATTGCAGTAATTTTTTGTAGCTTCATCAGTGTCGAATCCTTGGTCACTGATGTTAATGTTAAAACATTCCCTGTCTTCATGGAAACTGTCACTGGACCTGTTGGATCTGGTTTCCCTGAGACTGGGAAAAATGGGATAGAAAACAGGTACTCGTTTGGAGAGTCTGTAAAGCACTTTTCTGGGTGAGCTCAGCCTTTGGGGATTCTGGGAACAAGGAGATGGGGAGAACCCAGTTGTGTGGAACAAGGTGGAACTAGTGCATTTCTCAAGATACAGGGTCCATGCCTGAGCCTACCCTGTCCCACCCAGCCTTTAAGGTTCTTTCTAAGTCTGCATCCCCCTCCTGTTGCAGATACATCACCCTCTCATCCCACTGCTCAAACACTGGTATCATGTGGCACTTTGATGGTGTCGTATCCACTCAAAGCAGGGCCTTAAGGCTTCTGAAGTTTCCTTCCCTGCTTTCCAGAGCTACAATAAATCACAGTCCTCTGAATACTTGTGGGAAATGTAGTCCATCTTTTCTGGGCTCATATCTGCAATTAACACTTACTTCAGTGCATTGTATGATTTCCCAGTTGCATGAGAAACTGGCACACAGAACTGATGAGGTTTGGAGTCACTTCTGAACGTGGGTCACCTTTTGTGTGGCGTCAAGCTTTATGTGGTGCTGGGAGAGCTGAGAGCCAAGAAGAAGAAAGTTTCAGAAGTAGCCTCAACAAGCCTCTAGAAGTAGAGGCCACTGGGAGATAGAACCTGATTTTGCAAAATAAATTTGTTATATTCCATATACAACGCAATACTGGTCCCTTTTCAAAATCTCTTGTGGTTAAACACTTCTATCATGTCCTTACCACCTGCTGGAAATCCAACATGAAAACAAGAATAACCAAATCTTAAGTTGTAGCAGCTGAACCTGTTTCAAATAAATCACAAAAGCTATTGTTTACGATAAGTGTTATCTGATTGCTGGCAGAACCTGTGTTTATTGCTTTTGTGTATTACAGTCTCTTGTAATTTGGACAACTAAAAATTGTATTCCTTTTTCCATTGTACAGAGAGATTTGTAAGTAGACAGACGTCTATAATTATACTTAGTGGGACTGGAGAGCATACAAAGCATAAAATGAAATTGCTTGGTTTTAATCTGAAGTAGCATCACATCAAATTTTCCACTTTTTTTACATATCTTGGAATAAATATTTTTTTCATTCATTGAATAACTTTGGAGGATGTTCAGGGACCATCATAAAGAATACTCTACAGATTGTTCTCATATACTTGGTGTTTTGAAATGTTTGCAGTGCAAGTCAAACACTGGGTGCTTATTGTACTGGTGGTCATGGAGGAAAGTTATAAAGTGCAGTCTGTCAAGTGTCAATGACTATCTGGAGTTAATCTTTCATTTCAACACAGTAACTGGGTCTTTTTTCCCCTCTGATTATAAAAACAAACAATGCAAGTGCGAATGGATCTAACAGTTCATTTTTTTCCATGTTTTTTCAGTCCTCTTTAGAGCTCTGTGATTTTTTTTTTTGTCTGTGAGAGCTGTATCTGTACTGGGAGGTCAGGATATGTGTGTTTGAGGTCAGAACTAACCTTGGTATGGGTGCATGCTGGACAGGCATGAGGGCAACACCTTTACCCTCTGCAAAAGCAAGGGAGGGAAGGGGAGGATCAGTTTTGAAAAGACCATTTTGGGAACATACCAAAAGCGCTTCTCTGCTTTTGAATCAAAAGCAGCAGAGGGTAAACCCTGTGAAAAAAAAATTTCCTCCTTAGAGTTTCATGACCCAAATTCTTTTCAACCCAGAATGATTCATCATGCTACAAGCTTTGGAGCACTTGATTGCTTGTCTGAAAAAGAGATATTTTTATGAAACATAATCTGAATGTTCACTGTCTTATAGAATATGCATGTAGGTGCATCTTTGAATGCCAGATCTGTTAAATCTGTTTTTTCAGCATTCATTTCTCAGACCCACACAAGCCTTGTGGTAACACAAATTGCATTGAATAAATAGAATTATAATGCTGGGTCAAAAAAATAGGAGCAGATTGACTGTGACTCTTACCAAGGATAAGTAGCTTACTTAAGTTTTTTGAAATTGCAGCTCGTTCTCTTCTAGCTAAAACTAATGGTCAAGGATGTATGCATGGCAAAGTGATGGTATCTGCTCAACTGGAGGGAATTCGCTTCACAGATGCTTATGCATCCTGTCATGCCAGAAAAATGAAATGGTACTTAGTGGATAGGAATTTAAAAATGATAGACTTCTCAGGTACATGACAGGTGTGCCAAGAAATGTAAAATCACAAAGCACCGTGTAGATTCAATTCTCTGCAAGGGCAGCAGCAGCTGTCTTACAGATGTGGGCCAGGGATGCCCACAGCTGTCTGCTCTATGTCTCTTGTTCTGTATCAGGAGCTACTAAACACATCCCAATGCTCTGGAAGAACATGAAGCCTAAAAGCCAAAGTATAGCATGCCCTTGGGAAAGAGGAGGAACCATGATGGTCATTGCCAGGACTTGGGGCTCCTGTAGTAGCCAGGAGCTGATCAGGGGTCCCATGGTAGACCTGGGGCTGGACCTGCTGTACACCTGCTTTGTCCTCTAGAGAACTGTAAAGCAGGCTGGTCCCTCACCTCTTCTTTATTTTCAGTATTAAGAACAGACTTTTCCTTCCCTTTTCAGTTTAAACTCTTGCATGATTTTGGTCTTCCTGCTTTAAAAGGCTAGATTAGAGAAGTAATTTTAAAATTTTTCTCTCATCAACTAAAAAAGCCCTTCCGCTGTTTGCTTGTTCTGGGTCGTTTGCATCTGTGTTTCTGCCTTTGATCAGTGTACCTGACCTGCAAGGGTGGAATTTGGATGTAGTTTTGAGTGTCTCACCGTGCCAGCGTGGTCATCACCGACAGCTCTCTGTGTTGACTTGCAGCAGTCTCTCATGCTGTAGATGAGGAGTAAAAGCAAATACAGTTGTAAAGCCCACTGAAAGAGACATTAATTTCCTCTTTCTGAAAAGGCATTATCATTCCCATTTCAAAGATAAGGGAAAACAAAACCGTCTATTTAATTGTGTTTCTGTCAGGAGTGTTGTTTGGAAATGTTGGCCGTTTGTGACGTATTTTAGAGACTGAAGGACTTTTTATAGAAACTGTTGTCAGAAATTGCAGGGAGCTTTTCTGTGTTGCACGATCCAGTTGGCTCAGACTGGGTGAAGTCCCTCCACTGGGACTGCTGGCCAGCCACTGGGTGATGTGCGGGTGGCACTTGCAGGCTGGTCAGCTCTTACTGGAGGCCACTGGTTTAATATCTATCTACCAGTAAAAATACATAGAAATGGTCCTGGAATCTTAGGTGGCCTTTTGTGACTACACCTTGAATAAGATTACTCTTTCAAAGTATTTCTATCGTATCTATATCTTACAGCCACAATGACTGTCTTGAAGATGGCAACAAAAAAGGTTCACCAAGTATGTAACTGCTGTATGTTTGCTCTTTAAAAAAAAAAGCCTTATCTTTCCACTGCTGGGACTGCTAAAATTTAGAGAAGATGGATGTGTAGAAATTGCTGCTAAATTGGCCAGTGGTTTATGTGGCGTGCCTGAACTCTGCTTGCCCAACATGTTGGAGAGATTTAGGCTTCTTGGAATGAGATGCAAGCAGCCAGCATACACAGTATGCAGCTGCTTTCTGCTGGTTGATAGAAAATTATAGCATAAATAGAGCATTAAATCCACTTTTCCCAACGTTTCAAAGCTTCGGGGATTGGCATCTATCTACTCCTAACCCCTATTTTAGGACCTTCTCCCAAAGGCAGGTTGTCTGCTCCTCTGACAAAAAAAAAAAATGAACTGGCTCGTGATGTTCTTTTTTCTTACTGTTTAAAAACCAGCACCAACAGTTGAAGTGCAGAAGTTGACAGATAGTTTGATGGGTAAGAACAGTCAGTTCATGGCTACAGAGGTTCAGAGATAACACTTGGAGACAGATTTGGAGTTTGGGAGTTCTGAAAAGTTTAGTTAAGTGGCACCTGTCTGGGTTGCATTAGCACGGCGGCTGTATGCATGAGAGGCTCCTTACTTGTTTGAAGCACTAAAGAAATGTAGGCGGGTCAAGGAGAGCTCCTAGAAAAGGTGGGATGACTTGGGGCTGATGTACCAAAGCACGTGGAGAGAGGCTGTGCATGTGGCAGAGCTCCCCAGGGTTCAGGGTAAGGCCAGGAGGTCCCCTGAACCTCAGCAGCACTCCTGGCTACAGCCTGCTCTGCGCTCCCAGGGTGCTGGAGCAGCCCTTTGGATGTTTTCCACGATCTGTAGCAATGTTTTCCCATGGCCCATATGTTTTCCCTTTTGTAGAGGACTCTGCTTCCTTGCCTGAGGAACAGTTGCAGGCATCTATTTCCCTCATCCTTTCTGAGCCGTTTTCTAAGCTTCCTTCCCTTCGTAAGTCTTTGATATATTCCCTTCCCTTCCTGATCTGAAGACTGGTAAGCACAGCAGGTGAGGAGTGTTAGTGCTGCATCTGCTGCTAATTGGGCTCCTAGGCTCATTCAGAGAGGGCTGGCAAGTGATCTACCGAGTTAATCAGGAGCCGGGGTTTGGAGGAGAATGTTCGTATTATGTAGGGTAAGCAGAGATTTGCATGTCAGCTTTCAGAATTGGAGCTTACCAAAATGAAATTGGCTGCTGCTTTCTGCTGTTGGTCTCCCCATGGTCCTTGTTTACCAGGGGTGTCACGGCACCTTGACTCTATTTATCCTGGGAGCGTGAGTGGTGCTGCCAGCCCCAGCTGGGAGATAACCCCTGGGAGTCCAGGGTTTAGGGAGGAGGTTACACAGCACATTGTATTTGGTGGTGATGGTTGAAGTTAACTCCTGGCAGTTTCTTCTTCTCTAGAGCAGCAGGTGAAATGCTGACATGTTTCCTTCTGCTGCCCCTGTTTGGAGGGTAGCCATCCCTACAAAGGAGAGGCAGCCGCATCCATCTCAAATAGCAGCACCTGAGGTTCTTCCACCTGGCCGAGCATGTCTGGCACTACCAAGGAGGTTCTTCCACCTGGCTTGGACAGCAAGTTGGCTTTGCAGCCTTCCTTCTGGTTGCTCATTCCAGCCCTGGTGCTACCATGGGCTTCCCCACCCTTCCCCTCTTCCCCTACAGTTCTGCTGCTGTAGCTGATTGACAGCAGATCCTTTAAGCAGTCCAACGCAAAATTACCCTCCTCCCTCCAAAACACAACAAAAAACCTTGCTTTTAACATCTTTCTGTTCAGCAGTTTGGTTTACAGGGTAGTGCCTGTGGGCTCTCTGGGCAGAGCAAGTGTGGAGGCAGCAAATGGCAGGCAGGGGGAAGGCAAAAACTTCTTAGGCTGACTTTACGTTTGAAGCTGAGCGATCCACTAACTACAGCTTCAGTGTTTTTGCCTAAGGTCATGCAAGAACACTTGGCAGAGCAAAGAACTGAAGTGGGTCTCCCTAGATCCAGGTTACCACTCTAACCCCAGGACTGTTTTTCTTCCAGCACTTGAAAATGGTCTGAACCTCCCATGAGGTACTTTGTGAGAGCTTTTTAGGCAAAGATTTTGCTCTAAAAAAGCATGACTGTTTGCTTTGTAAGGGGAAGCTCTTGTTCCTGTTTCCTTTCTGATGTATCCCTTCTGTTCTTGGCTTGCTAACTTGATGATATCACTCCCCATGAATTGGGCAAAAGCTGTTTTCCCTCTATTCAAAGAGCCAAGAGGAGCAGCTGCTGCACTGACTCTCATCTCTAGTTCTTCCCACACTCCCGGGGGATGCCGATGGGAGCTGGGACCAAGGAGGCACATGGAGAACGCAGACAAAAAAGTGAATTTGCTGTGTCATCCTTGATTCTCATCAGCCAAGAAGTGGTTCTCTGCTGTTTGTTCAGGAAAGATCCAAAGTTTATGCAGTGTGTCCGGGGAATTGCTGATAACTGGATATGAAGCTCTTTGTCAAAACCATTTGTGTCAGAAAAGGTGGAAGTCCTCGCCACCTGGTGACTTTCCTGTGACATGGTATGAGAAATGAGTTCTTAGTGCATTCTGCCTTTGCCACATGAGATGCCCGTATCATAGCTATGGATATGACAGCATCTTTTTGGTTGCCTGCATGCAGTGGAAGAACTGTATGCTTGTGTCCCTTCTTTGCCTTCCTTATAGGTGGCTTCCTTCAGTCAGGTGCTGTGACCCCCCTTCCTCCAGAGAACCATCGTCTGTTTGGGTCTTCAGCGCTTAACTCCGCTGAATTTATGTGTATGGAAACACTTAAATGTGCTCTTCTTTTTTTTTTATGGCCTTTCCCAATGATGATATCTCATTCTTTTTAAAAATAGAGTAATTGCTTCAGCACTATCCACAGCTCAGGCGTGCAGGTGCCTGGGTAAATTATCCCATGCATGCATCTAGTATTCACTCCGGCAGTCTTCCATAATTGACAATTAATTTGTGAATCTTTTTCCATGCTGTTCTTTCACCTTGAGTGCTGGGCGTACTGGATCTCTGCCACCTCATATTTCTTGGATAAAGTCCCTGTGGCTTCTTGTCTTACGATGTCTGACTCCGAGCCAGTGCAACTTGTTGGAAAAAAAAAAAAAAAACCCTGCAAAACACAGTGTGCGTTGGAAGATTCATTTAAAAAGGTGGAATAGTTGCTGGAGAACAGTCTCTGTAAAACAGAGAGAAAGTCAAAAATCTTGATCTATCCAGAGAAATTTCAAGGGAAGGTGTTTACCAAATAACACAATTAGTCAATGCCTTTGTCACGACTGTGTCATTCTTCATTCTTTCGTTATGTGAAGAGGGGATGATATAAATCATTTTCTGGGATGCCTTATGTCTGTCCCATTCAAATGTATGAAATTCCACTGCGGTGGCGCTTTGATTTCTAACCTTTAAAAGTTACGAGCTGTGACAGAGAAAATTATAAACTCCCATTTGTTTTGTGTGCTTGTGTGGGGAAATTCTGTCGCAGTCCAAGCACCATGAAAACTACAGTGCCTTAAACTGATTTATGAAGCCTTTTCCTTGATTTGCTTGCAGCTGGTATGTGTAAGTCCAAATTCAGTTACCACACCTGCAGTAAATCAGCAATATATAAATGTTTCCTAACTTGGGAGAAAATCCATTAGTGGTTGAATTAAACCTTTAAAAGACTCTTATATCCTGAGCGTTAGGCTACTATAACTTTTATGTGTGATTTTAACACGTTCTGAAGTGTTAGGCAAACTACAAAGAGCCACTGAGTATTTAGGTGACGGCTCTTAATGTTTTTAAGAATGGTTTGCTTCTAGTAAAAAGGGCTCTGTCATGTAAATGTTGATGTATCAGCTCTAATGAGGGGGTTATAAAGCAGTAAGAACTTGGTGACTGGAGATGTTTTGTTGTTTTTTTAATCTAAGAGACTATCTCTGCCTTTGTAATACCATTTAGGTTTCATTAGGGACAAGGAGAAAGCTCTAGAGAACAGGAGGATAAATGAGCCAGTAGTTGCTAATAAATATTCCCCTCCTGCATCCTCTCCATCGCCTTCTTCCCTTTGCAGTCAGGGTGGTCTGAGCTGGGAGTGGTGGGTGACCTGATGCCACCCTCTCTTTCCCTAGCTGTGAAGGGTGAGGATGTCCTTGTGATGGCTGTGCCATGAGTGACCCAACTGCTTGAGTACATCCCGTCTTGATCGAAGGAGTTGGAGCTTCAGTGGTGGAGTGGGCTGGCTCTTTGTGGTGATTAATCGGGCCAGGCACACGCTGCCCCATAAGATCTGCCATTTGAGCTGCTCGTTTGAGCATTAAAATGAGCCAGAGATTAAATGGCTGAAGCACAGTAAGTCTTGGGTAACCCATGCAGTTGTGCTAGCCTGCTGTTGGCCATATGGATGCCGCTTGCATGAGCCACTGGGTGGTGGCAAAATTTGGAGACCTGTCTTACAATTTCATCTTCTTTCTACTGCTGTAATTCCCTCTGTCCTTCCTTCCTTCCCTCTCGCACCTCCCAAAATAATACTCCAGCCAACAGATTTGAGCAGGTACAGAGAAGTAAGCAAGTTGCACCACTACACTAAATTGCTTTCTCTCCCCTTCCTCCTCAAAAGCACAGAAGGGAATAGAAAAGGAAGATTAGTTGTGTCAGAGCTCCATGCTGGTGCCATTCCTGTGCCATGGATTGCTCAGAGCTGAGCATCTACTCTTTGTCTGGGATAAATAACAGTGAAACTCTGTCTCAATTTTCTCTGCAGTTTCTCCCACTTGCATTCATTTTAAAATTTCATTCCTCACTCTCATTATTGTGAGACCTGCTGTTCTGTGCCCAGGGGAGTTAGGTAAAACATTTTTATTTACTTTTTGTTTGGATTGGTTCCCCTTTTACCTTCTTCTCTTCAATTTTTTTGGTGTGTTTTGTTTTCTAGTGATTTGGGGAGGAAGGGAGGGGGCACAAGGAAGGAGTGACATTTATATCATGTGTGAGATGCCTTCAAATGTAAATCCATCTCCTCTAGCATTCGATTGCTGGCTAATTCTTTCTCTATAAGGTCATCTCAGTTTGTTCTTACTGTCTCCACCACTGACTGTAGTCTTCTTAAAAACATATACATGGAATGAAGAGCACCAGGAGTCGAGGACATTTTGGAATTCTGGATTGGGTAGTTGAGATTATTATTGGATAATGGGTTAGTTGGCAATTTAGGGGTACCAGTCAAGCTACAGTTTTGCAGTTCAAAAGCCTCAGCAGCAACAGTGGTTTAAAGACTTCACCCTTTTTCTCTGTGTTTATTCTCCTTGCAGCCTTTTCAGGTTACCTGTTCACTTGTGCTGATGCTGTAGTTTGAGGGACATGCCATGAACCAGATTATCAACTGAGCTGGGCTAAAAATAATCTTTTGTCATAGGATTTTTCTTGCTGCCTCGGTTCACTGCGTTGCATGGTTGCAACATCTCAAAACAAGGAACAACATGGTGGTGACGTGAGGATGGGAACAAGACACTCCAGGCTGGGGAGAGGTAGGAACTCCATAAACCAACTTTCCCCCAGAATTTTTGGCTTCCCTCCTGGCAGCTGGGTTTAGATGCACCTTGCTGCAGAGGTTTTCAGGTGTTTTCACTGAGCATCTCTCTACTAATTTTTGCTCTCGAAGCAGTTACTGTGCCTTGGTGGTGCCAACGCTCTGTAGTCGATACGTTAACGTGAGCCCACCTTTGCTGTGGCTGCTGAGGCAGAGACACACATCCCATTTGGCCGCCGTTGAGCTGAGAACAGTAACCTTTGCAGAAGGCCAGAGCAACGATGCTTTAAACCATAGCCACTAAATCTGCAAGAGCACATCTGTCGAAACACCCAAATATAAAAGGCGATACAAGCTTCCCCTTCTGCAGCGTTACTCGAAGGGGACATGGGCTGGTACAGAATTTTCACAATGACTTCCAAATCAGTGGCCAAATGGCTTTTAGGGTGAGGATGATGAGTATGTCCCTATGTGACAGAGAAGTAAGGATGAGGAGGAGTTTGCAGAAGAGGTTCAGGAGACCAAGATGCTCTCTGTCTGCAGCGAAGGAACGATGGGCTAAACCCCTGTGGGTTAGCAGACCACTAGTCTGTCAGAACGCTCTTAAGGGGAAAAGTTCAATCAGCTTTCACTCCAAAGAGCATTATCAGTGTATAACACTAATCCTATGTAACGGTGCTCTAGCCTGACACAGGTACCGTGAAGTAGATTTTGGTGACGTAAATTGTCCTCACTGGTTTAGCAAAGTTGACAGGAAAAATACTTCCGTCAATTACATCTCTCTTCTGATTGACGACAAGGAGTCTTTACCTGGAGCAGTTATCGACAGTTAATGTGCCATAAACTTTGTAATATTAAAATCACTGCCCAGTTATTTTTGATCTTCTTGACTTTTTCAGTGTTTGGTTGTGGCTCTTGTTTTATTTTTTTTAAGGGGTTTGTTTTTTTCCTTTAACTGTGATTATTGTGCCTTGAGCTTGAAAGTGCTTGCTGTGCTTAGTCAGTCGAGTGCTCGTATCCCTGTGTGTGTTGTGCCAGCCTGGGTCTAGGGGACAGTGCAGCTTGCACTCAGATAGGACTGGGTCAGATTTCAGCTCTCCCAGCCTTTGCAGGATCATTTTGTTTTTAATTTTAAAGCGCATGGCCGAGGCAGGAGGGAAATCATCTTAAAATATTCACGGCTACTCAGATGCACAGGAGGGTTGTAGCAGAGATTTCTTAATCCTTCGCTTTTCAAGAAAAGAAATAGAAAAAAAAATCCGTAGGTCACTCAAATCCTCGCTGGGGAGAACGGTGGATTTATTGTGGCTGGAGACATCCTGCTGTTAGGGTTGCTGGGAAGGAGAGGGCTCATTCCTATTCATGCAGGATAGTCCGATTTTCCCCCATCTTTTTCTTTTCTTTTTCCTCTCCCCTTTAAATTGCATTACCACGCTCTTGCCCCCCACTCCTCCCCGGCCCTGCGTGCCTCTCTGGCTCTGCACGTCGCGTTGCTTTTCCCCTGCTGGGCCACCCTCTTGTGTGCCACGGCAACCAGAGAGCACAGCCTCCTGAAACGCTCATCTCCCAAGCCCTGGCACCGAGTGCTTTAGAGATTAGGATTTTAGTGCATTATACTCAGCTGCCAGCGGAGCAGAGCGCTGTGACAAGGGGACACAATGCCGGAGCCAGGGGTGCTGACTCGGAGCTGTGGCCCCCCTCCCTCTGGGCAAAGCACTTGGTGCTTCTCCTCCTGCAAGACATTTTGCTGAGCGTATGCTCCATAGATGAAGAGAGATGTCCAAGGGCAGGTTGAGAGCCTTTTCATCTAAATCACATCTATTATTAAGGAAAAAAATAATAATCTTACTAACAAAAGAAAAAAAAGACTTATTCTTCCATCAATGTCCTCATTTTTTCTTTTCCTTTTGTATTTAGCTTCTTTATTTTCCCAGAAGTTAAGGAAGATAGGCATTTTTTCCTCTTGTTCCCATAGACTTGCAAGCTGTTGCAAGACTCGTGTTGCAGCTGCAGCAATTTGCTTTAGATCCCAGTCTTTTCTTCGAGGTTCTTGGAGGATAAAGGCATTTCAGGAAGCCCAGTCTAGTCCGAGACCTAAAAGTAGCCTTCTCCAGTTTCCAAGGAGCCTGGCTGGGTTTTGCAGTTGCCAGTTGCCACCGGAGCTGCTGCCTGTCTGCAGGTTTGTCTCTAAGTACCCACGGCCAATTCTGGAAGGTGGACTGCGGGATTTCGTTATACTTCAAAGAAGGCTGTGCTAATTAATGCCCTCAGCTAGTGTCTGCTCTTCATTGATTTTGAAAGGATCATTACTTAACGACATAAAATCATTTTAAAAACTTGGTAACCTCTAATATCTTTATCAAATATCAGATAATCACACATTTTTCGGTGTATAGTTTCTCCATTGGCTTAAGGCCACTTAGTTATATAAATATTAACACTTTCTACTGCTAGGTTTAAATCCTACTTAAAAGTGCTTCTATTCTGTATTCAGAAGGGAAGGAAATAATATCAGGTACCAGAAGAAACTCTCTCTTCTGGAACAGTGAAGTATTTCTCCGGCACAGGCTGAGGTTTGTGCTGCATGCAGGTGTCGGTGAGCATCTGTCTCTCTCGAGCTCTTTCTCTCTTCAGAAGCTCATACTGCTGCTTGCTTTCAGCATCTCATTTCATCTCATCTCCTCAGCACCACACTTGGTTCCTCTTCTCTCTCATTTTCTTCTAACTTTGTCCATTGACATCACTTTTCCTCCCAGCTTTCTGCTGATTTTCGCTGTGTTATTTCCCCCATGTTGTCTTCTGGTTTTACTCTTTGGCCTTGGCCTGCCCTTCAAACCTGAACAAGTTTTTTCTTGTTTGACAATGGCCACTTCTTGGACCTGGATGTTCTAGCATTCCCTCTTTTCTCATCTCCTTCTCTGACCTGTTTTATTCCAGGCTGTAAGTTTCTTTCCTACATATTCTGTGACTTAAATCATCGCAGTCAATTTTTCTCCTTTTTGCTTGATGTAACTTCCCCCTCACAATCCTGTAACTGGAATTTTCCTCTTTTTCCACCCTTACTACCCTGTTGCTGGAAAGCCATGAGGCTCAAACTGCAGATCCTCCCCTGGTTTCCTGCTTTTCAAGGTCTTGGTAGCTACTTTTAACAACAAATTTTACTTTCTCATCGCATGTAGTCCTGCCCCTTCAGCAAGCTCTGATAACCTCTCTCAAATTCATGGTCTTGCCCAATGTGCTGACAGATTCAGAGCGTATTTCACTGAGTGTAGTTCACGCTCTGCTCTCTACCACCTTCTCCCAACTTTTTTTTTCCTTTCCTGCTCCTGAATTTTCTACCTTGCACTTACTGTCTTCTTTTGACTCATCATCATTTCTGTATTTTCCATCTAAAAGCAGAGTGTGGTAACTTGGAAGCATCCTACGAGTGGAGATTTGTTGCCTCTTTTCCCTTGTAAACACGGGGAGTTGGCACTCGCCTTGCTGAGGTTAGACGCAATGGGAAATAAAAAATGAGAGTCCTTGAGCTCAAGTCCTCTCTAGTGTAAGCTGAAGCACACACCTGGCTGCTGTGCATGAGAACCAGGAATTGCATGTGCATGAGCCATCCTCTACCCCATCTATGTGGCTATGACCATCCCCTCTCTCATGCTTTGGGAGCACTGAGCCCACACCGGAGCCGTGGTGGCTGCCCATGATTTGCTCTGGGTCCCCTCTGGTTCCCCTTGGATTCTGGCTGTGATGAACCTCCCCTGCTCATCTTCTCTGTTGGAGAAGATTCTGAAAAAGCAGCCCTGGGAGGAGAAGCAAGACAAGGGAGAGGAAAATATCAGAGGCAGTGAAGTGGCAGAAAGGTCAAGAAAAGTAGGGATGATTTACAGCCTTTCAGCTGTAGTCAGGAAAAGCCCACCAGAGACTGTGATGGGTGTTTCTCCAGAGGGAGAACACAGGCCAGAGAACTTCCAGCACATGCTAGACCTTGTAAATAAATAAACAAATAAATAAGTAATGTGCATATGGCAGAATTGTGAATATAATAGAATTGCAAAATGGAAAATAGCTGATTTTTTCCACAAATGGAAGTGTTGTATAAGGGGAAATCCAATTATAAAACGCTGCTTTTCAGCAGAAGCGGCTTCTTCTAAGTGAATGATACCACTGTCAGGGTTGGTCTTCTGAGTGACAGTCCCCAGTCTGCTGCCAACACACGTGGCTTAGAGGGGTGGTGAACTGTCCTGGACGCTGTCTGTTTTGTAGGGTTTAGTAGCATTTATCATGTACAGTGCCTGTCCTAGAAGCGGTTTGGCACTGCGTTCACCATCCCTGGTGTGCCATGTTTTCTGTGTGAAGGAACAGGGCCTTGATGGTGGATGCCTGTTGGAGACCCATGGTGGCATGGTGCACTCTCCTGTGGTCCAGAAGCAGCTGTAGCACGTGATGCAACTGATGATGTGTTTGAAAAGCATGAAAATGAAGAATTGTATTCAAACTTTGCTTCTTTAGATAAAAGATAGGAAGTCTTGCAATTGAAAAATGTTTACACTTGATTAACCCTTATCAGAGATGACCTTGTTCGTACGTGCTGTCCCACATCTAATACACATGTCTGACCCCTAAAACTGTGTCAGATCCAGTGTAGGACCATTGCTACGAGGAGAGTGTTCATGGTCAGGTTGGATGGAACATTGAGCATTTTGATGCAGTAGAAGGTGTCACTGCCCATGGCAGGGGGGGTGGATTGGGTCGTCTCTGAAAATCCCTTCCAACACAAACCATTATATGATTTTATGAAAACCATCATGCCAAGGCAGCTACATTTTCATAATATAATCCACTGATGTTGGTTTTGTCTTGTATCACTGGGAGAGAATAGATGAAGAGGGTCCCAGGTTCTCTTTCTTTTACCTCAGTCAAGCTGTTAAGGGAAAATTACAGAGTCAAGCTCAACACGCCTTGGGGGAACCAAAAGCAGCAAACCCCCCAGCACATGCACTAAAATCTCGTAAAGTGTATTTGACTCACAGTGCAGCAAATCTGTGTCTTTGGCAGGTCTATGTGATCAAAAAATGGCACATTCTCTTAAAAATATGTCTGTGACACATTTTCTCTGAGCAGCCTTAATGCCCTGCACATAGGGCTTCAGTGCTGGTCCCTGGCCTGGGGCTTCTTTTTGTACAGGGGAAAGGGAGAAAGGAAGAACTGGGCCAGGTAACGATTGCTCAGTCCTGGCTCTGTTTTGGTTCTCACTGCTGGTGTCCCTAGACTGGTTTTTCGGGTTCTGCCATTAGTCTTTTAATTTAAATTATGCTTTGGGAAGACCCTATGCTGGGTATTGGCGGTGCAGAGCTGGTGCTTGTTCCGTACCGGTTGCCACCTGCCGCTGGGACAGCTGAGAAGCTGATGTCCCCTCTGACCTCGGGCTAGCTCAGCAGCAGTTTAGTAATACCAGACACGGCATGGTCTAGTGGCCTAAAATCCCACGAGCCAGGGAATAATCTGCAGCGTGACGCTGATTCTCCCTGCGCCCGTCAGGTCCTGCTGCCTGTTTGGCGGTGGGGATCGGTCACCATATGGCTGTAGTGCAGCTGCACAGCCTTTAAGCTCATGGCTCTTTACCTGAGCCCAGAGCCTGATTTTACAGGCTCTGGCTGCATGGGAATGAAGGGAAGCCCTAGGGCTTGCTTGGCACAACCCGGGCTGGTTCTTACTCTCAGCGGAGGGGGTGGTGTTGATGCAGTGGGCTGCAAAGCTGGCGTAGGTGCTTGTGGAACCTAGTCCCTGTATGAGATGGAGTGGCCCATTGCTTTTCCCACTGTCATGCCATAGTATAATAGAATTATTAGCATTGGGAGGGACATTGAAGATAATCTAGTTCCCCTGCCATGGGCAGGGGCACCTAGACCAGGTTGCTCCAAGCCTTGTCCAACGTGGCCTCCTTGAATGTCTGTCTAGCTGTTCCCTTGTGGCAAGGGCAGGATTGTTGTGGTGCAGCCCTGGGGAGCCCAGCAGTGCCATTATCCTTTCTTGCCTGCTCTTACTCTGCCAGTTTTACAAAAGAGAAGGGCTAGAGGGATGGCCCGAATTGTGCAGAGACAACAGGTCAACCCATTGCTGGCCGCCTTTGCTTGAGCAGAGCGCAGCCTGAGTTTGTGGGTGGTTAAACCTTGAGTTCATATCTCTGGCTATAAGCTCTGGGAAAGGAAGGATAAAAACAAGGCAAGAAGAAAAACTTCCACACCCAAAACATGGCTTGCAGAAGATGAGAAGGCTTTTCTGGAAGCTGATGTCTATAAAAACAAAAGTCAGGGCACTGCTGCTCCTTAGACTGCCAGGGAGCGATGCAGAGAGGTCAGAGCTGCAGGCCCACTTTTTCACGAGGTTTTCCTGGTGCCAAGCTTCCCAGCAGCTCTCTGCTTCCTGCCAGACCACACATGTGGCAGCCACAAACTAAGTGGGATGGGATGGGCTCGGGATGGGTTGGTCCGGGCATCCCAGGAAAGCTTTTTAGTGCTCGGTGAGACTTCACAGCTTGAAGACTGTGAGGCGTGTCTATAAGCTGCCCTTTACTCACATGCTGTTTGCTCACAGACACACAAGTATTATTTTGTGTTCCCTGTGAAGGAAAAGTATCCATTTGCTCAGCATCCTACGGGTAGACGCTGTCCTGCCACCAAGCGCTGTGATTTGATGCAGGGAATCTGCTTCCAGAGAACAACCTCCTGCCACGGGCACCAGCCATGCCAAATTGCTGGATTGGATTTCCCTGAGCCCAGTGAGGATCTCCCGGTGGTCAGTGGCGTCTGATGGAGGTGGTGATGCAACCTTTCTGCTGGAGCTTTCTGCTTTTTAATAACTGATTCAAGCTGTATAAATAACTGGTTTTATTTTTTAGTTTTACTTGTGTCATATACACACACATACGTATATAAAAAAAAACCCCAGCTCTACTAAGAAAATTACCTTGGAGAGGGGCTCTGCAGGTAATTTTTAGAAACCCCCTTGAGCATCAATGTCAGAGTAAGGTATCCCATATTTATTAAGCCCCTGCCTTCCCGTGCTTTAGCGATGTGCACGGCAGTGATGGCAGCCACTACGTGTTTACTCAGGTATTTGTGATTCAGACGTATGTTACGGGATGGTTTTTTCACTGGTGAGAGCCTGACTGCTTCCAGAAGGGGCCTCATCACTGCTCTTGGGGCCTTACTTCAAGTGGCCGTGGTAGATGATCAACGCAAACCTATTAAATAATGAAACGTGAGATTCCCTATCAGATAACGTTGTGCTGCTAATTCGGGTGTGACAGAGATGATGGGATCATGAGTGCTTGTTATAAAGAGATACCAGTGAGTAAGCAGGAAGGGAAGCAGTCAGCAATATTGGTGGTTTAACTCTTGTACTAGATACACAGGCAAAACCATATTTTTGTGACTATTTTAAAAAACCAAAACAACTGCAAGGCAGAAAACTGGCTGCCAGAAAGCCTTTAAATATAGAGGGAGTTAAATCCAGGTGACATGGATAGGGTCAGATCTACTCTTAAAGGCATTTTCCCTTTGTAGCTCCTTAGAGTTGGGTTTTTTAACTTTTTTTTTTTTTTTAATGTTTCTGTGCAGACACTATATTACATTGGCATTGATTCACTGAGTTTGTTTGTCAGCAGTAAAATGAATGAAATTCTAGAAGTACAATTTCAACCAGCTGCTGTTGTTTACTAGTGAGACTACCAGTGACCCTTAGCATCTATAAATACTTCACTGTGAATTAAAAGCAGCGAACTATCCAGTAGTTTTTCTCTTACTCATGTTTCCCAGATTATTTTTTTGCTGTGCCCATTTTTTTATTATTATTATTTTCAGTCTCGTCTCCACTGCTTCAAGAAAAGCCAAACGTTAAGAGGTAGATTTAATTTCTAGTGAGCAGTAGACTTGATGAGTGTTTTAACGAATGACCAAGTTCTTAGACCGTGTGAAGTAAGGCTTCCAGTAATGGCCTTTTAAAGTGAAAATTCAGATTTAAAACATCTGAGCATTATTTTTAGCTCTCCTGAGCTCATCCTTCTTATTAAGGAGAAAGTTGTTTGCAGTCATTGATCAGTTACAATTGTAAGTTCCAAATAGCTTTGGGCAATATTGCAGTACTGCAGTTTCTAATCCCCTTTTTCAGTGTGGGTATTTTTTTTTCATTTTCACTAATTTTAAAGGTTTGACATGGACCACTAGGTCTTTTATTTTATGACAAGGAATGAAAACAAACACTGTTGTTGCTCAAGCCTAGCTCAGTGTTATAAGCTGCTATGAAAGGGTTTGCTCCTCGGTAGCCCAACCTCTTGCCAAGTAAAATTCTCCTGGTCCCTCCATGACGCTGAGCATCTTGGTCTTCAAGACTATTATTTTCCCTTGCACAAAACCATGGACAACATCACAGCCTCACAACAGAGTTTCTCCAGGCCTGATTAGCTTCTGTTAGAGATTTTGGGTTAGTTGGATGTTCAGCTTTTCCACCTCCTTTGAGGGTGTTCTGAGCTCCCATCTCTGTGCTCTTGCTGCAAGGAGGGAGGTTACAAATTTGACTTTCATGCTATGGAGAAAGCCAATGTCTCCTCGCCCAGCTTTGTGCCTCTAGAAATTGATGTGGATACGGTCGACACCATTGAGTTGTGCAAAATCTCCAACAAAAAGGCATTTTCAGTGCCATTCATAAAAAAAAAAAGGAAGAAAAAAAAATCCCAGCCAGACGGAGGTGGTTGCTCCGTGTGGGTCTGTGATGGGATGTGAAGGGAGATTTCACGCCTCTCGGCAGAGCACTGAGAGCACCAGACAGCCCTTGTCAATCTCTGCCAGTAAAGCTGTTCCAATTTCCATAAGGTGTTTCTGCATTTTTAGGGTGGGAGAGAATGAGAGACTTCACTGCCTCAGGATTCGGGCCATCCGTGGTGCCTCTGGCTCTTTCTCCCTCCTTGACACGGAGCAGAGATGTGTCCAAAAGAGAAAGCTGGGAAGGACCCACCCGAGAAAGGGTGGGAGTTATCCAGGAGCATCTGGGTTTTATTAAAACTGAGCCAAACACAAACATTTTCTTATAAAAAGAATCCTTCCAAACTTTTCCTGATGAGAAATTCTCTTTAATTTACCACTTGTGTCCTAAGTACAATGTGAAGCTTTTTCTTTGTCTGATGATCTTTGTTGTTTTGGAACAGGGACGAAGAGGTGTTAGTCTCCAGAAACTTTTGCAGAGATGCTTATTACTGTTTGGTTGTGTTTAAAATAGGAAATTAATTCTAAGCTATTTTTGCAAAATGGCTGAGTATTGTCTTTTTACCTGCAATCAACAAAAAAAATCAACACTTGTTGAAGGGAAGGAAGATAATTATATAGTGAAATTGTTGCTAGTCTCTTCTTCTAAAGACAAAGGAAAATCCAACAGAACAGATGTAAATCTGCAGACCTGTAGTATTTAAGAATAATTTCTGTACCCGATGTAAGCTAGTATTTTTTTCCTCTGTAATTTCAGTGTTGTTTTTCTTGTGCATTTCCAGGATGGCAGTGCTTTTTCATAGGCTAGTCCATGTTTCCTGAGCTCGATTAATCCTTTTTTTTTTTTTGGAAGTGGTGTGCTTTTATTCCCCGTGTTGTTATCGCAGCAGGAGGAAGGGGAAATGTGTGATGATGGAGGAATTTTAACGTTTATGTATGCCGCACATGAAGTTAGGGATCCCATGAGATTTGTTTGTGTTCTTGTATATGTGTGGATGAACATCTGTGGAATGACAGCCTAACAACTTCCTTCTGACATTATAAAGGGGCCATAATGGTAGTATATATATTTTTTTTGTTGGCTTTTTTTGTGTTAACTCTTTCATTTCCCTGCTGATTTCAAGCCTTGCTCATTCCATCAATTAATAAAAAAGTTGCGATTTGATTAAACCTTGAATTTGAAATTAATAATGTCAGAATACTAAGCCTGAATCTTTAGGTAACAAGGGGCTAAATTTGGGTTCCTTCCCCATTATTTCCTGTACTAACTTGCTTGCTGGAGACGCAGTCTTTTTCCTTCCCTTTCTAATCTCCTCTTCCATGGTCTGGGTGCCATTCTTCAGATAGTCTAATTGTCAATTATACCTCAACAACCTGAAGATGCAGAGGTGAATACGCCTCGTTGTTTTGTGTCTAATAGAGTAGACATGAGTTTAAGAGGGCAGAGATATGTTGGAAACTCTCCATGAAGTTTTCAGGCTGTAATTCCTGGGAAAGCTGGGCTGAGAAGGGCTCTAGGGTCTGGTCACCAGTGGTGGATCTTCATCTTTTACAGCCAGGCTTACAACCTGGCTTGCTTTGTCTCTTTATCTCAGCTCTTTTTGCACCCTGTGAATTTAGCGGTAGGCAAATGAGGCTAAGTGTGTTGTGAGGAAAGTTCAGATTAGAAATGGGAAATAGGATTTGAAAGCAGCATTTTAACAAGTTTCTGCGTTAACTTCCCAATAGGAATAATAAAGACCAAAAAGAAAATCCAACCCCCAAACCCCAATAACAACAAAATGCCTCACAATCTATTTTTGAGGGCCTGATCCAAATCCCAAAGCACAAACCTAATCAACTTCGTAATAATTAGAAAGTCTAATGTACTTTCCTGGTAATCTCTGCCTCAAACCCTTAATTTCTGTCTGAGCTATAGCAGATTTTTTAGGACATTAAATTGTCTGGTTTACAAATTCGGAGCCATCAAAAATCCACGCCATCCTTTTGTTGTTTTTTTTCCCAGTGATTAATTACCACATGAATCCAGGCGGTGTGTCATGTCTATTAACCATTTCTGTCTTGATTTTAATTTTAGTTTCATCTTCCTCTTGAATTTTCTGATAGATTAAAGACCTGTCTTTAGAGGCTGCGATCAACTCCCCTGTTAACCTTCTTCTGGATAAGATAGATTTTGTTTCTTAGGACTATGATTTATAAGGCAAGTTTTCTGTGCATTTGCAGATTTTGTTTAGTGAATACTTTTTGATTTATTTTTTTTCTGTTTTAAAACAGAGATAATAGTACTGGCTTTACTAATTCTCTATGCTTTTCCTATATACTGAAGGATTTTATTTAACCTCATAACAGTGACATCGCATAGAAATCTAATGCTCAGTTGGTAATTTATGATAACCCCTTCTTAGCAATGTTGTATTGATTTCCCCAGCCTCTTCTAAGGGGAAAAAGGGTGGCTTGAATATTAGAATTCTCTTATGGCGATAGCTCTGTTTAATATTGATTATCATAACCATATAAGCTCTTGAGATCTACTTGAGAGAAAGTTGCTAGAAACTTTGAAAAACACATGATACCTTCCAAGTAAATAGTAGAATACCCAGAACTGATACTTCTCAGAATAGGCAATTCAGCTCCTGCGTGTGAGAAATATGTGTTTATGCTAAAAATCCTGCGTAATTTTCTGCTTGGGGAATTGAGACTTGCTAACAAAGTTTAATTCAGCAAAGCTGAAAATCTACATTTAAAACCCCTTTTTATGCAAAGACAAAAAAATGAGCAATTTGTAATAAGTCAACGTATAACTTAAAGGAAAAAAATGCCCAAACTGTGTAAGCTGTAGGAGTGGCAATCATTTGGCTCAGCAGCATAACGTGGGACATGTGGAGCTCCCACCGCGGAGCAGCACCCAGCCATCCTGTGCAACCCCCTGGAGAAACACCACCTCTCATTGAAACTCCAAGGGGAACAAGGGCGGGCAGAAGGTTACCATCAGAAGTGAAATTTGGCCAGGATGTCTGGAGTTAGGGCTGCTGCTCCCAGGAGAATTGCCACCAGCCTGACCGTAGCGTTCAGGATCTCTGCCCCACAGCTCATCTGAAAAAGATGTAAGCACGAAACAGCAACCACCTGAGATAAATAACTTCACTTTAATGGCATCTATTTTTCTTTGTAAATGGCTTTAATGTCTGCTGTGCTATATAAAGGCTTTCTGATGTTCATTATTAAATTTGCATTTAATGTATTTGAACCGAATCTAATTTGAGGAGTGAAATGCAGAGGAACGTGCAACCCAAGGAGAGCTCCTAAGTCTCCGAGTCCCAGCTAAGAGATATGGCTGTGCTCCCCCTGCAACCCTTTAGTTTAGAAATGCTGTTGGAAAACTCTTCTCCTTTCCTGATTTCTAACCCAGTTCTATTCAGAGGAAGTTTATACCGGTTTTTGTCAATGTTATTTTTCAATATCTCTTGTAGACCACTGTTCTAGATTATTTTCATCAGCCATGAAAGAAAATATCTGTTTATGTCTGATAATCCTTACCAGATCTGCGCGTGCAGTGGATGTTTAAAATAAATTCTGGAACACCAAGTACTTAGTTTGTAATGAAAAACTTTAATTTTGGTTGGAGTAGAAGCTACTACAATTTCCAGTAATAATCTTGCTATCCTGGCATGTGTGTGTTAACTCCTCGCATCTCTGAAGACCAGCACTCAGAAGCCAGGTATAATTTTGCTTTTGAAGGCCGAATGTCTCCTTGCTGAAGTTTTTAGATGTGACTTTTTTACTCTAATGGTGGCATTTTCACCCTGAGCTTTATCATAAGGCTTTACCCAAACATTTTATTCATAGGGAAACCCTGGTTTTATTATGAAAAGTCTTATTTTCTGTCTATGTGTAAAAGGGGCTTTAGACAATCTTGTCTTGCTACAGAGCCCAGGTTGCAACCCTATTATATATTACCTGAAGCTCACAAAGTGGAGCAAGAATACTAGTTAATTTGACCTTGCAATTCCATTAAAATAAACCTGCATTCCACTTTTAATCCTGAAAATAAGTATGTCAGAGTATTAAGAATACAGAATCAATAGCCATCTTTTCCATACGTAACACAAATGTTAACATTCTGCATTTAAGGTTGGATTCAGCCCTGAAATTTGGAGATAGGTGAAGTTTCACTTTTCCCCCCATGGTATTTTGGGTGTGTTTTCTTCAGAAGTTTTAGTATGCAGTTGTGCTAGCAGGTTATTTAAGAATACTCCTGGTTTCAGCTGATTTCCTTAGCAAATAATTTAGTGTGCTTCGCTTTGCTCTAGCAATTTCCGTCGCCTCTCCGATAAAATACTAAAAAGGATCACATAAGCTTTACCCCTCCCCGTAACATTTAGCCTGTCTATTTCATTATAGCAAAATATTGCATTTTACGTGCCAAGCCTTAAAACCTCCTTTCTAAAAATGGTAACTGTATTTAATAACTAATTACTCTAATGATCCTACAGAAGTGCTCGAGACCTGTTTTAGTAGTGGTGTCAATTACAACCATCTGCACGATGAATAAAGGAACCGTGGCCCAGCTGTAGAGTTGAAACATGTTGGCATTTTCCTACGGGCGGCCATATGGTACTTAACGAAAGCGAATTGTTCGCGCTGCAAACAGCTCTGCTCCTGATGAATGATAACGTTTTGTTCTGGAAAATGGTTCCACAAACACGGGGAGTATTTTTAAATGCTGGAAGTGTGTCTGTAAGTGACAGGCTATAAATGGGAAGGTCTCTGGAAGGAGGAGAGGCGGATGAGAAAGGAATTGTTTTGTTTGCCTAGGGGTGTTCTAGCACAGCCTTCCTGTCTCTTAATAGCAGTATCTTTTTTGTGCATACATAGCCCTGAATCTGTAAATTTTATTTATTTTGGTAAGGAAGAAGATAATTAGAAATGTAACTCTCATTTGCCATCAGCATGCCCAAGCTTGAAGCTGGTGTGAGCTCTGAAATAGTGAAGCTGAAGCTGTGAAGAATTAATAACTCTCTGCCTTGCGTATGTGCAGACATTTTCTTACGCTTGGAAAAGGAGCGTCAGAGTTGTAACCACAGAAAGTGTGTGAGCACACGGGTTGGAAACACCTCCTGGCTGCCTGGCACTTGGCATTAGTCAGGGAGAAAAGGGCAGATAACACATCAGCTGGAGAAAATGCCCTCCATTGTTTGTTTTTTTTTTATTAAAAACAGAAAGAGGTTTTATTTTTTTCCCCCCATGCACGTGACTGTCAAAGAGGGGCTCAATGAACTCATTGTGAGATTGATAACTCTTTACCTCCAAATCATTAGCCCCAGATCTCATCTGAATCAACAATAGGCTGGTGCCATTTCATGGTTAATAGGCAGCCATTTGGGTAATGAGTTTGGTCTCAGTTCAGTTCCTAGTATCTGTCTTAAAGAAGTAACTGCTGCTAATGACCCAAATTGATCATTTTATTAATTTCGGAAATTGATTTTTTCCATGTGGCTTATTGCTTCTGTACATGAGGTGTAATTAGAAATTTGCATCATCTGAATTCCTGTTTGGTTGATTAATAAATCCCTAATTTGGGGATTTTTGTTTTGTCCTGCACGCTCTGCGTGGATGCAGTTTGATGATTGTTTCTAAGGTTTTGGGTGCAGATCTGACAGCGGTGGTGCCTCATTCCTCACGGGGAGGTTCTTTCTGCCTTTTGCCAAGAGAGGACTGGGTTTATGTGCCAGCCTCCTGTATGTTTGCAGGCACTGGAGCTGCTTAAAACCTCTTGATAGATCTCGCAGTAGTTTTGCAGAAACAATGTAGTAAAAAATCTCACCAACCTGTGCCATCCGAGTTCTCATTACCTGTGCACAGAGCTATTTGCAAATTCACAGCAGCAGTAGGGCTACAACTCCAAAGCCCCATGCTTTTGGACTAGGAACATCTGTCACTTGAGCTCAAAGCAAATCTTCCTTAACTCTCAGCAGCACTGGGTGGATAACACTGCTGAGAAACCCCAGGTAATGAAACCGTGGGCCCCAGTTCTGCTGCCTTCTAACTCAAAGTCCAAGAGTTAACATAAGGAGTGATACAAAAAAAGAAAAAAAACCCTCCAGAATCAGCTGCGTTACATTTTCTTGCAGCCTCCTTGCAAGACTGTGTTTTTATCTGATTCCTTTTCACAAATCATGATCTTAGGTTATAGACACAGCTGAAATGCAGGCGAGCAACCAGATCATGGTGGGGTGCAAAACCCACGACGCCTCTGAAAGCGATGTGGCTGTGATCTAAGAGGTATTAGGTGGTTCATTGCAGCACATCGTGCTCCGTATCCTTCTTGCTATTTGATCTGTTACAGCAGTGCTGTCTGATGCAATAAATCTTCCTCATTTTTAATTAATAGTTGTTCATCTGTACTGCAATAATTTCAAGTAATGTTTACATTAAAAAGAAAGTATGAGGGGAGGGAAAAAATATCTCCAGGCAGGAGTGTAGTAAAAAAAAAAAAAAGAGATCTTTTAATACAGCTGAGAAGCAAATACTATAATTTGGGAGCAACGCATTTAGTATGTGTTTTGCAGAGGAAGGCATAGCCCTGCCATAAAACTGGGGTAAGGTATGTCTCCAGCTAAGCCCTACACAATTATTTAAGGTATATTTCTGCATTGCATTTTCTCTAGGGCTGTGCCAGTTTCAGGGGTTCCTGTAGCTTCTCTCCTGTACTTTACAGCCTGCCCTCCCTCCTCCTCTGCCCTCTCACCTCTCCCGGGCATATTCTTTTTTGGAGAACCATGTTATCCATTAGATCAAAGAAATTGTTTTGACTTAAAAATGCAGAAACAGAAAGAAAGGTAGACCCGTGGTTTCTGAATGTAGAGACGTGTATTACCTTGAAGGTGAGGTCGTGAGGCTTATAAATATTACTTACCCGGCGCGTAGCACACTATTCGTGTTACAGGTTTCCATGATGTTTGCTCCTGAAGGGGATGAGTGAAAACATCACAGGTCACAGATACTCACAGGATGGGCTCCTGGGCCCGCTGGTAGCCTGCAGTGCTTGCTCAAAAAGTCATCTTGGAGAAAGCTGATTAAAGGGAAATATGACGGTGATAAACTTTAGTCATTGTGTTTAAGCAGAATGTATTGGAGAACCCGGCTCAGAATGGTTAACTGAGTCTCAGTATTTGGTGTATTTGCTGTTGCTCTTGTTCATCCTTCTGGATTCCTGTGACTTGGTGCTAAAAATGGATTGGTAGAAGCTGGCATGGTTGGTTTGTAGCCATGTCATCATGGAATGGAACCTAAAAATGTCACCCAGAACATATTTTAAGCGTAAGAGCATTTGAAATAAATAAATAAATTAATAAAGTTCCTGTATCTGAATGCTTGGGTCTCGATTCAGTTGGTTCAACATAGGCATCCAGTGCCATTCAAGATGCCTCAGGGTTTCCTGTTGTGCCTCCAGCTTGCCATGCCAGATGGGTCTGGCAGACCTGGAGGTCTGTTGTCATATTTGCCTTGCCGACTCTGTGAAGATGTCTCATATACCCTGGGGCGTCTCAAATGGTGCTAAATGCCTGTGTTTAGGCAACTGAATCAGCCCTTCATGTGGAGAGCGGTGCAGTCAATCTCAGCTGCCCGTATATACTCAACATAAAGGAAACTTTGTAATTCTGCTTTCAGGTCCCAATGCTGGCAGCTTGCTTTTGGCCAGGGAAATGTTAATTTTGGATGATTTCTGCTGGGAGGTACAGCAGAGCCATGGAGCCATGTCTGCCCATCAGGGGCTACATCTGTACAGAAAACTGAAGAACTCTGTGACCCTGGCTTTAGCACTGCCCTGCAGCTGCCCAAGTCTTGCTAAGGTTCTGAGCATGGTTTTGGCATCCTCAAAGACAGGCTGATGAAGTACAGGCTAGATAAGTGGACGTCTCAGCAGTGTATCAAAGGTGTCCAGCAGCCCCCTGGGCTACATTGGGAAGAACATTGGCAGCAGGTCGAGGGAGCATCTCTTGTAAGGGAAGGTCTGAGAGAGCTAGGAGTGTTCAGCTTGGAGAAGACTCAGGAGGGATCTTAATAAGGTGGGTACATAGGGGAGGAATATGGAGGACAGAGTCAGATCTCCTCTTTGTGCTGCTCAGTGACAAGACAAGAGGCAATGGGCACTGAAAAGTGAGAAACTCCATTTAAACATAAAAGAAAACTTTTTTACTGTGAGGAGGGTCAAATGCTGGAACAGGTTACCCAGAGCAATTGTGGAGTCTCCATCCAATTGTGATGAACCTGACTGGACATGGCCCTGGGCAACCTGCTGTAGGTGACCTGGCTCTGAGCAGCAGGGTTGGACTAATCTCCAGACGTGCCTTCCAGCCTCAGCAATTCTGTGTTGTTTGTGATTCTGTGAGTCTTAAGGCTTAATCAAATAAAGGATTTGGAGTTTAGCAGCTACTGCCACTGTCAAAGGTTGTTCCAGTGGTGTGGCAGCGATTCCAGCTTTTCTACATCCAGACATATGGAGTTCAGTGCCTGCAAAAGATGCTCTGACCTTTGCTGTAATTCCCTCCCAGCATCTACAGAATGTGTCAGGAATTGCAGTGATCCTCCTCTTCTTCACAAACCGTGTGAGCTGTGATTGGAGAAACTCCCCTTTCCTCACTCCGTGGTGATGCCTCGGCGTGTAATCCAGAGGAGGGTTCATTCTTTCAGCAGGGGAGGCAAGCAAAGGTCTACGCTGGAGTATTGAAATGGTATTGGTCAGTATTTTGGCCTCCAAATTTAGGTTTAATCACTGAAAGTTCCTCTTCCCGCTCATGCTTTGAAAACAAATTTTTAGCAAAATGGAAAAATTGACCCAGTGGAAGGTATTTTGTTTGGACTTGAAAAGTTTTTCCACATACTGAAGAATTGTCTTCTCTGACTGAGGGAGAGCTCGCCTCCAGCTTCCTTTAGGAAAATATTTACAGTTGTTGTTTCAGTTTGGAAACCTCTCCCATATTATGGCACTTCAGCTACATTAAATATTTAAAAAATTAATTACTGTAGAGCTGTGCCATTGCATAAAAGACAGAAACTGAAACCACTTATGAATAGAACTGGAACAGACTAGTCTACTTTCCAAGCAGAGTGAAATGCAGAAATAAAAAAGCTAATCAGTAGTTATCCTAGAATCATACTTACTTTTAATAATATGTGTGTACACATCGCAGAGTATTTCAAAGAGGAGATCTTAATATAATATGTATTTAGTAAATCTGAGTTTGTTTTGGATGCCACAGTGTAGAACTGAGACAAGCTTCCATTTGCTTCGTGTGAGTTTCTGCTCCATGTTTTTTAAATTTTTGGCTTTATTTCAAAGTCAGGAACTCCACCATCTTTGTATAGAAAAGAAGCATATAAAACTTAGATATCTTCAGCACTTAACAGTGCAGTAAGTTATTTCTGATTTGTGATTTTTCACCTTGAAGCAGGACACCAAACAAGCTGCAGGAAGCCTCAGAAGTGATGGGAGTTTGGTTCTGCTTTGGAGCGTATTGCTGAGGGGTTGGTTTTGTACAAGAGAAAACCAAATATGACAGAACTGAATTTAACGCAAGGCAGATAGTCACTGTACTTCAGAGTGTTTTGCAGGTTTAATCTTTATTCTCCGTTGCTTTTAGCCTGGACGCTGAAGGTAGGATGCTGCTGGCCTAATGGCTGCTCTGTCCTGTGCTATCGGTTGGCTGGTGGATATTCTTCCTTACCAGATGGTTGTTTAACCATCGGAAGTTAATCCCTCAGTGTTGGTTGGATAAAACTGCGATGTTTTAAACTGGTGAATTTACTGCCACTGGTTGTTGGAATAGAGACAAGTACACACATGTATTTTTACAATGAGATATAAGTCAGCTTTTGTTGAAGAAACCAACAGTTGTGGTCATCTTCGAGTTTTGGTTCTGATATGAGCTGCTGGTGCTGGGGTTGACTTCCTGCGTAGCCATACACAGTATCATAGCAACTCTTCATCTTCTCAGCGTGCCCCTCTGAGTCCCATGCTGTCACATCCCCAATGTGTCACCTTCCCCTGTAACGCCAAAGAGAGCTGTGGTGGGAGGCACCGCGGTCCACCAGCTCCCAAGCTCTCCTCTTCATTCAGGGGAGATCCTGGCACATTTTGGAAACTCTGTAGGTGAGTGTCTCCATCCACAACAGACACCCAGGAACTCCTGAGGTAGAACAAGACAGAGGTTTAAGGCCGTGGAGCAATACAAACCTAAATTTAGGTGAGCAACAGAGAGCTCTGTACTGAATCAGCTGCTGATGGAGTTGGAGTAGCCAAAACTCTGACTGTGGGAATCATAGAATCATCTGGGCTGGAAGGGACCTTCAAAGGTCATCTAGTCTGACCCCCCTGCAGTCACAGGGACACCCCCAACTAGACCAGGTTGCCCAGGACCTCGTCGAGCCTCACCTTGAA
>BJBW01004151.1:167926-216655 GCA_004320125.1 Scolopax mira
GCTGCTATTAGGTCTCCCCGGAGCCTCCTCTTCTCCAGCTCCCCAGCTGGATACTGAGTCCAGAGAAACGGTAGCAATGTTGTGCCAAAGAGTCAGATTGGTGTCACCTGCTCTTGTTTAATCATTTTGTTAATAGTAAATAATTGAATAATTAACTATATTTTTTTCTTTACTTAATCCTACAGCAAAAAAACCCAAGCCAGGGTTGTGGACTGAGATCTCCTGGTGTCGGGTGGTGTGTGCACAGAGAGTAGAACCAGCATTTGGAACTCATAAAGTGTGATGCAGGAAAAGATGGGCTGGACTGTGGCAAAGGGTGATGTGTGAGATGAAACACAGGAAGGCAGTTATTCGGAGGGATGAGCAGGAGTTGAAGCACACCCTGTCAAATGGGCACATCTTCTGTGCGTGGCACCAAACGCTGTGAAAGGGGGAAGGGGTTTGCTCTGTTGTCCCCTCTTACGAGCTGTTCTGTGGATATTGACAGGGAGCGTTGGCTGGAGATGAGTGGTGTTGGAGCATCGTGCTGAGACGGTGAGGGCTGACATGGCTGATCAAAGGTGGGAGTCAGCGTGCCAGGAGCACAGAAGGGATGACAGTCCGAAAGGGCACGGAGGGCAGAGATGCACACACTGATGCAATGGAGAAGGGAGAGGGCAAACAGTTGAGGAAAATAATCCCTGTAGCAGCCTTCAAGAGGTCACCAAGCTCCCTCCTTGCAGCACTTGACCTTGATAAGGTTTGAGATTTCCAGTGAGACAGCCCAAGTGACACAGCTGTATCTGCGATGGGGAGGGAGAATTTGTGGGATGTTGCGACTTTCCTAAATGAGCCAAGCTGTATGTGTTTTCATCTCAGAGAACATAAAAAAGCTATTTAAAAATTGATGTGCATACATTAGACCTGTTCCCCAGCCTTTCTCTTCTACCCTAGGTTTCACAAGTACTAACTGAGAAATCAGTAGAAAATTACTTTGAAGGGAAGAAACTGAAAAATACTTTCAGCAGATCAGAAATAGCAGTATGACTTTTACAACATTCGGACAAAATATATGTAATTGACACAGCTCAGTGGTAGCACGAGGACTCATTTTTAATGCACTTAGGGAAGGAACTGTGAGATACACTGCTGTGATACAGAGAGAGAAATACACTTGTTACAGTCAAAGCTGCATCCAGGTTCCACAGGCCAAATCTAACCTTCTTCTTCCACAACCTCCTGCTGATTTTACTGGGAAGAAAAATCATTATTGTGAAAACTGCCAGGGTCATTTTGAAAAAATTGCTAGAGTTTGTCTTCATATTTCAAAGAAAATTAATCAAATTGGTTTTTATACCCAGTTGTGTGGTGAAACCTGCAAGGAGGATGAAGCGGGATATACGTTGTATTTTTGCTTCTTCATTTACTTTATTGTTGAGCTTTCAGTCTCATATAAATGTCAACCAGACTCTGGTCATCCAAAGCTCTGGGTGCCCCTGATGTATGTTGTAATATATGGGAATGACAGAGATACAAAGTAAAAGTGGGTATTTTAATGATCCTGTGAAAAGGCATGTAAGAATGGTTTGCGGGAAGGTTGTTTTTTTGTTTAAAGCAGATATTTTTAGTTTCTTCCCATGGCAGAACCTGATAGCTAACCCATAGGAGAAACTCTAACTGGATGCCTGATGCAAATGCAAATTACTTTAAGGAAAGAGCTTTTTCAAACGTAAATTTTTCATTTTTAATTAGTTATAAAGCTAAAAGCTGATATGCGAGTATTGTCACCAAAGTAATTAAACTGGATTTCAAAAAATTAGTTTAATTATTGTTGTGCACATTTGTGTACAGATGACCTTAATTTCCAAATAAATATAGCCTATGTTGAAGTAGCAAAAATCTGCTTTCCAAACACAAAAAATGGTGAGCAGTTTGATTTTGGAACTTCAATGTCCAAATAAGTTTGTACTGCGGTAATAAGAGTAGAAGGTTGTTTACTTTCAAATAATTTTTTTTTTCTATGCTAGTTCTAATATATTAAGGAAATAAACCTGTCTCAAAACATTTGCAGTTTTACTCCCTCAGGTAAATTGTTAGAAGTGCATAGAAACACTCTTGGACCTTCTTGTCATTTTTCTCAGATTGTCACAAGAAAAAAAGGAAAAAGCAAAGGCAAGAAGATATTAAAAATATAAAAAAAAAATTACTCTATTATTGCATATCTTGCTCTGATGAAATCCCAAACTCTTGCTTAGAGAAATTAAAGTGGCCAGTATAAAATATGCGCGTACTTGACACTTGTGATAGTCTCTGTTTTTTCCAGATCCTACCACGCTTTCCCCACAGCCTCTGGTTTGGGAGGGTTTCTGCCTGTGGATGATAATGTCAAGGAGAACTTCATAACATGAGAACATGGTTGGTTCGATATTTTTTTTTCTCCCCAGAGGTCTCGAGCATCCCCTGCTCACCAAAAGCCTCCTGGAATCTCTGAAAATGAAGTTAGTTGTTTTGTCCAGCTGTATCCTAGTTTATGGCAGTATTTACCCGTAGCCTTCCCAACACGCCTGTGAAAAAGTGACCAGGCTACTCAAGTTAAAACTCTGGTTTAAAAACACATCATTTGATTTAGCCACCTCTGGTTTGGGTTTGGAACCTCTGTTTGTTTGGCTTTGTTCTTAGAAGTGTCTTAAAACCCCACTAGGTGGACTGCCTGCAAGGGACTGGTCGGGAGGGGGATGGTTCAGCTGGGAAACTCTTCAACAAGTGGGGCTTTTTTTTTGAAATTTCCCCTTTTTTTTACCTCAGAAATCTCTGAATGGAGACGTAATTCTCCTGCACAGCAGGAATTAAAGCAAGGAGCTCTTGATCTTCTCTATGAAATCTCTCATGTTGCAAGATTTTAACATATAAATATTGACCACTTCAGACAGCAGATATATGGTGTGAAAGCAAAAACAATTCCTCAGATGGTAACGTGACTCACAGTGTGGAGCCCAAAGAATATAGAGAACAGCTGAATTATTTGTATGAAAAGGGAAATTTCTATTTAACCTTCAGGTCGCTGTCGGCCTTGCTGCTGCCGAGGCGTAGAGGGAGAAGTGACTGTAGTTCTGCTTAGTCCTTAACACTTGTCCTCAACAAATTATTTTGTTCTATCGACCTCTGATAGTGGATGGACAACAAAGAGAAATATTAGATATATAGCATGTATAAGAAAGCCAAGAAAGAGAATTGAAGACCTTGGCTTTCAATGTGTCTTTTGAATTCTTGTTGTCCAGCAGAAGAACTCAAAGGGGGAGTTCTGCAGAACTCCAGGGTCATGGAAGCCCTTCTTCAAACAGTCAAGATCTGCAAGTTTTAAATACATCTTCAAGCCTCACCCAGCAATGCAACTCCTGCTTTCTGTGTTTCTCGTGGGGGAAAAAAAACCAAACAACAAACCAAACCGCATATATTTATAAATCCTTCAGTGCTATTTTAACACTTTTATTCTCAGTACTTTAGTCTATGCTGCTTAAAATGGACATGTGTGCAGCCACGTTATCCGCTGCCTGAATGACAAATGGTTTATCAAGCACTGACAGAGCACCCGGCTTCATGCTGAAGGGAGGAAGGCAGCGGCAAGGACTCTGGCTTCAGAGAGATTAACTTCCAGATAGGCAAATAATAATAAACAACAGCCCGTAAGCAAAGGACCAGAAAAGAGGAATCGAGACCATAAAACGGAATCACAATGATCCAAACGGACAAAGGGAAACGGATTTGTATATCTGAGCTTGAAATATGATAAATGAGTGGCAGATTAACGTTGCTAGGCTCCATGATGGCAGCAAGATTTGAAAGAGGGAAACGTGGAGAAGGGCAGGGCAGGAGAGCGGCGAAGCCGACGGCAGCCGGCGAGAAGGGAAAGAAGTGGAGACATAGGCGGGGGCAAAGGGTGCCACCAAGGGTCCCCGAAGGTGAGAACGGGGGGCTACAACCTCCTGGAGGGTTTTGCAGGAGAGGGTGGCAAGGTCTGAGCTGTGAGATGTGCGGCATTTATGTGAGTGGGGTTCTTAAGGCTGGGAGAAAGGCACTAAGAGCATATAGTTTAATCGTTCGGGCACAATAGTTCATAGTGCTCAAACTATTAAACCTCAGGATTTTCAAAAGGTGCCTTTAGAAGATACCCAGGACTCCACGCTTTCAGATTCAGGTGTTTGCATTCACTTTGCTATCAATACGTCTTTAGCCAGTTTTTCTCCCTGATGGTGGAAAATACTTTTAAATAATTTGAAATAAGCCTTACGACATACGGTAGCGTTTGATTTACGCCTGGACTTCTCTGTTACATCAGAAAGTGAGATTAGGTGATGGAAAGTTACAGCTCTAAAGAATTGCTCCCTTGTGTTTTGATTCTTTTATTGGTTGGGGTGACTTGTAGTTAGGGTGTAGCGGGAGCTGAGCAGCTGTGGTAATTCCTAAAGGGATGGATGGTGTGTGTCTTATTTCTACGCTGTAGTCTCAGCAGGCATCTCAGGCTGTGGCACAGGACAAAGTCAGTTCACAAAGAACCATCAAAATACTGAAGGTTTTAATAATAATGTCACATATTCCCTCATAACCCGCGTGTACGATGTCACCCTATTACAGGTAATCATTTATTGTTAGTCTGTTGTGTTCGTGGATTAATTGGAAGTGGTCAGTGGAAATAAAGCTGGCACCGTCACGAGATGGAGAAGCATCATGGCCCAGTGGCTGGACCACAGCCCTGCATCAGCCTCTCAGACCTTCTCCTGTCCCTGTGTTTGTGACTTTGCATAGGTCACTCCCTGCCTCAGTTTCCCCATCCAGCCACGATGATAATTTACTCTAGTTTTTGTCATGTTCCATGGTCTAGAGCTGAAAGTTTTGCCTCCTTCCTATATTTGGAAGAAAAATGAAATGCTTGTGGAGTGACTCTATTTATTTTCAAGGGATTTGATAAAGAGCTACAATTCAGATACTTTGGAGTGAAAGTGCCCTAGTTTTTGCACCTCTTCTGTGAGATGGCATCGCTCTTGGAGAAATGTTTGTATAATAAAATACGGTGAAATGACACTATTGCCAAATGAGATTGTGATGAATAGAGCATTTGCAGTATTAAATCCATGGGCACTTTATATTGTTATGACAATAATAGTTTGCATTGTTGTAATAAGTTACGCTTATTCTTCTTTTAAAAAATAAATTTAGTTAGGCTCTAATGCATCTTGGAAAACATACCCTCCACTGAAATCAGATGTGCATCTCTTGGAATAAAATTGCTTTAAACATATATAGAGGTACATTGTATAGCATATCTTAGGCAATTGTGAAATAAATGATGTTTATCGTTGTGCCTTACATAAAAAGATTGCAAATACATGGTCCTTTTTGTAGTTCAGGTTTGGCATAATCATTGCAATAACTCTTCTGCTTTTAATAAACAAAATTACATTGCAGCTGACACTTGAAAATCTTTTATTAGAAACACCCAGGGACAAAGCCCTGCAGTGAGGGGCTGGGGGGTTAAACATAGCATTTTGGAGATTTTATTCCCCTTTCCCTAATCATAGATAAGGGGTGCCGTGCTTCAGAGACACTTGAAGGATTTTATGAACCTGCAGCTGCTGGTGCAGTTTGTTGAAAACCTTCCATTTTCATAACGGAAGCTGGGATGAGACTGTATTCCTAAACTGGCAGGAAAAAAGTACTTTGACTTAACAGGTGCCATCCACGTTAAAAGGATGATTTTGAAGATTATTAGCTGGTATGACTAAGATTTATGATGCAATCTGCTTTTTTTCCTCTTCTTTAGTACAGATAAGGGGGGTGTTATTATTGTTAGTAGAAATACCTATTAAAATAAACCCCATGAAGCAGTTTCAAGGATTTGATAAAAATGAATATAAAGTTGAAGCTCCCAGCTTATCTTTAACTCAAGTGATTTTCATGGGGTTATAACTCTTCTGGCATGGGATAAGGGAGCAGGAGTGTGATTTTTATCCTCACTCTACAATAGAAGGGAAAAACACATTTTGTATTCCATTCATTAGTACGTTACTGTTCAGGTTTGCATCTGCGTAGAAGAGTTAGCAGAGATTGCATGTAGGTGGGAGTGAATTGGGAATTTGCATGGATGGCTCATTTTCAAGTTGCAGTCAGTGGTGTCTAAATACCAGGCTCTTCAAGTAGGTTTAAGGAGAGTCCTTCCTACCAAAGATGTGCTCGGAAGAGCTGGAGAAACCTCAGGTTGGAGGAAGCTTCAAAGAGCTCCCCCCAGAATGCTTTTTGCTGTCAAACATCTGGGTTTCAAGCTTCCAGTCCTTCCTGCTGAGTTGCCTCCTCCCTCTCTCCTACTTTTTGCTCTCTTCTTACATCTTAAGACTACCATGACTTGATCTGTTTTCAAGAAGGAGTCACTGGCAGCATCAGCTGGAAGTTTTGATAATCCAATGTGATTTTATGTCTGTCCTGGCCCGTGTGTCCATCCCAGGCAGAATCAAAGTGAATGATGCTGAGTTGGCACAAGAACAGTAAGATACAGTATTGATTTTTTCTTGATTTCCCTGTTGTTTGATATTATGGGGAATTTCGTATTCTAAGTTTCAAAACAAAACAAGTCATTTTTCATGTTTCTTTTTTTTCGCATTAGTTTTTGGGGTGTCCATTTTACTGTTGCTGAATTATTTTCTGTATTCTGAAATGATTTTCAATACAGCACCTTCTGTGACTGGATTACCAGTTAGGTGAAACTAAAAGATAAAAATTTTAAGTTTCTTTTTTTGGGATTAAAGAAAAGGTACCGGTGACTCAGAAAACTTTTTTTAAAAGTGTCATTGCCAAATGTTAAAGGAATAGTTCATAATGAGTATGTTTAAGATTCCTTTTCTCCAGTTAATACCTAAATTTATTTTTTAAATTAAATCTTTTAAATATGTGGGGCCTCCTGTGGATTTGGGGGATATTTGTGGTGTGTTGGGGTTTTTTAATATATATACTATTTGTGTAATCCAGATGTTAAATGCTACTCACTTGGACAATTAAATTAGTTCAATAGTTTCACTTTTTTGCTGAGTAAGACGTGTTTTCAGGTTGTCCAGCTGAGCTTGATCTTGTGTCCCCAGCAATGCCACTTTGTGAATGCTGCATTTGCAAAAATATTATTTTGACTTTTGTTGTAGTCTGAAAACTTAAGCTGGAAGCTAGTGACATCGGTCTGGCCAACATTGTTTTTCCTTGGCAATGTATTTTTTTATTTAGTAGGGGATTTTGGTTTGGTTTCTGAGCATTCAGCGTGCTGGTGGTTTAGATTTGTGGAAAGGAAAATGAGTTGTGTTCCTGAGGAACAGAAAGGTTTGGATTGGAAGAAGCCTGTGGGCTTCATTCCTCAGCGTTCAGATGCTGCTTGAGAAAGAGGGGATTGTTACTAAAACAGGGTTTGAGTTTTCCATCATTCTCATGGTCAGACGCTCTGGTCCCTCCACGAGCAGGTTCTCAGATGGAGGGATTACCTTCTTGGTGGAGTCCTGGTATCTTGGTAAGCCAGTGTCAAGACCTGGCTCTGCCTGCTTTCTCTTTTAAAAGCCTTTTTGCATCTCAGCCAGGTGATGGGATGTCTCGGATTAAACTTCCAGTTGTTTGGTTGAAAGCTTAAATGCCGGACATCATCCAGTGGTTTCCTGGAAGCTGTGTGCTGTTTTGCATTCTTCCCAGGGTTTGTGCGGGGAGGTGTGTGTGCCATCCCTCAAGCAGATCACTTTTAAGCCGCTGAATGCTGAGACTTTCATTCTCACTTCCTTCATGTTTATTAAAAATGACTAGAAAGAAGTTCAGAACTTTTATATCTGATATGTGTTATATCTATTATGGTGTCAGACAACTAAGAAAAAAGTCACTGGCTAATGAGTCTTAATTGTAACAAAACATCAAATCATTGTCACTTCTGCTGCAGTAAATGGCATTCATTAAATTAATCCACTCCATTACAGAAGTATTTTGCAGAGAATACCATGACCCTACTGCTTCTGTACCAGTAATAAGCTGAACACATCACTGTGGCACTATTGGGTATATTAGAAAGCAGTTTGAAGCATGGCTGCATGACCTGAAGCAACATCAGCAGGTCTCAGGTAGCATGTTTGAAAAAATAAACTACCTTAATTAGAGACGGGACTAAAGCAGACCCTAGATGTGAAGATTCCAGTAGCTTAGCATGGCAGGAAATAAAAAGCTGGATCAAGAACCTCTTTGGCTCCATTTGTAGAGCAGCACAAGCCAAAACAAAGCTTAGACCTTGAACTGGGAATGGGGAATTTTGAAATCTGGATATTGCTCCTTTTCCTTCTCTCTTATGATCCCCTTTTTAGCTTGAGAGCTAAACCCACCATTCTGCCTCTCTCTTTTCCTCCCAGTATGGGAAAATGGGAAAACAAAGAATTGCATCGTGCCCCAACCCTTTTTTTTTTTTTTTTCTTTTTTTTGTCTTTCCCAACAACGCCGCCATCAAAAATTTCTGGCAGGAGTTGCTTTGACTTTTAACAGCATTCTATTTCATGCCATATGTGTGCATACACCAAACGATGATATACCGTGTTTGTAACTAGGGAATGGCCTGCTTTATTAAACATCCCCCTTGCCAACAGTAAAAATGAACAGCCACAGTAAACACAGACGTGGGGAGGGAAGAATAGTCCGAGCTGTGTCGCGGCGCATTGTACCTAAGGAAGAAAACGTCAACCTCTAATTGGCTCTGAATGCAGCCCACCTACTTAGCAAAATAGGCTGCCAAAAGCAAATTGCCCCGGTGCTCCGTGTGCTGCACTGCCTTCCCATTGAATTCAGTCAAATGGGAGGCTTTTGCCTTCATTTTCCATACTCTCCATGAGTTGGCAAAAAGCTGTCTCGGGGAGAGCCTCTCTGTCTAGAATAAAAACCTCCCGAGGATGCCTTCCCTCCTTTGCCTCCTCCGAGGGTGGTGCCACTCCAATTCTTCTCGAAATTTGAAGATAACTGTAGGGGGGAAGGGGGGTATATATATATTTTGGGAGGAGGGGATTTATTTCTGGTTGGGTTTTTTTTTTTTCTGGGAAAACACATTTTGGCCCAGGAAAAATTAACAAAATGACAATCTGTCTTGGAGCTCTTAAGCTACTAAGAACAACGTTCAGTGCTTATATGTTGTCACGTTGCCAGCAGTGGGTATGCAGAGACAATGCAGAAAAGAAATTAACGTATGCCATCCTTACAAACGATTCCATTGAGAGCAAATACTTTGGTTTTACTTACAAAATCGTAATCACCAGTTTTGGCCCATCCCAGGCACCGGGATGTGGCAAGGATGCTCCTGGAACAAACTGCACTCTGGGATTTAACTCCATGAATTCCATCACAAATAGAAATGGTTGGTCAATTGGCAGGTTTTCCTGCTGGACACTGAAATTTTCCCCTCTAAGCTAATAAAATTAATTGTCCAAAAATAAAATCTCCTGTGAGCAGTTAGCAGTAGATAGGTGAATTGTGAGAGAAAGAGGTTGTTGGTTACCTTAAAGGTTTTTTGCTAAATGCCTTTTTTAGGAGGGAACCTTTTTTTCCCCCTGGTTTTTGGATAAAACTATGCTTAGAAGCTTAATAAATTACAAGTTTGTCACTTCCATTTCATCACTGCTAGATTCCCACCTGATTCTTCACCTCTGTTTTGTCCTCTCTGCATCTGGGACCAGAATACGAGTCCTTTGTTTCTCTTTAATGCTGTCAGCTTGCGTCAGGTCACTCTTATTCACTAAATTATTTCATTTAGGTATTTTAAGATGGAAAAAGAAGTCAAAAAGATAAGAGAAGCCAAGTAAAGAAAACGACTGCCTGTTTGGGTCAGTATTGTTTTGTGAGCAAGGGAATGTCTTGGATAAATTCTTACTTCAACATGAAGCAAAGAGGGAAGGGGACCTGAACAGGGGCAAGTGGTGGGAGGGGAGGTGGTGAGTAGAAATATGAGACAAAATGGAGATGTGGTAAGGTTAGAGGAAAAAAGTTGATTGAAAGAATGATCAACACTGAGGGAGAAACTGGGAAAGGCTGAAAGGGGGTTTCTCCATGCACAGAGTCCCAACTTTAAGCTGCATCTGAAGGTGGTCTATTGTCACCCCTTCTCCCTCCCCATCCTTCTCCAAGCTAATTCAGGTTCACTGAGTTTCCCTTGAGCCTCTCCCATCACCTTGAGAACCCACTGCTGCTGGGGCAAGGATCCCTCAGCTGCCCCCAAGTCATGGTATTAGAAAAGTGGATGGGACATGGTCCCTTTCAAATGGCTTGTATGCCAAGTGAGTAACTTCATTCAAATTTTCTTGGGTCCCTCAGAGAGCCAGAGGCTCAAGGTTATAAAACAGACAGTAACAGCAAGCTGTGTTTTTTAGATTCCTGAAAAGGGCTCTAATTCAGTGTTATTTGATATTTCCATAGCTGTGACACCTGCATAGTTGTATTTCTCATTTTAAAAAAACACAGTGACTTCATATAGAGTTTGGCTCCCCCTCCCCAAGAAATTTAATGTTGGCCATTTTGCTAAGTGTATTAAAATTTGCAGGAAAATTGTTGTTTCCTTTTCCTTCCATATGCACATTACTGACACAACATGACTTGTGTCAACTTTACAGTAACCTGTACTTTAGCCGGTCAATGTAATTTATAACAAAAGCTACGTATTACAATGACATAGCTTTCATAGAGTGTTGCCTCCGCTCTGCAGTTTTATGGCAGTGCTCTAAAATGTTTTACCAGTGTCTGTGTAAATCCCATAATCTTAAAAACGAAAGGGTAATAAAACCAAACCCCAAGAAAGTCTGTACCTGACCAGGAAGGCAGAAGCACGTACTTTGTGTGGTAACGGGGCAGGTGAGTGCCTGAGGAAGAAAATGGCACCCTTGCTGAGCTGCAGTGGCCTCAGTCCCAAAGAGTGTTGGCAGCAGAAACACCAGTATCCTCCCTCATGAGCTTTGGCTGAGATGTGGGGTTGGGCTCTGTCTGCCCAAAAGCTCTATTAGAGGAGTGGTGGGGGACAGGGTGCTAATTTGGCTCGTCCTTGGTTGTTTTTCTTATCTCTCTCCAGTGAGCTCCAGCACTCTGTTGAGCTGAGCCCAGAGTCGCACAGGACACCTCAGGAGAGCAGGGGATTATCCCCAGTCCTTGCCTTTGGTCTAAAGCTGGAGTTAAAAACCACACTGTACCACCTAAAAGAGAGCTCTAGCCCCAGTGCTGTGCTGAATGCAGCCATATTGGGCACATCAGCATCTGGCACCTGGCATGGAAACTTCTGAGTCCAGCAGATTTCTTTAATGGCCCTTGCTTGAATTCTATGGGGAGCCATGGTTGGAAAGCGGATCCCTCGGCAGGATGTGTCACGCCATGTTACCTCCTGTCGGTGCTCAGCTCAGAGCATCCCTGTGTTTTGGAGGGGCTCATGACATGACACCATGTGATTTGGGCAGTGGTTGCCTCATTTGAGAATTTGCAGTGTTCCTGCAGGGATAAATGCCCAGATGATGTTCCCTTTGGCTTATACAACAGCAGGATGTTGGGCACCTAAATAGTTTTATTAGCAAAAATGTGGTTTCCTGCAGATTCTGAGGCACATAAGCCTTGAGGGGTTTTATATGTGTTTACATTGGATATAGTGTCTGAGCTTTGCTCTCCCTACCTGAGGGCTTCTTCTAGCTCTGGTCTGTATTCTCTCCATCCTCAGTTCCTCAGCTGGAGAGGAGCGATAACAACAGTTCTTGACCTGAGAAGGTTTTGTCACAGTTAAAATGGTATCAAGGGCGTTTGGATGTGGTGGCACTGGAGCAATGTAAGCAGTAAGACAAAACCCAGTGGCACAGAGGAGGAGATTATGCAATATGCAGATATATGTTTTGTTCATCTTTGGTCCTTATCCCTATGCCATGGTTCTCTTAAACTCTGTGTTTTGGACTGTTGATCTTGCATGATGAGTACGTGCCTTTCCCATAAGAGAAATCTTAAATAAGACCAGAAGGTAATGCCAGGAGCACATCTCTCTCTCTTGTGAGTGCTACTCAGGCTCCCATCCTGCTTCCCACGTTTCTTGGCAAGGGATGGATGCTCTGGTGTTGACTGCCAGTGGACATGGCACTTGCTGTCACGGTACCGAAGGCCGGGTTTGGCTTCCCATTCAGCCAATGAATGATGTGTCCAAAAAGAAACTTCTACAAAACAGGGAGTCTCTGGGAGATAATTAGGTGGTTGTATAAATAATGAGTGAGGGCCAGATATTATCTGCCACTCTGTAGTCACATCCGTGGAGAGAAGAGATGAGCTTTCTTCGGGGGCAGGGGAGTTCTCTCAGCTCAATTAAATGGACGTATAGTACCAGCCTGACACTGAGCATTTGTTCCCATAGAAGCCTGTTAAAGGGAAAGACAGTTAATGTTGCATACAGCCTGTGTTTAGACCTCCCGCCTGGATTATGAAAAATGTTAAAGCTAAAAAAAACCCCACTCATTATTTGAGTTTTGAAACCCGCCTGGCTCCCGAGCGCTCTCTGCAGCAGGGCGCACCTTTTCCGCTGCCCCATTAGCTTCTTGTTATCTTGTTGCAAATGCCTGGCTTCACTATTCCTGTACTTTATTTTAAAAGGCTTTTGCTGTGTGCAATTCAATATACTGTAATCTTCTTATCAAATACTAAAGCTCTTTAGTGATGCCATTTTGAAACGTACTACAGCTTTTAAATTGCAAATTCTTCTCGGGCTGGAAGGCCTCTGTTCTCGGTTTAGGTAGTGGTTGGCAATATATATGTGTGCACCTGTGGGGCTGTATATAAATGTTTGAAAACATACCGACCCCTTTTCTGATGACATACGTTTGTGGGTCTCCCTCTAAAACAGTGGAAAGGGAGGATATGGATTACAAAGTTGGCCCGTCCTGGGTCATTTTGGGATGCTTTTCCTGTGGTTTTTTGGGTTGCATTTGGAACCTCCAAGGAGACCAGTAAATTCTCTCTGAACAAGAGCAAGGCTTTTCATTATTATTTTTATTATTTAAGTGAAAGAACAAGGCTGGTCTGGTTTTGAGTATGGAACTGAAAATCTGAGCTCAGATATTCCAGTCTCACATCAGTCAGTAACTTGTGATGTGACTTGAAACAAAATCACTTAACCTGTGAGTCTGTTTCCCTACCTATAAAATGGGGTTGAGAGTAAGAGGGATGCCATAAGCATTAAATATTTAATGTTTATAAAGTGTTTTGAAGACAAGGAGTGCCACATACATGCTTATCACTGTATTAAAATATGAGGAACTGGATAACCTTGTGGAGGAAAATTTTGCTAGAAACTGTAACTTTGGAATGAAGACCAAAGCAGGAGGAGAAAGGGCATCTTGCAAAATTGTGTAATAAGAATTTTGAATGAAATGCACTGGAGAGTCTGTCTCTAAAGAATTAGCAGAGGCTGTCTTCGAGACTATTGAAAATAACCTTTGGAAAATCATACAATTCAGTAAATAGACAGAGTTGGACTTTTCTGTTAATAAAGAAAAGAAGAAAGGAAACTTTGAAACAAATTACTGTGTTTAGCCTGGCCATAGTAATGAAGCATGTAATAGGGCTATTATGTGAACACTGGGAAATAAGACATCTAGTTATAGACAGGCATTATTTCAAAGTGTATGTCTAATCCATCCTCAGTGGATGTTATTACTTACCTAGAAGATCAAGGAAATACAATGGATATGTACTTTAATTCAGGAAAGCAATTGGTAGAGCACTCCATCTGTGAAGATCATTCGAAGCTGCTCTTAGACTTACGTCAGCTTAGAAATTATTTACAAGTGAATAGGCAAAAATATAATGATACAAGGCATGGAGCAATATTTTTTAAGAAACTGGGAATAAAGCACATGTCTTCAAAGCAAGTAATAAAGCAAAAACCCAGCCTTCGTAATAATGTAGGAGGCCTTCCCCATGGTATCTTCCAGAAATACACTAAAATATTGCAGATGCACAAATATTCAGTCTTTTCTGTCCCTCCTCACCACTACTACGGAGAATGAGTATGTGAAATGCCATGGGAGATTATGGAAGAAAAAAAATAAGTTCTTTTTGCTGCAGGAGTTTGGTCTCTATGATGGCTTGGCCATAGCCAGCATCCAGACCCCCACCCAGGCAATCTCTCCATCCACCGACTCAACAGCACAGGGAGAGAAACTAAGATGAAAAAGCTCATGGGTCAAGACAAGGACAGGGAGATCTCCTACCAAGTACCATCATGGGTAAAACAGACTCAACTCAGGGAAAATTAGTTAATTACCAATTAAAATAGAGTTGGATGGTGAGAAACAAAGCAAAATGTTTTTTTCCCCAGGCCCCCCTCTCTTCTCAGGCTCAACTTCACTCCTCTTCACCAGTGAGAGGATGGGGAATGGGGGTTGCAGTCAGTCCACAACAGCTTCTCTCTGCTGCTCCTTCCTCTTCATGCTTCTTCCCTGCTCCAGCATGGGTCCATCCCACAGGATTTGTTCCTTCAGGAACTGCACCGAGGGTCCCTCCCATGGCTGTAGTCCTTCAGGATGACCTGAAGGTGGGTCCACCATAGGCCGCAGCTCCTGCCAGGGGCCTTCTCCCACAAGGGCTCCTCTCTGTGAGGAGGACTGTGAGGTCCTCCATGGGCTGCAATGTGGATCTCTGTTTCCACTGTGCTCCTTTCCACAGGTGCCCGGAGCACCTTCTCCCCCTCCTCTCTCTCTGACTTCAAATGTCAGCAGGGCTGTTTCTCACACTTTTCTCCTCATTCCTCACTGCCTGTGCAGTGTTTTTTGCACTTTCTTTAAAATGTTCCACAGACACACTGCCCTCTTGGCCGCAGGGCCCGGTCATGCCCTGCGGCAGGGCCATCATGGAACCCTGTGAGGGGACAGGGCGGCCCTGGCCTCCTCCCCACACACTACCCCTGCAGCCCCCTCCTTCAGATCAAGTACTATCTAAAAAAAGGTGTTGATGAGAAAGGTATGTTTGCTCATTGCAATAATCAGTAATTTTACTTTTTAAAAATTATTTTTTAGAGGGAACTGTTTGGTTGTTTATGGGCAAATACATGATAATTTCATGTGTGAATGACCTGGCCCCCCTGTCAGACGGGCGGGGTGAGGCGGGAGGGCCCTGCTGTTGGCAGAGCCAGAGTGTCATGATCCTAACAGCCTTCTGTGCTTTTTGGCCTTAAAAAAACCCCGACATCTATAAATCCATAAGACTAGCAGAAACGGTGCAGTGACTCATTCACATGGCAATCAAGGTGTCACAGCAAATCAAAAGTTTCCCCTGCTTCTTTGAGATGGGAATTCAGAGAAAATGTTGACGGTAATTAAAAGAATTGCTCATAGAAGGCTGCGAAACTCCGGTGTGCCTCATCAGATATGCATCTTATCTCCAAACTATTTATGGCTCTGTCTTGGGTGGTACGTGCCTGCACCCGGAGTGGTGGAGCAGGACGTGGCTTTCCAAACGGGATGTGCTGTTGCATGCCTCCCCTCCCACCGGGCTCCATTTTCTGTGCCACGCCATTCCCTGGCATTGAGCTGTGGCTTTATTCTCTCACATGCCATCATCTGTTAGGATTATTTATTGGGAGTGCAGTACCTTTGCCTGATCTTCCCCCGCCCGCTTCTGCTGATGCCTAAGAATTGTTTAAGTGATGGTAATTCACAGTCTCGGCTTTTGACCACAGTTTTTTGCATTCGCAAAGAGCCTGGATTTCTGGCAACAGTGATTAAATAAGTGGCAGGTCCCAGTTTCTCACAGTAAGCTGCAACTACATCATTGCTGCTAGGTAGGTTGTATGCTTCTCTTAAGAGCTTGTAAGGCTTATATGTGATGAGTGATGCTCGAAGTGATGTCTTTGTAATACATTAATTTTTGTCTCCTTGCCATGTTTTAGATCTCTCTCTGAAAAAAAACTCCGTAGTAAGTTTTGTAGCAGTAATAAAATAATTCACTTCAATGTTTTGCTATTAGATGTCACAACATACTTTGGTTTTCCTCCTCATGTTTATGGGGAAATGGCAGTGTGAGGAAAGATTCATCAATCAGGAAAATGATCTGATATTTCCCTTCCCTTTTCATCTATCCAAAAAATCCTGATGGGCTGTGATGCAAAGTGTTTCTAAGCAATGCATATAATGTATGCGATTACTGCACGCTCAGCAGCTGAATGCAAACATTGCAGAGTAGAAACACAAGGTTTATCTAAAAATAAACAAAAAGGAAACAGAAATCTGTACTTCAGATTCTACACACAAGCTGTTCAAACAGTCAGATCCTTAATAGTAGATTTAAAAGTGTCAACAGCAATGGCCTTGTTTTTTTGCATGGTTAAAACTTGTCAGCAAATTCAGTCTTTTGAGTGATAATAACACTAAAAGGCTTACAACAGACTGTCCTTGGTGTATTGCAAAAAAGAAAAAGACCTTACAGGAACAACAAGTATCTGTTGACCTGGGGTCGGCATGGGAATCTCAGGTCATTATTGTAGGCTGAGAAGGTTCTTGAAGAAAGAGCAAAATCCATGAAATCATTGCATTGCATGCCCGTACAGCGAAAGGTCAGAAGGAAACAGACCTTTTCAGATTATATTTAGTATCTATGAAGATATGGCTTGTAGTAGTTGCTTTGCAACGCATAGTAATTTGCCCGCCCTCCTCCCTGCTTCTCCTCTGAAAAATTTCCTCTGATCTAATCTGAAAGTACTCACATGCTCGTGAGCATTTTTTCCATTTTCTAGCGAAGCAGACAAAGTTATTCTGAAAGCAAAAAAATAAAAAAATTATTTTGCTCCACATATGGTTATTGATAGATGGGCCAGCCTGGATCCATACTGGAAGATGCAGGGATGGGACGGTAGAGAATAAGCACGTGATGCTTCCAAATATTAAACTGTCCGCTGATGTACTCCTGTAAATTGAAGTGACTACTGTTGCTATAAGGTTGGCTTTACACATATTTTTTGCTGGTGTTGACATCTACTGGATAAATTTGCTACTGGCAGGAGAAATACACTCTGTTTCAAAGAACAGGAGAGTGCTCTTCCCCTCCTCTCAGGAAGCTCGCACTGCACAGCGCTGTTTGCAGAGTCACATACCCTCACTGCTTCCTTTTTTGCTGTTTTCTTTTTGTTGTGTTCTGTTTCCAAAATTGTCCTGTGAACAAAAATTGAATTTAAAGACAGTAAATTGCAGGCACATTTGGGCAACAGACTGATGAAACAGCTGCAGTGTTTCTTTCATAGACTTGAATTTTTCTATTTTGCCCGAGGCGGTAGAGGGAAATCAGTTTATTAGTTTCACTTTGGTCACTAGTGAATATCATCCCACCTCACAAAAATAACACTTTAATTCTGCTTGATTTGAAATAATTGACCGATCAGGAATGAGGCATGTGAAGGGAGCTACCAAGACTGAATTACACCGTCGGCCTAGAAGATCAATTGTTTGGGAGGAGAGCTGAGACACCGCAGCCTTATATTACACCTGCCTGTTTATTACACTTGGCCTGAGGGGAAGGCAATGCACCATTCTGATCTGTTGCCTCGGAGAGGTACGGATGTAAAATGAATGCAAAATAAGGGAACAGCAAGTTGGGTTTGTTTTTTTTTAATGTTAATACATTTTATATTGATATTGAGGACGTTTGAGTAAACTGAGCTTCTAGTTTATAGAAGAGCATATGTGTTTCTCCTTCCTTCTATGCCAATATTCTTTGCTAAGTACATTTTATTTTATTTTTTTTAACTTCTCAATAATACTTGTAGTGATTGACTGATAGCAGTAGTACAAATACTTAGTAAAATTAGTCCCACTGGAAGATTACTCAGATGCTACAGATCCTCTTTCTACTCCTACTTCCTCTGCTTTTTCTGCCTGTTTTAATGATTTCATTTTAAGAAAAATGACGTGAGGCACAGCGGAGAGAAAAAAAAATAGAAGTCACAAGAAAAAAAAAAAAAACAACTGATGGACTTCTGCTTTGGCAAATCTATGGAACAGAAGTGAGGCCAGATGTTTGATAAACAGGCATTTGGCGTGTATATAAGAATCTTGCTACAAGACTGCATGTAGAGTTTTTGACAGCTTTGGTTGAACAAAATGAATGATTGCTCTTTAGGATAAAATGCAAACATTTTGGCTAGTGCTTGCAAATCTAGGAGTTTTTAAGTCATATTCTTAACTAGATTCTCGATAGTCTTAAATCCATGCTTAAGTACGTGCTTACCAAACATGGTTTGATTTCTCTCTGTGATTTTTAAAAGTTCTGCATCACCTAATGTATCATTAAGGGGACATGGTGAGCGGTTCATGCTTTGAGAAATGAGCTGTCTTATTTGATGATGTTATTTCTGAAGCAGCTAATTAAAAGCTTCAGACCCCTGGCCTCAAAAAGGTAGATTGCTGATTTACTGCATTTGGCAAACAGTCTTCATCCAACAGTTGAAAAGATAAAACATGAGTCGCTGGTGGCAAGGAAGTGTTGTGGAAGAAGTGATAACAGGAATAGCTTTTATGAAGCAAAGGAGCAAGCTGAGAAGCAGTTAACATTGATACTGGGTGTGGTATTAATTTATTAGGATGGTGGCACTGTCCCCTTAATTCTTGAAGCATCACCTTTCAAAACAAAACAAAAATAGCAAGTGGATGTAAGTGATACTTTGCCTATTGAACCAACTGAAAATAAAATCAATCCATTTTATGTAACATGGTTAGACCTCAAGAGGTGATGAGCTGTGACTGCAGATGGACAGATAACGTGGGCTCTGGCCAACTTCAGTGACATGCACCATTTAGGTCTGAAAGGCCTAAGTGTCTGCTGGCTGGGATGGAAGACCAATATTTCCAGCCAAGGAAAGGGGCACCTGGTACTAATGTACTGGTACTAATGGTACTGGTGCCATGAAGCAAACAAATGTCTTGTGGAAATATGCAGAGAAACTCTCCTCTCTGGGTCCTTTACAACCTCTAAAAGTGAGATAAAAATATCCAAGGCTCCTTACATGAAGAGCGAGGTTGCTTCTGAGGATATGTGAGTGGAGGTTAGTGACAGTCCCACATTTAGGGCACCAGAAATTAGAAAAACTGTAGCTATTCCCCTCTGTGCAGGGAAATCTCTGGAAATGCAGTTTCTTAGTGCAGGATCAGGATGACTGCACTTTTCTACCTTACTGTGAAGTGAGTATTCACACAGGAGTGTTTGCTGTGAAGTGAATCGTGTTAAAACCCTGAACCCTTTTGGATGCATGTTGGTACGTACTGAGCTGGTCTAATATTCAGTAGATTAAATGTTTCTTGGTTCTTTTCTGAGGCATTTTGCATCTAATAAGCTTTTTCTATATCAGGTGCCTAGTAACTGTTTCATGCTGTAAGTGTACATGTGTTCTTGATTTGGGGGAGTGATATATGTCTCCTTTAAACAAAATGTGTGTGAGGAAAACCCTGTGTGGTCAGAGGGCATCTGTCCTGGCAGAGAAAATTTACTGCTTCCCCTGGTGCTATCTGAAGCTTTTTAAATGTGAACAGTGAGAGGGCTTGAATGACCCAAAAATATCCTCAAAGTAGTTTCTTTATTACACAGTTTTGCCAGCAGTACAGGTGATCCGGAGCTGTAAAATGTGCTGCATTTAACCCTTTCCTTGACAGAGGGCTTTCTCCTCTAATAGTTCTGACTGATTGATCAGTCTTCCCCAAGGGCTGGAAAATTGAGAACGGCAATAAGTCAAAGGAAATTTTTCCTGCCTTGTCCAAATGTAATTTGAAGACCTGGTCCCCTCCTCCTCCCCCACCACAAGAAACCAGCCCCAAAAGAGCCAAGATCCTGTTAATTAAATTTCGTGAGATTTAATTTGTGACATTTGGCAACACTGACAGTAGCTTATTCTACATTTCTGCTTTATTAACTATGAAGTCTTAGGCAAGATTAGGTATGTCAGGTGCTGGCAACCACTTAATGCATTTTGAGGAGATGGCCATTTCCCCAGAAGAAATCTAGTTGTGTCCCTGTCTTTCCTTCTCTAACTCTCCCTGGTGGGCACCTGTGGACCCTGGTCACCAGTTGCTGTTTAGCCAGCCCCTGTGGTGGGGCTCCACAGGGGTGCTGGCCACCAGTTCTGCTGTGTGAGTCTACACAAACCCTCCATGGACTGGCCTTTAACACAGCAGCTTTTGGCATTTGGTTTTCTTTTGTTTGCTTTTCATGCTAATGAGATAATTTAATTAGGGAAGTCAATGTTTTGGGCAGTGTTTTGCAAGCAGGAGTGTTACAGAGGAACATCTTTTTCTCTTTCCCTGTTTTTTACAAGGCTGGGTTCCAGTCAGTGCTGGCTACCCGGGACCCCATAGAGACATCTGAGAAAGTTATTATGCCTTTCTGTAGAGTTGTGTTGGATTTTCATTTAGAAAACTGCTGTGCAAAATACCAGTCGTGTTGCTCCAGAAGGACCTTGGAAAACTCAAGAATCTGCAGCAAATGGCAGCTAGAACTGATTTTTGGGAATGGTGGGTGGTGAGGATTGTGTTCTGCCCTGGGATTTCTGGAGGACGTTGCAACAAGCCAAGGTGGAAAACCAGATCAAATGGGAGATCTTTCCAGTAAAATCCTGGAGAGGGATGGAGTTAGGAATTTTATCCAGATACATATCCCAAACCAGTATATTGCAGGGGATTTGGACTACATGACCTTTAAAAGTCCATTCCAACCCAAACTATTCTATGATTTTATGATATTTCCTATCAATTCATAATTGACATTGTGTGTCTGGGGGAGTGGATCAAGGCCTTTCACAATAGTCCAAGACACTTGGACGATGGAGGGCTTCCTCAGGGGGAACCCCCTGCACCTGATGTAAACCCCATAATTTTGTGTGTGTCCAAATCTGTCTTGCAGCAGGGTTCAGGGTGGGACTAGGCTTCATGTCCCACTCCAGCAGGATGAGGAGCAGGACCACAGACACCTCTGGACCTCTGAATTTTTCTCCCCCTATCAATGCTCAGCGCATTGCAGGATGTGTTATCTGCTCCACTCAGGTTGTAAAGGAATTACCATTTCAAAGTAAATGACAAAATATAGGGAATGATCATATTGAAGATAAATTTCCAAGAAGCTTAGTAATAAAATATACAGATATTTTAGTAACCTCTTCTTTAGGAAGATCATATTCTCCCAACTTGGAGAGAAAGAAACCGGACTCTTAAGGTACGATTTCACTCTCATTGTGTCTGGGTTTGTTTTTTTTTTCACTAGGATGGTCTAGCCTATCTTTTTACTTATCTAAAGACATGATTCCCATCTGCATCTTAAGGAGTCAGAAATAATAAGTGTACACCCTTTTCTGCAATATTTTGAGACAGAGAAGCAAGAGTCTCATTGGTGCTTCTTGCATAGTGAACTCTATCCTTAGAAGAAACTGTTGTGTTGCTGCTCTGATTTTTTTTTCATATGTCCCAAAACATTGCCTCCTCCAGCATACATTTTGAAAATTAAATCCTATATAATCTCTTGAATCTACTGCTCCTTTATCACTTACAGGGTTAGGATTTGGGCTATTTTTTTCTTCTTTTTTTTTGAAGATCTGATTGTAGCAAAGCAGCTCAAGTCTCTCTGCCTTGTCTTGGATTTTACAAGAGCTTTACAACTGTTTACAAGACTAAATCAGGGGTTTACAAAAGTAGACCTTGCTTGATAATAAAGTTGTTTCCTTGCCCCTCAAATATTTCTGGGTCTTATCTTTCTACACAGCTGCTTGTAGTTCAGCTTTACAGAATCTCTTGATTGGATTCCTACTGCCTTCGTCTAACAAAGAACTCTTTCAATGAAGTCATCCAAATGGAAAAAAAGAAGTTAAGTAAAAATTGTGAAAATGGATTAGTCAGATCCATGTAGGCTTATAACAGTGATTACATATGTGTCTAAGAAAGTCTTTGTAGGTTATAAATAATGTTGAGCTCGAATAAAACATTTTGTCACACTCCCAAAGTGAGGAGGAGCTCCCGGAGTTGCCGGGTCTATGGCACCCTCTTTTATTTGTAAGATTTTCTTAAAGCCGTGTTTACATGTGTGTAATATGTGTGTAATATGACATTACTAGTGACTTAAACGCAGAATTTATGGTGACACTGACGTATTTCAGTGTGATTTTGATGTCATATGTGGGAATTTGGTCTTCAGCCCTGTGCCTCAGGAAGAGGTTGTTGTGTCGATATGCTCTGCTAAAGCTGCATCCATCCAGCAGCATTTCCCCTGCAGGGTGTATCTGAAGTCGTTCAGGTACTTAGACCTTCTTCTTTATCAGTTACAGTTCTTCATGCTACATCTGATTATAGCAAATCTCTCTCTTCCTCATTTTTTTGGGTTTTTTTGGTGTGTGGATCTCATAAAATACTTAGGCTTTACATGCACTTAACTGCTTTTGAAGCTCTCTAATAGGCTATTTTATTGATGCTTCCGTTCATCCAGTCTGAAAACACATAAGGCTATTTAGCTGCTTGTTTTAATGCTTCAGACTCTTTCTTCTTTTCTTCCATTTCCCTAATGACCATGTATCTACTTCCGTTGCTCTGTCTCCCAACCTCTCTTGCTTATCATATTTCTCTAATGTTATTATTTAAAAGGTAAATTTAGAAACAAATGCTTACCCAGGAAAAATTTAAATTAAAACGTTGACCTTTATTTTTGAAGTCACTTAATGAAGTTGACTAATAGTCTAAGAAATCTGATTCTCTAGCTTCAGACTGGCTGAAAGCCTGTTTTTCCTTATATTTATATCTGTGAGGACAGGCATTTTAAGGAGACCTTGACTGGATAAGTGTGGAGGGCAGGGAAAAAGCTGCTCTGAGGCTCGAGCCGGACTGTCATTTAGAGGGATATGAATAAGAAACATTTTTTCTGCAGAACAGTGAGTGTTTGGGGCTTGGGGGAAGAAGGGCTGTGTTTAAACGTACTGAGCATAAAATGAAATGTTCATCACTTAAGTGTAATAAATCTGCAGGAATGATCTGTTTGAACCTGGTAAGAGGCCTGTAGTTAGCACGCTGCTATCTCAAACGCCGCTGGTCTTTTTCTTGCCTCTCTGTATGTGTGTGGAAGCTCTGGAAACAGGGAACAAATCAGCTCACGTGAGAGAGGTGGTGAAAAACTAGTGCCAGGAGGAAGGGGGTTCTAAACTAAGAAGGTAGGAGGATTTCCAAATGGCCACAGTGTTTTGGGTGAATTTGGAGGCTGGATGTAGTCATCCGTGTAGGTGCCCCACATTGTAATTCCAGAGATGCTTGTGTTTTGCAGAAAAATTTTCTCAGATTTTATTGTTGGCACAAGTTATTTATATGAGACATTTCTAAAACTCCTGGTCATAGAAAAAGTTATTTTCTCTATTGGGGGTACCCTTACATTTTACTTTCCCTCCAGAGTGATAGATTTAAAGTCATTTTTTCTTATGCTCTCTCTCACCTGCTGCATTGCATATTTTGGCCTTGGAGGGCTGGGAGAGATGCCCGTCACATCCCTCAGAAGGGCATCAGGGGTGCCTCATTACTCTCTTACTCTCTCCCCTGTTCTGCCCTCCCAAGCCCATATTCCTGGGAAAGGGAATTCCAGGGGAAAGGGTCAGGCTCCAGGGGACCGTGCATAACCTGGCTCTGAAACCAGGAGGCTTGGCTAGTTTTTTGGCATGATTTTTGCACCTCACACAGAGCGATGCAGTCTTTGGGGACTGAGATAGGCATTTTGTCTGCTTTGCCATATCACCAAATCTCGTTTCAGATTTGCCATGGGATTTTTATTTTTCCTCTGGTTGTTCGATCTCTCATCTTTAGCTTATAGCCCTTTCCCCAGCTTTCCCTTAATACCAATGTGATCTCCTTTTTGCTTTTAATTTATCAGTTCATCCAGTAACAACTATGGCTTCCTCTCTCTTCTCCCTTTAGTAGGGTGGGGTTTTTTCCCTCAGAGAGAGTTTTTCTTCCTTTTGACTGCACAATAAAATCCTTTGATTCTGTGTGACAAACAGGAACGCACGTTTCCTTTCTAGTGGAGATTAAAGACACTTGGCTACTCCAGTGATTACGTCTTGAGTAGAGAGTGGGAGAAGGCCTGTCTCATTGACTTTACCACCTTCACAAGATAATATGTCAGCTGAATTAGCTGTACAGTGTGATTTTCAGCAGTAACAGCATGCAGTAAGCCTCCTCGTGGACCTCTCTTCCCAGATACACAAATCATACGTTCTTTCTGTTGCCAGCTATGTCTGCGTTGCGGTTTTATGGATCTAATGTAGGGTAGACATATCTGAGATAGCTCTAAGCTTATCTGCTCAAGAAGTGCCTTCTGCATGTTGCAGTGGGGAGCTTTGTGCTAGCTGAAAAATCGGCCCCAAAACAGAGGCTGATAGATCTATAATTAGCCAAGGCTTAGCTGGGGCAGTGACTTCAGTGTGGACAGCACTGGGAGTTCCCTGAGTCTGAAAAACAAGGTAAAAACCTCCTTTCTCTTCCTTAGTGTGAGAAAAATACATGCATTTGAATGTTGAGTCAAACTTAAACTTCCCTTTAAAAGGGAAAACATATGAATTAATTGTAGCTATTGATATTGGTATTTGTAAGTATCAAGTATTGATCTTTCTCCTTCTCCCCATCTCCCAGCAGAATGGTGGGGGTTTATTTTTGCTTCTTCTTAAGAAGAAATTTCCAAAAGAATCCATGCCTGGGAAATTTTAGCCTGAAACTGGGTATTTTGAACCAGGTTAATGACTGGGTCAGGATGAAGATGCTCGTATGCCTTTGAGGGCTGCTGCCCTCCTTGCTCTTCGGGTGTGTTTCCAGTGGCCTCCGTCACTGCCGCTTCTCACGATGGTTTGTGCTGCCCCGTGTCAAGCTCTGGGCAGAGGAACGTGATGATTACACTTGGCTCGGGACACACTTGGTTGGAGAAGTTTTTCTTACGAGTGCAAAATAATGTTTAAAGCATGATTACGATGATTATGATCCTTGACAAAAATAGCCTAGACAAAGCGTAAGCACCGGATCCAAAAATCTATTTAAAAATTAGCTAGCCTGTTCCCAAACCGTTTCTTACCTCACCCAGCAGCTATTTATAAGAACATTTTATATTGTTTCTAATTTTAAACAATTAATAGCGAGCGCTAGCAGTTGAATACTTATTTATTAGATGGTTATCCCCTCTGGTTTTTCTGCACATCTTGTTGCTGTCAAATATCTTTGTACCCAGCCAAAAAATGACACGTTGAAACAAGCAGTGTGTATTTAATGCGATGCATGGAAAAAAACATGATGTTTTGGCCCTGACTTTTATTTTCTATCGGAAATACCATGAAATACAGGAGCTGGTCAAAGAAGTGAATTTGCTCGTGAAGAGGGTGGTGGGTTTTAAGTAAAATTCTTAATGCGTGGCTTAGTTGCAGGCTTTTTTTCTTGCTTGTTATTGACGTAATTGCCTGTCAGTCTCATCTGATAGTAGAATTGCTGGGGGCATGGTGTCTTGGATCGTGTGGCAAAAACTGCTAGCTATTGACTTATGTGCATGTGTGCCTCTGCTCTCCGCTGAATTAAATGTCAGATATACTCAAGTGTGGGGGTGTTGGGGGGGGGGAAATGGGATTTGGTTCTCTCTGGTTGCCTTGTCAAGAAGTACGCTAATACCGCTAATGGAGATCCTCCAGCTCAGGAGGAGAAGGGCATTCACTTGACAGCCACCAGCCAAACAGTCAAAAAAGATCGCTTCAGAGGGTGGTGGAGGCCACGCAGATTTAAAAAGAAACTTCTCCAAAGGCAAGGAAGAATAAAAGATATTTTGAAATTGCAGCTTGCAATTAGTTTACAGTCTCCCCTTTTGCCTGGCATTGCAAAAGGCTTATAAAACAAAAGGAAGGGGGGTTATACCTGTGGAATTTCTACCCTTTAAAGATGGTATCATTAGGTACTGATTTAATTCTGAGACGGTTGCCACTGGAGGAGACACTTGCTTTCTTCATCCCTACTGAAACAAAAGGGTCTTTCACAGCACTTGTGTCTCTGGTTTTGCTGTGTTCGGTGTAGAGCTGGCATTTCCACATGGTCCTCTGGAAAATACGAAATGAGCTTTCTCAATTCAAGTATCTAATGGCCACAAGAAAGAAGATTCTAAGTAAATGTCAATGAATCTTCAACCCTCAAGGGGGGAGGCATCTTTTTTGGTTTTTAATACATTTTTATATTACTGAATTTTGAACTGAGAAAGAGTTTTCTTCATCTAAATCTAATAGCTCTCTGGTGATACAGGTGAGCCTTTAATTATTTAGTCATAGTAGTAGTTTTTTGGTTTTCATTTCCTTTTGAATTTCTACCAGGTGAATAACTACTAATGTTGTTGATAGGCACAAAGGTTTTTGCTACTTCTAAATAATATCACTCTGAATTAGTTCCTTATTTTTAAGTTTTTCTTTGAGTTTAGTTCCAGCTCCCTCCTCAGCCGTTATAAGCAGATATTTTTATTGTCCATTTTTGTGTCTAAGAATTTGTGAAGCAAAATTGCTTCAACTGACCTGATGCTATTATTACAAAGAACTTATTGGATCGTCTGATGCAAATAAAATAAATCAGATGCTGCAGCGACCTAGATACGCATTATTTATTTATGGGAATAAATGTATTTAGCATTTATTTACACTGTTCTTCAATTTCAATTACTGTAAACTTTCACTTACTCTGAACACTGCTGGGAAAATAGCATTATTGCCACTGTTCTGCAGGTTAGGAGACCTTGGCAGGAAGATTTAAGTAACTGCTCTAGGCTACACAACATATATGATTATCAGAGCTCGGATTAGATATTGGGAGTCTCCACTCCCAGCGTTGAGTGCAGATGCCTTGCTCCAGGCTGATAAAATCTATGGATAAGAAAGACTGAGGAGGTAAGTAATGATAAGGACGGGATGATCATACAAAGTGATTTGGTCATTTGATCATTTAGGGGATATTAAGTGTTTTAAGTCTTGCCAGAAGCACAGGAGGAGACAGGACATGTTGGCCTGCCCTGGAGAGCAGTCACACCGTGGAGAGCTCAGGCGTCACAGGGTGAACTGTTGCTATAGGAGCTTCCAGTGAGGAGACCTAACCCAAAGGAGGAGAGGGGTCTGCAGGAAGCAATATTCAGCTTTAAAAGTAGAGAAGTAATGGATAGATTTTGCAGGTAGACTTTCTACCTCTGGTCTTCAGGGTTCATATTTGGTCACACATCAGGTGCAGAAGAGAGCCACAGAAATGATCTGCAGACTGCTGAGAAAACTGCAAGACAGAGCTGTTGGAAACATATTACTGCTCTCAGAAGATTTGAATGGTGGTTTTCTTCATATGTGGCATTTCATAATTTGTGTGTTCTTGCTTGTTGCTGGAGAGATTGGGCAGATGCTGTTTCCTCAGGTCAGAGGGATTGGTCTCTCCTCCTCCTGCTTGTAGTCGTCCAAACTCTCTCATTTGTGTTCTAGAATAAGATTGACTACACCACCCCTCTCTCCTCCTGACCTTTAGCTGGGAAAAGGGGAGAAACAGAGGAGTCATAGCAGGGGTGATTACGCTGTGCTGGGCCCTTATTCCTAATCCTTCTTCTTTTATCATTTTTCAGGCAAGCTCAGGCGTTCCCTTTGAGAAGAAGCTGCCCTCCATCGCGATGTCACGGCACCACAGCCGGTTTGAAAGAGATTATCGGGCCGGGTGGGATCGGCGGGACTGGAGCTCCAACGGCAACCACGTCACCACCACCAACTGCAGCAGTGCCCCGAGCACCAACAGCAACAACCGCCCCGGACTGTTGCCCCTGCCCATCGTCCCCTCCCGGCTGCCCACCCCGGCCACCGCCGCTTGCACCACTGTCAGCAGCGATGCCATCACAAGCCTAGTGGCCAACTCCTCTCCAGCTTCAACTACCAAAGTAAGAATTTAGCTTTCTTGGGGTTGATGTGTTGAAAGGGTGTTAAAAACGAAGCTTCATCTGTCCCTTTGCAAAATCTTTGTTCATGGTGTAGCCAAGAGAAGGAAGAATGAATTTCTATAGGCAATCTATTTTTTTTTTTGATTTTTTTGTGGGTTGTGCATACACTACAGTAGGTCATTCTTGCTCCAAGACTGAGGGTTCCCAAGCTCCTGAGAGGCCTAAGCAGAGCAAATGCTTCTTTCCTTTCAACACTGCCGACATTTGGGCTTTCTGTTGCTTTCCCTGGAACCTGTGGTTCCCACTTTGGCTTTTTGGAATGCTCTTGTCTGTTGACTGAGGTGGAGCTGTGGTTGACAACAAGTGGATGTGGTTTTCATCCACAGGGAGTGGAAAGTGACCAAAGGGCGTAATTTTAGCTGAATGGTGTTTTTTCTTCTCTTTAGTTGGTACTTTCTTGTAAGGTTTTCAAAGCCTGGTTCTTAGTGCAGATTGGAGTCCAGCAGGTGGGACTGCTATAACCAGGCACTCTCATTTGTTCAGAAAAATTCACACTAAGGAGGAAGAAAATGTTAAGCAGCAAAGAATTAAAATCACTAGTAAACCATTGGGCTTTTTTGTTCTAATACATAATTGGAGGGAAGAAGGTGAGTTTTCCTTTTTTTAAAAACATTTAGCTCTTAAATCTGCAAAGTACAAGTTTTTATTCCAGTAGAAAGTTGTGGGTTCTTTCTGCATGCAAATTCAGGTAGAACAGCTGGGGAATAGAAAACCCTGGCAAATTTTAAAGGTGACCACAGCATTAGCAAAGTGAGCCAGAAGCACTGCTGGTTTTCTTTTTATGATATTTAACATTTTCTTTCAACTTGGTTTCATTTTAATAACTGCAAGTGCCAAATACAGCAGATGCAGACAGGGGGAAAGGAGACAATAAAGTTATTTAAAGTAAGCCAAGAGCAAGCTGAAATTTTACTGCAGTACCATTATTATATTGATTTTTTTCACACTGTAGAAAAACAAGGTCAATGCTGCAGAAGGAAACATTAGGCTGAAGCTTACAGTGGGTTTGGTTTTAAAAATTTTCCATGGCATCCTCAAATTATTTTCATTTGGAAGAAGCGAATCAGATTCTGATCAAAACATATTTAGAGTTCTCCAGATGCTATCCACAGATAGATGCATTTCAATCATGCTTTGTCTGGAGAAGATTGAGGCAATTTTGGAGCCAAAGCAGTCATTTCATTTATCATGACCTTTGTTCCTGGGTCTACTTAGAGTCCAATGATTGTCTGGGGCTGATCAGCCCTTCTCCCAGATGTTCCCAACCATTTTAAAGCAAATCAGTGCCAGTAAACCGTGTGTTTATTGGGGGAGAGGAGGCAGGAACAGCAAGTTAAATGCCTTTTGATCATATGTTCAGTGTGAACTGTCTTCTAAATTACCTTATTAGACAATTTTCTGATGACTTTCATTAGTTAGAATGTTTTGGCATGAATAGATCAAAAGCAATAAATAGACAAGAATGGAGGTAACATGGGACACTTTTTGCTCTGAGAACTGTTAATCAGCTGTGTAATCTCCCATAAAATAAATGTGTAAAAATGCATACGGTCTTTGCCCCAGCCTTTTCTTTTGAGAATCATCTGAACAGCTCTAAAAATTCAACATTGCATGTACTAAGGAGGTGAAAAACTTTGAAAGAGAAGTGAGGTAGATAGGCTGAACAAAGATGTAAGGGTATGGTGCCTAGCAAGCTTCCACCTAATGATGTGGAACGATGTCAGGAGAAAACATCAGGTGCTCATACATACTCATGTTCACCCTGCCTGACTCCATCTCTCTCCTTCATACACAGCAGAAAGACACTTGTGGTTCACAGTGGAACCAGACAGTGCCTCCCCTTCTAGAAACCAGCTAATGGTTAGGCATAAAAAATTAAATCCATGTAATGAGAAAATCACTAGTCAGAAGGATAATGCGGTTGCTTGATTTATTTAAAAAAAAAACAAAACAAACAGGAATGTGCTGAGTTGCCTTGATCTGTGGAGAGGTCACAGTCTGTTCTCTGCAGCTTTTTTGTGAGCATGTTTATGGGATACCAGCTCATGGGGGGCAGGTGTCACCTTAAGCTGAATTTCTTTCTGAGGAGCAGGATATCTGATTGCTTAGCTGTTCTTCTGCAGTCTGAACCTTCCCCAGCATCATTGCAGATGTCGTTAGACACGGTGGCAAGAAGGTGCCCCACACAAAAGGTGAAATAGTAAATAAAGAAAATAATCATAGTGTTGTGGAGCAATGAGGTGGAGAACCTGGTTCTCTTTGTGTGATAGTTTAAGGATATGGGTACAGCCTCCAGGCTTAAGACACAGAGGATTCTCTGTGTCATCCAGTTACCAGCTGTGGCTTCAGTGTATCTTCCTGAGCTGATTTGAAGATCTCAAAGTGCAGAGGCCAACCTCATACCTCCCTTTATTTATGTTCCTACTAATTAATTATCCTCCCAGGCAATTTTTTTTTAATAAACCGTTTAGTCTGTCTTCAAACTTTTGGTCCTTGATTCCTCTGATTTCCTGCTCTTCACCAGTTTTAGTAACCTCCAGAAAAATGTACATCTTTTGGATCCCTGCCATACTTCGTTTGCCTCTGAAAATATAGATACCAAAATTATATCCATCCTTTCAGCATCAGACTTGTCATTCCCTTGCATGGTGATAAAACTGCTCCTTTCCTCTGTTCCCATGTCTGCACATCTCCAGGCTTTTTGGCCAAAGTGCTAAGTCAATAGCTATTATAAATACATATACATGCCATCATTCTCCATTACATGTTAGCAGAGTCATAATCTCGTCAAAGACTGAAATCTGTTTGACAAGGTCTGTCTTCTGGATACATGTATTGGCAGACATTGGCCATATTCCTGCCCTTTGGCTTCCAATTAATGGAATCCTAAAGTGACAAATTCAAAATGGAGGAAAAACCTTATTTTCTCTCTGCTGCATAACTGGTCTGTGAAACTTGCTGTGTTGGTGATGGAATTGGTCATGGAATTCATAGATAAATGGTTTTAAGGACCACTAGACTGTCTAATCTGGCTGAACCATTTGGTCTTTAAATTATTATGTAAATGTATGTAAGATTAAAGACTTCACCCTGAGTTATGTGATATGAACAGAAAAAGCATTGGAAGGGAGAGAAAAAATTGATCAAATTAACTGTTGGAGAGAGGTGAAATCATCTTCAGAGGGAAGCTTAAGATATATAACACCAACTTTGAGGGGGCTGGGTTTGGTCTGTGTTTTTATGATTCTGGAAGAGCTTTTTACATCTTTCAGTGTAGGGCTTTAGAAGGATTTTATTGCTAATTATTAATGTGTAGGAGAACTTTAGAACTAATTATACTTTGCAGACCTTTGAAATTTATTCTCAAAGCATACCTGTAACCTTCTTACCACAGATGCTTTGGTACAAATCACACTTAGTGGATCTGCCACATTTAAGTGGTTGCAGATGTTTGGTCTGAGTTATTTAAACAAAAAAAGCTGTGTTTGCCTGAGCTCTATTTTTTGCTGAACAAAATGACGATGAGACTTTGCACTGCTACAGCCCATTTCATCAGAGGCTGCCAGGAGACATCAGAAAAGAGATTTAAACCTCAACATCCTGTAAGAAAGAGTTTGATGTTGCCCTCCCAGTATGCCGACAGGGAAGCTGAGGCACTCAGAGGTAGGGATTATTCTTATTTTCTGCTCATTCTGAGCCACTGTGAGCAAAGTTCTGGCCCTTTTACTCAATTTGGCTTTTCTGCCCTGATGCTTTGCCCAAAGAGTTGGGCCACAGACCAGCACCCAGAGTCTGAAGGGACGAGTCCGTCGCCAAAGACACTTCCTCAACCCCTTGACTGCCTGAAGAAGTCAATAGGAGAGTGCAATTCCTGCCATTAAACTGATGTATTGGGATCAATTTGTCACACTCTGAGCCCAGTCATGTGTGATGATTGAGCTCAGGTTTGGGTTCGTGCGCGGTGGAATTTTGGGGGTTTTTTTCCTGCGGTGAAGTTATTTGTTGGTAGAAGGAAGCTATCAAAGAAATCCATATAAGACTGCAGCACTGCTTAAGATATTGGCAACAAAACAGTCTAAAATTCATTTAAGGATGCTGCACACCATTCCAGCTATGTTTTCTGTTCATCTCAGCAGCACCTTCATTCTTTGTTGCTTTTCTGAATTACTTTGTGAGTTACTTGTACAATTTTCTCCATCAAAGCTCCTGTATCACAGCTTCAATTTAGAAGTGTTGTCATGGGCTGTAATTTGAAATTTTATTACCAAGAGATTTTTTGGTTATAGAACATTTACTTTTATCATCTCTATATTATTTTTAAATGCCTGAAAAGATTGATACATCAACAGAATCTGTGCAACGCCAGGCGAGATCTGATTTTTTTTTTTTTAACCTTAATTTTAAAACCTCTTTGCTTGGAACATAAATTGATTCTTAAACCTCCACACGCTTAATGATTTGTTATTCTCAAGGTTAAACCTATGACAAATTTTATAAAAATGCCGCTCTTCAGTTTTGATAAGATTTTCCCTAGTGGAGCTAGGGAAATATAGGAATAACTATATAGTCTTAAGTCTTTAAATAGCATAACTGAGATGTGATCCTGACCTCCTGTACTTACAGTACTCCTGTGGCATTTAAGACTTGTGTGTTGGTGCTCCTGTAGTTGTGATCCCACTGTGGTTAACCACGGTTATGGTGTGGGAGAGAAGACAGAGATGGTAAAGCATTTGTTAACCTCTCTGGGAAGTCAGGCATGGATTGCAGGGGAAAAAAATCGCCCCCACTCTCTTTGTCTCCGCGCATCGCTGCAACTAAATAGCATTTAAAAAGTGCGTGGGGAGGGAAGAAAATTCTGGTGTTAAAGGAAAAGCAAGTCAGTATGGCTGAGGAGTGCATGGTAAAAAGGAATGAAGTGGAATAGCGCAGAACACGTTACATGTACACGTTCCATTCTTCTTTCCTTTAAGGTCCAAAAAAATTTAGTTCCCTCAACAGCAGTCTGTCGTATGCAGATGATTTGCTGTATGTTGCAGAATTTGTGTTGTCTCTTCTCTTTCTCTCGCTTCTGAGGTGATGATTTGCTAAGCTGGTGTATGGCTTCCACAAATATTTAAAATATTGATTAAGCAGAGGAAGAATAAACATGAATTGTTTTTCAAGTTACGCCTTATGTTGTACATGACTAATTACATACAACAATTTGCTCTGCAACGGTAACTGAAATTTATGTACTCTTTTTATTATAAAACATAAGAGGCTTGCATAAAGAGAGAGATTATAAATATTGGAATACAACAGTTGCTAGAAAACATGCAGTCAAAACATGCAGTGATGAAGCATATAGGATTTGCTTTTCTAGCTTCTCCATGCAAAGCCACTCTTCCACTCCCCTGAGGGTTTGTATTGATGGTTGGCATATTTTTGTCACTATTTCAGATAGTAGCTGGTCAATTCTTTGATCTGGACAGGATGTAGCAGTCTAGCCTGAGTGCAATAGTGGCAAAAGCTGTGTTAAAGATCCTCCTGATCCTTTTGGCAAATTACCGGGATGATAAGTGAGGCTTATCCAGTTGCTGGATGTCAAATAATGCAGCTGATTTTTTTCCAGGAACATATTTTTACCTGTGAATATTTTTTTTTTTTAAAATACAGCAACACCCAGTTTCATTGGTAATCGGGATTCTAGAATCATAGAATCTTCTAGGTTGGAATGTTTAAGATCATTGAGTCCAACCATTAACCTAGCACTGCCAAGTCCACCACTGAACCATGTCCCTCTGCATCACATCTACCTATCTACCTAATCTTTTAAATACCTCCAGGGATGATGACTCAACCACTTCCCTGGGCAACCTGTTCCAGCGCTTAATAACCCTTTCAGTGAAGAATTTTTTCCAAATATCCATCCTAAACCTCCCCCAAACCGACTTGAGGGCATTTCCTCTTTTTCTATCGCCTGTTACTTGGGAGAAGAGACCAACCCCTACTTCTCTACACCCTCCTGTCAGGTAGTTGTAGAGAGCAATAAGGTCTCCCCTCAGCCTCCTTTTCTCCACGCTGAACAACCCCAGCTCCCTCAGCTGCTCCTCATAAAACTTACTCTCCAGACCTCTCACCAGCTTTGTTGCCCTTCTCTGGACACACTCCAGAGCCTGTTACCACTTATGCAGAGACTTCTGGTGTATATGAAGCTCTAATTATGGCAGAATATTACATGAATGTATAGGAATTTAGAGCAATGCCCAGAGTATGTAACACTCGACGGTTTGTAACAGAAGACAAAGACAGGTTTTCCCTGGCACCCAAATCACATTCTCCTGGTTCTCTAGGCTTGAAAGTTCAATAAGTTTTGCACAATCTAACTTTTGGGGTGACACACAAGTCAGCTTCCAGACTGTGCCTTCTGTAAGGAGTCTGCAAGCAAGGAAAGACAGCCAAAGTGTGTGACGTTGGCAATGACGTGTCATCACACCAGCCCAGCTTGGGTGGAACCAGCACAGTTCACCACTAAAAATATCTCTATAGTGTCCTCCTGGTACCTCTGATTAATTTTGAGAGTTGCTGTTGAGGAATAGACATAGCTTGTGCCAGGAATGAGAGGAGGAAACACAAAGATTTGATTGTTGACTGGGAAAATTTTTTTTTATTTATTACAAATTGACCAAAAATCTCTGTAAATTGAACTTCGCATTGACTTCTGCTGAAGTAATCATATTAAGCTACTATGAAAACGTAACAACTACTGGGGGGTAATTGTGCCCCCAAGGGACAATAGAGCAAATTGAGATCAGTGGTGGGTTCCAAAACTGATGTGTTGAAGTAGAGGAACCTGTCCTTTGAACAAACTGGAGAGATGCTTTGGGTAGTTTTCAGGCTCCTCTGTGAAGGCTATTCTCAATGATCTGTGGCCTTAGGGAGGACTTAGTTTCTGCTGATGATCTGTCACTTCCTCTAATTTTAATGTTTTTTCTCAGATGTATTTGTACACATTGTTCATAGTGTAGAAATTGGAACATATAAAATGTGGTTTTAGTTTGTCAACTTTTGCGTCAACTACTTTATTGGACTGAAATTGGTCTGAAAGCCCTGGCATGCTAATTAATCTGTAAAGTCATAAAAAGCTGCTTGGATTTTTTGACTTGCAATGTGTTTATCATCTGTTGAAAGAGCTAAGAGGTCTGGCCAGTTTCTAGGCCCAGTTCCATTTGAAGATGAAAGGCAGCATTTTTGAAGCACTAATTGACATAGCCAAGTACTTACAAGGTCACAAACATGACAGCTTTGGATAAAGAAATAGGAATATTTATAGGCTTTGGCACTTTGATCAAAAAGTATCTTGACTTCCAAAAAGGATAAATATTAGTAATAACAGTAACCTAAACAAAATGTCTGTTGGCCAGGATTTAACTGTTTGATTCTTTGAAATGATTTAGAGTTCTTTTTATTTTCTTACTTCTTTCTCATCATTGCTTTGTTTTCACGTGTAGTAGTTGCAGATTATCCATTAAAAATTCAGCAGGATATATCCTTCTGCTATTCGGGAAGCGCGGGCATTTCATTAGAAAATTTGTCCCAGCCTCCTGACAGGCTACAAAAGCTTCCCTGAGAGCTTCCTTACCTCTGATTTGCTGTTGATTTTAGAGGTTTTATTTTCAAGAAATGGTACTTGTAAGGGAGGGCAGGTTATCTGAGTTGTAGATGCATAAAATCCTAAGGTTGGTTGCTGTCATTTAAGAACATATTCCTATTGTCACCATCAAATTTAGCAACTAAAAGAATTTTACAAGGAATCACTTTGCAGTTTCCTATTATTTTTGCTGTCAATGCCTAACTTCGCCAGACAGGCCCTGGAAATTATTTTCAAGAAAGATGATCCTTTCTTAACTATGTAATTTCTGATTTTGGTGTTGCATGAAGAGGTTAATGGCAGAGAAATCACATAGGGAGGGAATGAGTGGATTAAGGTATACATTGGGTACGGAGTAGCCCAATGCAAACAGTCTGTAGAAGGCTGCAGCTGGATGGGATGTCACCATACCATTTTTGTTATAAGTAACAGGAAAACAGTGGTCATTTTTAAAAACACAATTTAAATGCTTATCAGAAGGAAAATAAATTGTTTGCCAAACGGATAATATTTTCTTGATGGCATTGGTTTCCTCAAATTGCTGATTGATTTGCAGTTTTCAATTTACAAGTTGCTTGCAAAACAAATGAACCAAATGAATATAAAAAAAAAAAAAGAAAGAAACAGAAGTGAGCCAAGCTTCACCTCTCCCTGCGATTTCTATGGGCCTTGAGTTCCTGCTCGATACAACAGTTGTCTGTGTGATAGACATAGAAATAAATTTGGCCCTGGGAGTGATAAACGGTGCATTAAACCCTGCTCTCTAGCTCCTTGTCCTGCTGAACGTTGCACCTGCAAACGCCGGACACAGGCTGATGCACTCTGGCCGTACTGGGAAGCTTGGATCAACCAGAGCCAACACTCCAAACTGACATTAAAGCAGCACCACCGCCCTGTCTACAATCCTGAAAATCCTCTTGAAAAAGTGCCCAGACCTTTAAGAGGAGTACAAAGATCTTGTGACTCGATGGCACGACGGGTAGGCAGCCTGTGCTGTTTCAAGGGAAGGTTGCTCTGGCAGTGCTGCAGAAATAGCACCGAGACTCCGTTACACCAGAGATGCTGAACCCTGCTCCATCCTGTCGGAACGACATGCACAAGGTGCAGATATCTTCTGCGTAAATGGAAATGTGGTGACTCACCATCTTGTGAGTGGGCAAAACACAGGCTTATTGTGAGTGCCTGACAGAGCACTGCAGGGGAGACCAGGAAAGGAATTTCTCACCTTTTTCCTGACTCCAGTTTCACTCTTTAGAAGCAGCTCTGACAGAGATTTATAATCAACCGTTACTTTTCAAGGTAGCATGCACAAGGAGGATAAACTTGCAGCTACCCAAGTTATTTTGTTGGCTTTTCTCTTGGAACTTAAAGCATTACTAAACATCCAAGTGTTGGTTAACTGCTCTAGCACTCTGTTCATGGATGAAATGGGTGCTTTTCGGCAAGCCAAATGCAAATTTTACTTTGGTTTGGAGGAATTCTATTCTGAATCCTCCCAAAAGTCAGTCTGCCTCTTCTGTTTTTGGTTGTTCTCTGCTCCTGTCAAGCTGAAATAATATATGTGGTTGTTACCCACTACAATTTAGCGTCACCAAACTGGTTTACTTTGGAAAACAAAGCTTGTAGAAGTTCTGCAGGGAAAAATATGCTGTCTCTAAAGTGGTGCTTGTGTGTAAAGTGATATGCACCCACTGTATAAATAATAAATAATAACTAGTAATAAATTCTTCATATCATAGCGTTATTTCTTATTGTTCCTGGTTCTTTTATGGTAATCCTGAAACAAAGCACTGAGAAATATGTGAATAATATTTATTACTGCTAAGTTGTTGCACAAACATGTCAAGAAAGGCTGTGTAATTTGAATGTTTAAGACTATATACTGTTTATATGATAATATTATGTATAATTAAAGTTATCCTTTTATCCCAAAGGAACTCAAAGTGTTACACAAAGGCCACGCATTCAAAACTCCTGAAGTAATGCATCAAGGTACATTTGTCAGCCAGCAAGTGGAACACTCCCAAAGAGCAATGCTGAGCATGATTTGACCATGTGTTCCCTTGCAAATCCATATTCTTTTTCAGAACTGCCAGTCTTTGTAAGAGGAGCTGTGTTGTACAAGACTCTGCAGTGCCCCCAGAAGGATCCAGTTCTTCATCAGTGACAACCTCCTGTTGGCCCAGGAATTGCTCAACCAGTGTATGAGAGCCAAGCAGGCATGGCTGGAAGCCATCCTGCCTGAACAGGGAAGTCCTGGAGAACCACAGAATAGTTGAGGTTGGAAGGGACCTCTGGAGGTGATCTGGTTGGCAAGGAACATGAAGAGCTGGAAAAGGGGGCCTGTAAATATATTGGCAAGAAAAGGAAAATGGGGGCTTGAAGCAGTGTAGTCCCAAATGGATGTCCCAGGAGAAGCTGAGATACTCTTGCCTCCTTTGCCTTTGTCCTTACTGCTCTGAGAGTCTCTCAGGTCCCTCAACTTAGCAGTAGTCTGTGGGACTGAAGTATGGCCCATGGTAGAGGACAAGCATGTGGACAGGGACAGAGGACAAGGAATGGGCTTACAGACCATCTAACTTAACTGGACATACACAAGTCCATGGGACCAGAGGATATATCAAGAGGTACTGAGACAGATGAGCTGATACCATTTGGAAATCACTTGTTGTCATCCTTGAGAGGTCATGATGATCAAGGAAGGTTCCTGGTAACAAGAGAAGACAATGCTCATGGTCATCTTCAAAGAGAGCAAGAGGGATCCAGGGAACTATGAGCTGGTCAGCCCAGCCTGAATGTCTAGGAGGATTGTATAGCAAATCTTGCTTGAAGTTATTTCCAGGTACACAAAGAACCAGAAGGTGGCTGGAGCAGCCAAGAACAAAACACACCTAACCAACCTGATGGCCTGCCATGATGAGATGACTGGGTTGGTGGAGAAGGGAGACCCTTGTATGGGTTCACTACAAGATAGGTGGAAGACTGGCAGGACTACCCGGCTGAGGGAGAGTAGATGGCAACCGTTCAAAGTCACACTGGCAGTAGGATGGGTGGTCAATATCAGGACTGATGATATTTAATATTTAATAATTAACATTGCAATGAATACACAGATAAGAAACTGAGGGGAGCAATAAATATGCTAGAGGGCAGTGCTATCCTTCAAAAGGACCAAAAAGAGCTGGAAAAATGGCCCTGGTACCTTCATGAAGCTCAACAAAGTCAAATGTGAAATCTTGCATCTGGGAAGAAATAGTCCCAGGCAGCTGTACAGGCTGAGCAGCAATGGGTAGAAAGCAGCTTCCCAGAAAAGGTTCTGCAGGTCGTCATGGAGACCAAGTTGAAAATGACTGGCGGTAGCAGTGAAGGTCAACCAAATACTGGGATATATTAGCAAGACAGCAGTGACCAGTTTGAGCAAAAGTGCTCATTGTCTGTCACTTCTGTAACTATGTCTCCAGTGCCATGTCCAGTTTTGGGCTCTCATGCATAAGACAGACACTAACATACTGGAATGAGTGCAGTGGAGGTCCACCAAGATAACTTGAGGACTGGAGCATAAAAGGAGAAGCTCAGAGCTGGATCTGTTGAGTCTGGTGAAGAGAAGGTTCAAGGTGAATTTGATTCCTCTTTATGCCAGTGTAATGGGAGAGTATAAAGAAAAGAACCAGATTTTTCTGAGAAGTGCCCTGTGAAAGGAGAAGTAGCGATGAGCACAAGTTGTAGCAAGAAAGATTCTGATTACCTTTTATGAAAAAAATTAATTCTTAGTGCAGGGTCCAAAACTGGAGCAAAGACCCACAACAGCTGCAGAATCTCCACCATCAGAAACACAAGCAATCAGCTGCAGGAGCACGCTGATCTAACATCAAAGTTTGCCTTGTTTTGAGCAGGAGTGGACCAAGTGATTTGCAGAGGTTGGAAGATCACTTCCAACCACAAGCATTCTGTGATACGATCCTGATATCCTAGAAATTAATCACTACTTCAGTATGCTTCACAAGGCAGAGGTGTTGTCAGTTTGCTTTAAAACAATACCCAGAATCCTCATCGGCCAATAAATGCTAGAACTTTGGCTTTATTTTAGGTCTTCTGAGCCTAACTCCTGTCTTGGCATTGTCATCACAGTTTTGTTTTTGAACAGTTTGTTTCCTTTAGAATTTCTGCCTCATGCTGGGTTGGACTAAGACTGAATAATTTATCTTCCTTTTCCTCAAAAGCTGAGCAGTAGTTATACCCCACGTGGATTTGAGACATTATTCTCTTTCTAAGCTTCCATTAATTATCTTTATCATCCCTGCTTTTAAAGGTCTAGCATTTATCTTTGCAAGGTTCTTCAAGCTGGATTATAGAGAAAAATTTGAGTGTATTAATTCCATTCACTCATGAGGTTTTAAACTCCATTTCATAAATATTTTTTTCACTGCTCTCAATAATTCTTCTGGTAGTTTTCCTGTGACCAAAGCGTCTGGGGAGTGTAGAATTGATGGTTTCTATAAACATGTGTAATTATCTCAGAACATGCTGCTTTGATTAAGACGTACACACATATACAGTTTTTGAAGATATGGATCACAGATACTTTGGTTGCCACATACAAACCTGCCATTCACCTTGTTTTCTCAGCCTACTTAGAAATATATACTGCTTTACAATAACGTTTAGTTCTGGAGCAGTGCAGGATAATGCTAGTTCAGGTTTTTTTAGATGTTATCTAATCTATAGATTGTACAGCCATTTCAAGTTCTCAGCATATCCATCTTGATTTGCATCTTCACGTTATGTAGATAATTCCTGAGTTTTCCTGTAAGTTGCTGTTATTTCCATCACTGCTTTGTAAAGGGTCAGGGCAGTGAAAGCCCAGTGTCAGTGCTTTGTAAGGATTGGAGTATGCTCTTTTATACAGTGAACGAAGTGGAGTGGCAGAAGACCCTTTTAAAAAAAAGTAAAGGAGTAAAGCAGGACACCTATAAATTCATCCAGACAGACCCAAGCTGACCATTTCACTTTGTGTTGCTCCTCTCTTCCTTGTGGGCCACGTTGCTCCTCATTCTGTGGTGGGTGATTGTCCTATAAAATAGGGCAGCAGAGCTTGTGGTGGAGGAGAATATGCTGAGGGCTGACTTTGCTCAACCTGGAGAAGAGGAGGCTGAGGAGAATGCGATTATTCTCTTCAGCTTCCTAGTGCGTGGTTATGGAGAAGATGCTGCCAGAGTCTTCTCAGGGGTGGGCAACAGGACAAAAGGCTATGGACACTGGGTTGTTATGGATGCCCCACCCCTGGAAGTGTTCAAGGCCAGGTTGGATGGGGCTTTGAGCCACCTGGTCTAGTGGGAGGTGTCCCTGCCCATGCCAGGGGGTGGAACTAGATGACCTTTATGGTCCTTTCCAACTGTAACCATTCTATGATTCTATGGAGAAGTCTTCTCAGAGGGGCACAAAGGGCAATGCACACAAGAGTCAACAAAGACAATCCTGCTTAGAAAGAAAGAAAAAAATGCTCACATTGAGAATAGCAAACACTGGCACAGATGCCCAGAGATACTGTTACATACTTACCCAAAACTCACATGGACAAAGCCTTTGAGCAATCCAATGCAGTGTTAGCCTGCTCTGAGCAGGGGATGGATGTACCTGTGGCTTTCAAAAGCCCTTTCCAATGAATCCAGTCTGGTTATTTTCTGGTAGTGAAAGCCTGCAAAGAGTTGTGAAGAGGAATCTGAGAAAAGTCAGTCTAGGTTCTCTTGAAAGGTTTCCTTCAGAGAACAGAGGTGGCACCTGCTACCAGAGGTAATTATGGAAGTCAGCTTGACCTTGGCAATAACTCTGCAAAACTGGTCTTTCCTGCCTAGCCTCTTGGCAAAGTAGCAAATTTGCTCGGCTGCAAAGACTTTTGGGTCATTTTTCTCATATGGAACAAAGAAGGTGGTTCAAAAACAGAGATAAGGCAATTGCAGCAGTTGTTGAGTCTTCTTGTATCCAACTCTTTGAACCAGGGGATTAAACAAAACTTAAGCAGTGCTGCAAAGTTCATGGACAAAGTTCATATGCTTTCATTCATTTATCATTTCACTTTTCTACTTCACTCTCGACATTGTTGTCTTTTTCCCCCATTTTCCATTAGACACTTGATTTAAAATCTTCTGACACTTCCCACAGCATATCTGGCTGCACTGGAAGCGCCATAGGTTGCTGGCAACCACCATTGAATCATGGGTAAGAAATGAAACAGATTCCGTACTTACCACAACTATTTTGACCTTCTGTTGTTTTGGCAAATGGAAGACTTTGGTAGAAACAAAGCTGTCTGAAAAATAAAACTTGAGGAAAAAAACCCCAGAATAATAAGGAAGGGAATCATAAAAATGCAGAGAGATTTTAAATTTGGTCAGATACTCTTACTTTTTTTTTTGTATGTCTGTTTTCCAGCCAGTTCTGCTCACAATACAACCGCCTTTGGCTGGGCCCACGCTAGGAGATTAAGCAGTGCCAGGGCACGGGCCCAGGAGCTGGAACTTGACCATCTATACCATTAAATTGTTAGCACAGGCTTCGCCTTGTGTTCAGCCTCGGCCAGCTTGTGCTGTCATAAACAATTCCCAGGCATGGCTTGGGGATTAGCAAGGGCCAGCAGCCATTCCCAATCAGCAGTTTGGATATAGCCACCTTGTTTTGGAGGGTAAAAGTATATAATCCTGTCAATGTGTCCAGGCCATGTCATTTGGCCTCAGAGCTGTATAACAGGCCCTGGCCCTGTTTAGTTTTCTAGTTACTGGGAGGCCTTTGTGTTTGAGGCAAGTGTAATTGGTTTTACTTGACTCCACAGTTTCATACTTGACCGAGTTGTATGTGAACAATAAAGAGCATGAGCACATCTCCACTTTGTTTATTCTTTCACCCAATGTACCTGTGCTCTAGTTTGCTGTGGTCTGTCCCTATTGTAAATTGTCTCAGAAATAGAATGGTTGGTGAATCCACTTTCCCATTATGAATAGAAATACATGGTCTAAGAGAGTCTAGAGGTGTGTCTTCTAGGGGCTTGCTTCAGCTGTTTTTCAGAAATCTTTATCATGGTTTTGTACATGGGTAACCAATTGCTGACCAATTCAGTTCCTGTATGAGAATGAAGAATATGTTCTGCAGATGTTCCTGGTACCAGGGAATGATTTTTATCTTTTCTGTTGGATCTGGGAATAAGAGCACATGTTAGATATTGGATGGATGCTGGCATATGGCTAGTTATGAAAGATCCTGTTAACCATTAAATGTTGACATAGAAATGCCTCTCGCTACCTGCACAATTGATTTTTCACTTAGTAGACTGTCTATTCTCTTCCTTTCTCACCACAGCATTAAATAGAAAATAATACTGCTTTCTGCCAATGAAGGCCAAATAAACCTGTGATAGTTGCCAGGTTTGGGAAAATTCCAAGAGTATGGTTATATCCTTTTGTCCTGCCCTGTTTTCATCTCACACTTCTATTTCCATCTGCCTGAAATACAATTATGCACACATCTTGATTTTTTGGAGATGATAAATTATGAATGCCTTTTTATTAACAGAAGTTGCCCGTTTACATGAACCGAGAGCTCAAAACTGCCTCATTGGTGCATCCTTCTAGCGTGGCTTTGCTTTACACTCAGCATTTCAGTCATCATTTAAACAAAAATTAGTGTTCCACAAGTGGCTCTCACAGATCACACATACCCTCTTGCACAGGCTGTGGCCTGTGCAAACAAAACTACGAAACTAAAGTAAGATCATTCATGAGGGGTGGGGGAGTGGATTTGGCCTTGATTTTCAGTCAGTACTGACAAATTTGGAGACTTTTCAGTGCCAGCTTTTTACCTGAAGTATTTACTGCAGGGTATGTCCACTGGTCCATTTATGATGGCACCTGGACAGAAATCCGTGAGAGAATGTTGTATTTGGGAAACTCCCCCTCAGAAGAGGCTGTAGAAACAAAGCTCGATGCGTTTCACCTGCGATGTTATTCCTGGAGGAACTCTGGTGACTCACTTTCTTCATCTCATCAACCATAAAACGTGCCAAATCTACCATACCTTTGCAGAGGAACAGTTTACAAGCCTATTTGATGAAGAGCTTAGGGGTTAATAGTGGTTCAGTCAAATGCAAGGCTTTTAGCACCGGGTGGCTGTTCAGTGCCCTTGGAAATGAGCTTCTGTTTCTCAGCTCTTTTGCCTTTGTGTTTCTGCTTCATTGTGTTTAGTGCCCTGGCTGCTGCTTTTCCTTTGGAGGTGAGTGTTCCTGGACAGAATCAAAGTACATAGATGGAGCAATGTGCAAATGTGCATACAGCTGCTGAAGCTCTGTTACAAGAGCTGGGCTGCTTGGGGAAAGAAAGAAATGCAGTTGCAGGAAGCGAATCTAAATAAGCTCCCACTCCACCTTTTTCAATTTACTGGAGGAAATATCTTTCTTCATATCATTTGACTTTTTGATTGTTAGATCAAATTGAGCCAGTTGGAATGAGCCTCAGTCATCAGAAGAGAAGTCCTGAAAACCTCTGTTTAGCTGCTCTCTGGTCTCGGTGCAATTGCTTTGCTTAAATTTGCTGTAATAACCTCTTAAGAGCCGTGTACCCATTCTTCACTGAGGACCCTGCTGTGCATTGTGATTATGTTATCTGTTGCCTCCCTGAATGTTTAACGTGATCAAAGTGTTGTGGGGTTTGGTTTTGGGGGGAGTTTTTGTCTAGGTCTGTTATCCCCCCCCCTTCTCCAAGCTTTTACTTTCAAAATACAAACTTACAGTGCTTGTTATCTATTACTCTTTGTGTGTCAGTCCTTCTCCCCCCACTTTTCCTCTTGAAAGCATTGAACAAGCATGCTGAGTAGCTCTGATAATTAGGTAATTTGAATTGGGTGATGGATGTTAGATGTTAAATCGTGGGCTGGAGGCTGGTTGTGATGGAAGACAATGTGTTGTGGCTCTGGGTAGGAGCAGGTTGAAATGTCCTTTATAGCAGGGCACGGGACAGGACGTCACTGCGACCCCGTGGCCTCCTTCACCCCCTTCCTCAGGGAAAGCAGCAGATGCTGACAGTGAATATAGCAAAGTGCAAACGGGTAAAATAATGAACTGAAGTGGTAGCTTAATGGAATTATTAATGGGATTTGTGTTCAAATAGTGATCGAGGATGGATTTTTATTAACAGAGGTTTTACACGTGTAAACTTATGCAAAAGATTATACTTTTCCTTCTCCGGCGGAGTGTTTATAGACTATGCTGTGTGCACAGGGTTCTCCAAACTTCTTTAAATATTGCCCTTTCTCCCACTTATCTCACGGTGCTTCTCAGTGTGTAGCACTCCATATAAATCTGTATAATACACCCGGAGATTTAACTGAACAGCGAGGCAACCTTGAAATTAAAACTGAAGCAGTAGGTGTTCAGTGGGAGTTTAGTGTTTGCTTGTTCATTCTCACCAGAATAAAAGGTGGGAACATGACGGAGAGCTCAAACTGCTAAAGTGCAGCTCTCTGCGAGCTGCGAGGCCTCTGCTAGAAGTAGCTTTATACCTACAAGGTGGTGGTGGAGATGTCATAATTATGAGCTGACATTTAAAGAAATGTCAGAAGCATTCAAACAAACCCCTGCTCGGCTTCCACCCATGTATCTTTTTGTGTCCCCAGCCCTGCCATCTGTTATCCCAAGGACTCCGGTTTTGATTACCTTTTTGTTTGCTTATCTGATAAATGTTTTGTTTATCCTCTATGCCTGTCCCGTGCTTCCAGAGATTGTTTGCAAGCCCCTTGCCCTCTTTGTACATGGATTTCTCCTAAAGAACTATTTACCGCCATGATGCTGGCAAAAACTAATCCTGTGATTACGGCTGGGCTGTGAGTATCTGAATGCATCTGTATTTAGAAGCAGACTTTGCCAAATACCTGTTTGGAGTGTGTGTGCAGAACCACGTACAGTGTTACTCGACGTTGTTATCTGTCACCTACTTCCTTGCTTGTGTTATTGTCTTCACATGTCGTTTTCTTGTCATTTTTGGATGTGAGCTCCTCAGGGCAGGGACCGTGCCATTCCTGGCATTTGGGAAGTTCTTTGTAGCATTTAATAGATTTTTATTGCTACATGTCTTTTGAAAAAATCAAAGAGAAATGCTCTGCTGGCTTTCTGCCCTGGTGGGACGAGGTCTGTCCGAAGTTCATTGGCGACCGTTAACAAAGACTTCTTCCAAAGCAGCTGCCATACTTTACTGGTATTAGTGATAATGTTAAAGGGTGTTTTATGCTGCTAATCCTGGCTCAGCCCATAAAAGATAAGAACAGTCATAGGAGGTGAGACTCTGCGTTCACAGAGCTCGATACTCTCCCTCCAGTGGGAGATTTACATTGCAGGTATGCTATATGGCTGCATCCCGGGCAGGCGCTTCCTGCAGCTTGGGGATTTCTTTAACTACATGTATCTTTGTCAACACAAAGCAAACACAAAGTGTATGCTTGCCTTCAAGTGTGCAAGGAACCCCACTGACCTCAGGGTGGGTATTTTTATGACGTTTAGGGTGTTTTTAATCGTTTTGATACAGTGAGACTTTTCTATGGAGAGGCATGAATGGCAGGTAGCCGCTGGTGACCGAAACAAGAGGAGCTGGAGCATGCTTGGGTCTGCCTGGTCATTAAGAGCTGTTCTCATTAGGGAGAATGAGTTCTTCAGACACCTCAGGATCTGGAGGCATGCACAGGAGGAACAGGACTCAGCTCCTGTCCATTCATCTTGCATTACCTGGACCAAAAGACAAAGTAATTTCCAGCTGGGCAGAGGAGGGAAAGCCCACTAAACAAACATTGATTTGCTGCTTGGAAGCCATAGCTAGATGCTTACCTAAATACTGGCATTCCAACAACCATAAATGTGCATGTAAATTAGGGCTGATGATTCTAGAGTCAGATGGATGCCAAGGTCAAGGTCAGATGCATTGTGTTGTAGCAAGACTGATCTCTTATGGTTGTTAGTGTTTTCTATTTCTGAAAAAAATTGCTGACCATGTGATTTTTTATTGTAGAATCACGTCAGTCCTGGGGTAGAAAATATTGGGTAAAATATATTGTACCATAATTCATATTAATGGAAATTCAATAATGGCAACCTGTCATCCACAGAGATTAGAAATGAGTCCAAATGTTGTGCTATAAAAACATTAAAAAGGCATTATGAATTAGAATCTATTGCACCATGTTTTGCTCGTTATAAATAATGGAGGGAAAAACTAGTCCTTGGAAGTTTTTGGATTGTCCATTTTGAGAGAAGCCAGCAATTACTTTCTAGAGCTGACTGTGCACCATTGATCTGACTTATGGATTTCATAAATGCAGTGGTCTGCTAATTTAATAAACTTGCTCAATCTGTTTTTAAACAGAGTACAGAACTTTGAAAAATGATTTCCTTTCAAACTAAAATTAACTCTTATGGCTTTTAAACATTAGATTGTGATATTTGCTTCCAGTTTTTCATTAAACTACCTTCTGGTTTCACATTTTTCCTGGGATGAGCTAGATGCTTGCAGCTCATGTATTATTATATTAAATACTCATATTTCACTTATGCTAATTTGGCATTGAGATATGAATTGGAGTTCTTAGGCAAACCTTTATTTGGTTCTACATTGTCAATAAAGTTTACTGCTGATTACAAAGTTTACCACTGCCAAAAACTTAGATATAATTGTTCAGTAAACTAGGTTTTGTCATATACTGGACAGAATATTGATACGCTAGATGTGGTATCTTGTCTACATAGTTTGTATGTGAGGCTGAAAATTTTGGGGAAAATATTCACAGTGTTTTCAATAAATTTCCAGCAAGCTGATTAAAGGGAGAATTCCTTCTTAAATTAATGTGTACTCTCAAACATGAGGTGTGATTATTTCTGCCTCCAGTCTACTTTATCTCTTGTAGCCACACTAAGTCATAAAACAGTTCAAGGTGCTCTTGAAATCTGGTTGCTTTTGTGAATCTAAAACATGCCTGTTAGACTTTTAAGTGTAATGAGGTCAAATAGAGGGGTGGCAAATTCTTTCAAATGAGTTTTAGCATTTAGTGATATCATATCTCTTAATGTCCAGGGATCTTGTAATCTTAATTCCCCCCCCCCCGGAAAAATACCTACTCTGTTCAGCATATGGTGTAACTAGAGACCAAATTCTTCCATGTCAAAGAAATTCTGAACTTTATACAGTATAGATCCATCCTTCCTTCCCTACACCAATCTATGCAAAATGTATTGCATCATGAATTAGCATTGACAGAGTAACTGAAGGATCTTTGGTCAGATGCCAGGTTCAATTCATTTGTTATCAAGACCAAGAAATGAATGTGACAGTGACAGTAATTATCTTCTTCTGTAAAGAAATGCAATACAAGCGTACACATTTTGGTTAAAGGTGAGATAAGGAAGAATAAGGCAATTATACCCATCATACACTTTTGACCTGTGTTTCTATCGGTCTTGACAAGCTTAGAAAATATGATGGTGCATCCTGGCAAAGGAACACCTAAATTGAAATAAACCAACTTTCAACTGCTACCATATTTGTACTGCAGACTGATAAATTGCTTTTTCAGAAATCAGCTCTGTTGCATTTTTTACTAAAGTTAATGGGCTAGGACAGACAATAGTGGGTTGCTGTCTGCTTAGTGGTTCTGGATACAAAATGAAATTCCCTCAATCGTATTTAATGTTACAGGTTTCAGAGGAATAAATGAAAAATCAATGGCATTTGCAACACAACACAAACCAGGATTCAGGGAAACTAGCTAGTGACTGGCCTTGAGGACTCTTGGGCTACTCTTAGCTTCAGGACTCCCACTATTATTTTTTTTCCCTTCTACCTCCTACAGATACAGGATTAATACTATTTACTTTTCTTTATTCTGGCTCCATTGGATTTCTTGAGCAACTCTTATGAACTGTTAGAACTGTGGACAACTTTAAAATTCCTGCCTAGGCAGAGGTCCAGTTCTTGCAGATATTCAGACCGTCTTGGAAGGTCTTTTGAAAGAGCCTGAGGAGTGAGTGTTTTGAATCGTAGAATCATAGAATCATCTGGGCCGGAAGGGAC
>BJBW01004151.1:216723-233051 GCA_004320125.1 Scolopax mira
GAAGGGGCCTCAACCACCTCCCTGGGCAACCTGTTCCATTGCTCCACCACCCTCATTGGAAAGAACTTTTTCCTAATGTCAGTTGAAAAACTGACCTGAGGAAGAAGCAAGTGTCTGTTTCACGTAGGGTCTCAGGACCACGGCCACATGATTTTGGGTATCAATCTATCTGAATATTTAGGTACTGTTATAGACTTTGGAGCCTAGCTTTAGAAAAGGCTTGTCTAGAACTAAATGGAGATGCTTCAAGAGAAGTGTCTGTAAAAGTGCAAGTTGGCAGCAAGTGTTTGATTTGTCCTTATAAGGGGAACTATAATAATGTCAGGCCCACAGCAAAGAGGCAGTGCTACATGATGCTCACTGCTACCAAAACTGAGCTTATCAGTCCTTGATCAAACTGAGAATTTGACAGTGTCATCAAGACCAAGCCCTGAAGGCCTGGCTGAGAGGTTACCTCAGCCATCTGAACGCCTGAGCTCATGGTCTGTGTCTTGTGGTAGGAACGAAGGAACGGATTTGGCAATATTCCCCTTAAAAAGTGATCTTCCTGAAGACAGCAATATTTCTCTGCTCATTGGGCCATTCTGCACATCTGCGTCCTCTCTCCCGATCCTGACAAAACGTTTCTTCTCTCTGCCAAGTTTTCTCCTGACTCATCAACTCTTTCAACTGTATTTGCGCTCTTTCTAATGAAAAAAAAAGGAAAACAGAAAAAGCTGTTTCATTTTAATGAAATTTCTTGTGTGAAAACAGAAAATCTCAAATTGTCTCATTGATCTTTTTTGTTCTGCTTTATTACTTAAGCACTAAAAATGAAATAGATGAGACATAAATGAACTGGCTCATCTTTTGTTTCTTTCCTGCTCTTGGAAAGCTTTGATTTTTGTGTCTATGATACAGACTTGCCATATATAATGCACTTTTTTTTGCTTCTCATCCATTTTCATGCCTTTCCATTTATTTTCACCTCCAACAATGTTGGGTAACTGGAAGCTCTCTGTTGCACCCCTGGGAACAGGCTAAGTCTAGCAGACAAGGCACAAGGAAAAGTTTAGGGAAACCTGAAGCCTAATACTGTTCCACTTGACAGTTTCTGATGAATCATGGAAGCTTTGATTCACCTTGTATATCTTCATCCATCCAAATGTTAGGCATCTATTTAAAGCTAACGCCTAGCCTCCCTTTTAATTCAACAGCAGAGAGGAAAAGCACTCTCCAAAAGATGTTTTTCTCATCCTAAAATAAGTGGGTTGCAGGTCTCCTTTGACGTGCTTTTCTCTTCCCATTGATCCACAGAGGGACCCTGTAGATCGTTTTTGGGTATCTGATATTGAACAAGGCCTGTCCTCACATTCTGTTATCGTTTTATCCATCTGTGTCAGCAAAAGCTACATGAGTACTTAAAGATCTAAATGTGAAAAAAATACATGTTCTGCAAATAGTTATTGATATTGTAAGTATTATTATTATTATTATCTACCTGCTGAGGGAAAGAAGTCACATCTTGCTTACACTGAATTGTTCAAGTGGCAGAAACTTTGCCCAATGTTTCACTGCATACATTTATTTCCCCTTTCTATTTTGCTTTTCCTTTTGCCGTTCTTCATTAATGCAAATTTTTCTCATTTGTGACACTAGTAGGAAGCTCTTGGCCCATTACACATAGCTTAGGCATAAACAAGGTATTTGCTCTTTCTCATGAACAGAATAGTGTCAGAAAATTTCATTCTGGATTGTTGTGGACATTATCACACTGGAGTTTGCTGTTACTGAAAATTATTTTCTCCTCAGAGACAGCACTCAACCTCAAGATTTTGAGGTAAATCTACACAAATAAAGCAGTTTACTGTCTCTGATCAAATTGCTCATTTTCAGTTATGTGGGAAGACTATAACAGAATACGATGGAATTGGGCCATGGGGAGCTGGCAAATTACTACAAAGAACAATGAAGCATTGAGGTTATTGAGGAGATGGGGCACTGCTTTCAAACCGAGAAAGGACAAAAAGAAGTGGGATCCTTGGGTTGGCTTTGAAACGCTCAGGGAGAGAACTGTTTGTTCTCTGCAACAAGCCAGAGTTTGTGCTTCTTTCCAGAGTGTCTGTACCCTGATGGCCCACCATGCTGAAGAGCACTTGCTGGGGCTGCCCTCCCTATTGTAGACGTCTAATCTCTGTGATTATGAAGAAGGTAAACATCTGCCATCTCCATTACCTGGTAATGGATGACCCTGACTGGTGCAGTAGTGAAATGGTGAGGGAACTAGTGGGACATCTGAAGGGTTTGGGTTTAGCTCTTGACTGTGTTCTTCACAGAGGTCTTGGTCTTAGGCAAATCATCCAGGAGTCCGAGTATCTGTTGCCTCCTGATTTAAGTGGCATTTAGATATGGGCAGTTGTGGATTTGGGCTTCAGTGTTTTGTTTCAGTAACTGTAAAAGAGGGGAAAGCACCCACATCAAGGAGACATTTTTGAGGGTAAACACATTAAAAATGATGAGGTACTCCAAGGCTATCTATACTTTCACCCTGAACAGGCGAGGCATGGGCCCAATGTTTGCAGCAATGCAAGAACAAATTGTACTAAGCAGCGTGAAGGTAAATTGATTTAAATCTTACCAAATCTTATCAAATGATGGTATATCACCATTTCTAGGAAAAATTACAGCTGACTGAAGGGAGTTGGGGAAAACAAAGAAAGATGATCCGGAATACTCCGTAGTCCAGGAAAACACAATAGAAGACAGCAAGAAATCAAGACACAGTGATATGGGTTTAGGATGACTGTGTTTGCAAAAATGTGAGACTTTGGGAGGAATTTCTGAAAGCAAATTCTGGAAGACACAGTGACACCATTTTTAAACACGACTGCCTCAGTTGTCTTCCCCTTTGCCACAGATTCATTTACAGCAACTGCTGCAGAATGAGGATATGTAACTGCAGCTTGGTTGCCCAAGGTATTGTTTTAGTTTATGAATAGAAATCCATCTTTCTGCATAAAGCTGATCTACACAACTGCTACAATTGAAGCCTGGAAACACCTTCTGTTCTGCTGTGCCATGTCATGGACTTCTAGGGCCAGCAACATCTTAGGCCTCATGGCTTATACCACCAGGACTTACCTCTTAAAGCTCTCAGGAAAGGGCATCAGACTTGCCTAGATAAGCCACCTCAAAATTAGCTGTCAATATAATAGTGTAATTAAGAGAGCCAGCAAAGACCTTGGCTATATAAAGGGAGAAATATCAAGCAAAAGTAGAGAAAGTATTTTCATTAAAGTCTGTTCTATTAGTAAGACTGATGTTTAAATACTCTGCCCTCTTCTAATGCCTGTAATTGAGGAAGATGGAAAAAAGCTACTGCAAGTCTTAAGGAGGACCATAAAAATTGTCCATAAGCCATAAGATGTGTTTCAGTCTGCTGAAGGAAGGTTGGAAGATGATTGCTTGGGTGCTGACACATGGAAAAACAGCTGAAGTGGAGAACATGTAGATGATCAAACAATACTGAGTGACTGGGAGGAGCAGTTAGATTATGTAAGGAAATCAACTTATACCAAATGATTATATGAGTTCTTCCAGCCTTAGGTGGTTAAGCTAAAAGAAGTAAACACTTGATTAAAACTGAACTTATAAATGTTGAAAGGACCACACAGTCTTCCACTTAGGTCCCGGGATATCTTCTGGTGTCCTCTTGAAAGGTTTGGACAAGAGTAAGTCTTCACTCCAAAGATTTTGCAATTACCATATACATTTAGCTTATTCATTTAGAGTACATTTTCTTCATTGCAGAAATTGGGGAAAAACAAGTCATAGTTTTTTCTCCATGAGGGCTCTTGATTTTAAACCTCTTGCTATTACTTCTAGTGATTTCAGTGCATGCATTAGAGCACAGTTCTTCTAATGGAAAATTATTGGATGCTTTGACATCAAAGCCTTTGTAAGGAAAATGACTGAAAATGAAACTCCTGTAGCTGCAGCACTGTTTGGGATCTTAAACTACAGTTAGAGAAAGAGGCTTGCTGTGTTAATCCTACTTAGGGCTTTACCACCTTTTTTATCAGGTCTACTGCAAATGTCAGGTCCTCAGCTGGATTGTGTTGCCAAATGTCCACATTTGTTTTCTTTCTCTTGTTTCACTATTTTTATTTTTATAGTAGGGTTTCCTGCCCAGGTTTTTTCCTGCCTTTGTAGCTTTTAAATATTTCCTTTAATCGTATCACTCATTTTAGCTAAAGAGGAGTGACATGGTAACTACGATTACACTCAGTTAACATAATGTAGCAATTAATCAGATTGCACTGAGTGTTTTAGGATCACTCGACAGTGGGGCACCAGGGAGACCATTCCTTGTGGTTGGCAGTATGTAAACCCATGTAGGTCTCTCTGTAAGACTTGGGCACAGAAGGAGAGGGATGTAAAAACAAACTGCATGGCAGATGTTAGTCACTGACACATCACCAGAAGCGATGGTGAAGGGCATTCGGTGATGCTGCTGAGCTGCTGGTGAACGGGGAGTAGGAGTCCACACAGGTAGTGTAGTTTGGAGTTCACAATTGTCTCAGATTTGGTTTTTGCCTCGTTAACTGAGTATATTTAATCATACGTTTCTCAGTCCCACACTTCTGAGAGCCTTCTAGGTAAGTGTATCATGACCATGTTAGAAATACAGACTTTAGTCATGACAAATCTCGTTTAGTCTCCTAACAACGAGATGTTTATGAAGTTATAAACCACCCAAACATATGCCCTGTAGTGGTACACGTTGCTTATCTGTTTTATCACATTTTTCATCCTGTTAGCATTGGTGACTTCTGGTGTTGCCAACTCCAGATGTTCCGATATCATGATGCAGTCTCCAAAATCGTAAGATTTTTACAACATAATAAATTCAGGGTTGCTTAGATTTCCTTTTGAGGTTTTAGAGTATGGTCGGGTAGCGTTTCACATCATTGCCCGTAACAATCAGGGTTAGAAAATGTTTATCTTTTTTAAATGAAAGCAAAGCTGACCTCCGTGAATCAGTTTGAGCCATGTCACTTCAGCCATAAAACAGGCTGCTCCCAAAGGAGAAGAGAAGGAAGCAAAATTCAAACACCAAAATCCAGAGTTGTGAACAGCAAAATCCCTGCTGCCCAACCCAGGGGATAGCTACAAGTTCCACTCGTGACTTACTTTTGACAATTCAGAATACCCCATGCATCTTCAACTGTTTATCTGTATGTGCCAGAACTGTCCCTGGCTTACAGCTAAACCTGTCTGGGACTTGGAAACCAAGGATTCCTGTGCCGAAATCCACAGAGCAGCATTTCTCAGAGTATGCCTTACAAAAAAAAAAAAAAGAGGATTTAGGGAAATCTGAATGCAAGACATAAGGTCAGCAGCAACTTTATTTTTTAAAAAACACTGTAGCACCAGGAGATCTTGAAACTGTCAAAAACTGTGGGGAGTGAGGATTTTTGGATAGGGCGTTCCAAGTGGCAGGTTCATCATCTCTGCTCTGGGGTCAGGTGTGTGCTCTCTGGAGAAACTCTTTCCTTCAAGACCTGGCAGTGGATGCTCTGCTCATACTTAAGAGGAAAAGGGAAAAAGCAGGGTCTGAGGAAGAACGAAGGGGTATGTCCTGTATTTGACAAAAGGAATGCAAGCCCAGCAGGTGTGATACTGCTGTTTGAAAGTCAAAAAAAAAAAGGGGGGGGGGGAGGAGCAGGAAAATTATTCTTCATTAAAACAAGAGAAGAAAAATGTAGTCTCCAAACACACAGTCCTGGGGGCAAGACTTCAGAGCTGTGGAGCAATTTTGGAGTTCAGATCCGATGGACAGTGAAATGAAGGTAAAAATTACTGGGGAATCAGTTGTTTCTCAGTCATTTGAACTGATAAAATACATCACTTCATGATGTTATGGTTAAGAAAGGATCTTGTTGCAATTATACATTTAATTTTAGTGAGTTAGGGTGGAGTTTTTTGTAAACGTGATTCCAACTTTGCAAATAATAGAATAACTCTTTTGGTCTTGCCAGAATATGCTTGTGATGCTTTCACTGTCAAGTCAGTCTGTTAATAAAAGTCAGTCTGTCTGAAGCTTGCAAATCCAGGATGCATGTGTCCTTTGGAGGTGAAAAATCCAATTACAGCGGCATGCGTGGGGGAACCTTCAAGCCTGGGAGGTGGGTTTATCTCGATCTGAATAATGAGGGTTTGTAAGAGAGCTGGCATCACAAGTTGCTGGGCTCCAGAGACAAGCATTTCCCCATAGATAGAAGCCAGGCTGCTCTTGTAAGAGGCAGAGAAGTTCTCAGTGCACCAGTCAACCCCTAGATTGTCACGTCTGAGGCAGTATGAAAAAATCCTTTAATTTTAGAAAATAACCACAGTATCAGACCACTGGCCTATGAAATAGAAAACCTACTTCAGTTGCCTCCTCAGTTTGAGGAGATTCAGATTTACACTTCCTAAGTTTCTGGGACTGTATAGAAACACTAACATTCTAAATGATATTCATTATTCTAAGGGCACGGCTACAAACCTGCCTCTTGCCTCCTTATCCCATCGTGGAGCTGCAGAGCCAGACAATGCTTGGCAAAGTGCAGCAGGATCTGAGACTCACTCCTTCCCCCAGCTTTCCTCTTGGGTTACAGATACCTAAGGAGGTTCTTGCCTTTTGGGAGTTTTCAGCTGAATTTGCTGGCTTTTGTGAGACATACGGTACATATATATTTATTATATATATTATTATATATTATTTATATATACATGCCTGATGCAGAGTTCTGGATGGTACTTGGACCAGCATAAGTGAGAGGAAAAATGGTCCAAAGATCCTGTTACCCTCCCTATAAGATGAAGCCACAGAAATAGCCTTCTCCAATTCCTGGTCCTGCACATACTCAGCAGTGAAATTTTAAAGCTCTATTTTCAAGAGTCAAAGTCTGCAGCAGTATCAATAGTGCCCGAAGGGGACTGGAAGCAAACACCAGAATGTATTTTAAGGGAGGTCTGTGATTTCCAGTGCCTCCCTGCTGTGGGTACCGGCCACCGTGGGTCGTGGGGCCGGGGCAGATGAGTGTGGGCCACTGGGGGTTGGATGCAGAAGGGGAGAATGGACAAGGATTAATGGTGCTGCTCCTGCAAAGCCACAAGTTAAGAATATTTGTGGCTTTTCATTTCTGCTTGTTTGGGGTGAAAAGCTTCGAGCTTTGACTTTTTGACCCATTTGTTATGTTGTTTCCATTTGGATCTTTCTTGGATTTATAGGGACCTAAAGGGGTTTTTTGAGGATATTTTTAATTGGATGTTAAGTTAAGAAGATCTATTTCTTTGTCCGTATTTCCTGGCACAGGAAATAACTCTTATATAGAAACCCTACAATGTGGTGTTTTAAAAGTTATCTTACAAGTCTGGCTGAATTATCCAGCCCTCTATCCTTCTGCTGTCACTGCTTCCACAATATGAATGGATTAATCAGTATCAGTCGTTTACTTTCTGATTGCAAGAAATTAACTGGGCTGTAATTTCTCATTGGCTTTCCATTTGCATTTTAGAGAATAGTGTGAAAGTGAAGTCCTGACTGTTGCAGTTTTTTTACTGTGTCCTTACAATTCTTAATAATTCTGTCTCTTATCATCGGAGGCAACTGTCATTCCTGTTGTAGAAGGAGATGAACATGCAGATTGGCAAAGCAACCTGTATACAGCAGACTGTCAGGTAATAAAATTCTGCTGCAATAGGAAAAAAACAAACTTGTAACAGAATCACTTAATACAGACATCTTGGTGTTCCTGTCTGGGGCACATATGGCAGATAAAATGGTTTAGGGACATGGACGGTATTTCATAAATAGAAAATTCTCCAAGCAAGTGGCTACTGTCTGTGGCTCCCCAAAAGGTTTTTCCTACGGCCAAAAATAGCTGAAGTAAATAAACTGCATAGACTGGGATTGGGGGAAGCTCACAGGAAGCCCAGGGTGACTTGTTGAGGTGCAGAGAAATCTCTGCACTGTAGAAATCTACAATTTGTTGCATCCCACTCCAGATGCCTTTTATGTTGTGAAACTGAGATGGGTGCATGCTAAGAAGACTATTTATGTGGGCACCTAAATTTGGCATTCAACTGTTCTGGATCAAGGCTTTAGTATCTAACCTCTAGAACCTCCCATCCAAACGCAACATTAAATGAAAACACTTCTCAGTTTATCCTGGTAACACCATCCCATGCAGTTTCCTATCGTTTTTCATACTGAAAAGATGAGGGACTACACAAAGTTTGGTGTGGGACTGAGGTGAACAAAGCAATAAGGAAAGTAAACTGGCATTTTCCTGCACTATTTGTGCAGAAGCCAGCTACGTATTTTCCCAAGCAGCAGGACTCACACAGTATTTAGAGAGGTGACACTAAAAAGCTGGTAACACAGTTACGTTAATAAATGGAAGTGTGCCTGGACAGGTCAGAAAGTGCATTGCAACACAAGTACCTTTGAATAAGTGTGAACAGAGGAATAACCCCATGAATCACTTGAAAAGGCTGCAGCGTAGAACTAGGATGAGTATCCAGCCTGTAAATGCAGGATCGTATACCTCAGTGAAGGTCTGTGTTAGTATAGTGCGTATTCAGCAGATAGTCTGTTGAGGTTTTCACTCAAAATAAACATTTGGGCCTCAGATAGAAAGGATAAGACTCAGTTTCCTTAAAAATAAGTTACTACAGATATTACAGATGCAGTGGGGTACCCCACCAGGTCTTCAGCTTCACGAGGGTGTAGATCTCCTATAGGATGGAACTGCTGTAGTCGGCCAGACCGGTGCAGATGTCTGAGTTACCTCAGGCATCTAAATCAGCACTGAAGTGTAGGCAGCTGAACCTCCACCAATGTTAATTTATTGTGTACTAAATTGTGCAGCGTTTTGCAGAGGCAGCAGGAACGCAGCGAGTCAGCAGGCTGTCGGGATTCCTGAGTCACTCAGCAGGGAGGTACCCCCGTGTCCTCTCCTCCAGCCATCCACCATGGGCATCACTCTGCCTCACAGAGGGGCAGCAGAGACTCCCCCCTGTGGGTGATGGGATTTTGAGGACTTGGAAGGAGGACAGCTTCAGACTAAGCCAAGGGGACAGCTGCTAATAGTGAGCTTTACGGTATTGCTAAGTGATGTGGAGGAAGCCCTATTACTCTTGACTGCCTAATTGGATGGGATATCGCTGCAGAAACCATATTAGGGGACAATCCTGCACTATCAGCATGAGCTGGGTGAGCTAATGGCTGTTTTTCCTATGCAGTGCCTGTGATCAAATCAGAATGGCAATCTAGCTGGAATGAGCAAAAAAGAAATTACATAGTGGATTTCATGGAAAATTAAGGCTTCGGGTTGCTGTACATATCAGTAGTCTTGAGTAAATCTAAAGTGTGTATTTTCTGGCATTTTTTACTTTTCTCTTTCTAAATCTTCAGCCTGATGTAGTTCCTTCAGTGATTAGATACAGTTTTTTATTTCATTTTTATTGTACAGTTGAGGCAAATATTTAAGGAAAAGAAGTGGGGGGTTGGGAGAGGACCAAAAGTTAATTTTATAGCTTTTTAATTAGAAGTCTTTTAAATTACAGCAATTTTATACTGTAGTAAGTTTTCAGGGCCATTTAGATTCTAAAATACCTGCCAACTGGGAAAGCCAGCAGTTCAGTTGTTTTATTTTTCCTCCATTACGTCTGCAGCAGAATGTGGCTTTTACAGACTTCAGCTTTTCCCCCAACGTTTCCTGCCGACGTGTTTGTTTGTGCCACTGCAGTCTTCAAAACACTGTGGTACCCTGTGGTGGTGGGTGGAGGTGTTTATCACCTCTCATCATCTTTGTTGGTGTTTAGGTAGGGAATTCTTCTGGGAAATGCCTTTTAAGGTGATGGGGTCGGTGGGTACCAGGAGGAGGAGCCATCAGTTGAATATTCTCGTGTGCCCATCTGCCTTCAGTCTGCTCTGCCTTCTCCCCTTCTTGCCTTCTCCCCTTGTTGGCTGGTGCCTGGAAGAGTCATCTGGAACCAGTGACATTGCCATCGGTGCAGCCCGATGGAGTGCTAAATGAGAGGCAAGTCATGTTAACAGTCTCGCACAACCCTACGTCTCATGAATATTTGAGTTTGCTGGCAGAGCTCCTGTTGTGCTGGATGGTCTGTGCTGTGCATTGCAGCACTGCTCTGGAATGTAATTGGTGAACGGGGAATAAAACAGTATTTCATATTTGGAATTTTTCTGCTATTCTTAGACATAAGCTTGGTAAATTAACGTAATGCTAACAGGAAAATCCAGGGGAATTGGTTTCAGTCAGGTCAGAGTCATTGGGTCTAACAAGAGATTAGGTCAACTCTACATTGAACTATCAAATAAATATCTAAAATAAATCAAAGAGGCAGAAATATTAAAAATCAGACCCAGTTATTATCACCCTGCCTTTGATGAAGAGAAGACTGTTCAAAAGCCCAAGGGCAAAAGCACCCTCAATAATTTCCTGTGGGAGCTTTCTCTTTTTTTAAGCTTAACAATGATGCAAGAATTTGTTTTCCTGAGGGTGCAGGGTTGTTTGGTTGGTTTTATTCTTTAAACTTCAGAAAGCGTAGATGAGACAACGTGAAGTAATCATCAGAGCACGGAACCCTGATCTGAGTAGATCAGATGCCACAAAGAACCTCTCATTGCATTCAGCAAATGCCTCCAGTATCTGTCAGGGCTGTTTTGTGTGAAACCACTGGCTGACGGGGCTGGGACGGGCCGTCAGAGGAGGTTACAGGACACTGGATGATCCGCATGAGGCCACCTGTTGTATATGGACAAGATAAGATCTGGCGTGCAAGGCAGCTGGAGGTATTCCTGTTGTTTCCCTGGATTTTATTTTTTTTCTTTTTTAAGGCGGTTATATTCTTATACAGAAATAGATATTCTGGGTTTGTCTTCGTTTGTCTTTCCCAAGTGGGTTGCGCGTGTGCATGTCAGAGGAAGCCTATGGTCTTCACTTCTTTTATTTATAGCTTGCTGGGTTAATGGTGCTGCTGTTGATTATTCATAAAAAAGTTATTTTATCAAACAGTTTTCATGACAGCTAGGTAAAATTGGAGAGGGAAAAACCTATATTTAATTATTAATTTGGCCGGTGTGATTTGTGGTCGATGTTGTTGATGTGTTTTCCAGTACATGGAAAAAAACTCAAGCGCTTTTTACTCAGTTTCTGAGCTGCTTTCTCAAAATAGGTCCCTTTTGTGAGTAGATAACTTCTGGACTGCATGTGTGAACCCTGGCTGAAGGCTTTCTGCAGAGATGGGCTGCCTAAACAGGATTGAAAATGTGCCCGTTTGGTAAAATAGACCCTTCAAAGAGGCCCCAAACTGCGGCCCACGCCATCGGTCACCGGTGTTTCGGTGAAGGCTCAATGCAGAGCCTTCCTCCAGGAGCACAATCAGTGCTCTTCCTTCCCTTTGCACACCGTGACCTGATTTTCCTTGCTTTCAATTTTTTCTGCGTAGTAACATTGGAGAAAAAGAGAAAAAAGAAAAAAAAAGGTTATGCTGTGTATATCCCTCGGACTCCTAACCCAGAGGTAAGGGTCTCTCCTGGCTGACTGATGTCCCTTCAGCCAGAGAAGAATTTTAAAGGGTCTATGTGGCTCAGATACATCTCTGGCTGACAGCTCTGTTGCAGAGGGTTGTTTTAAATGCGAGTTAACTGTCAACACTGAAGCACACAGCATGAGGAGAAAATTTAAGTAGTACACTTAAAGTTTGACCACGGCGTACTTTGAAGCCTTCATCTTGCACGCTCTGGGCCACGCCAGAACGGGAGCCAGCCAGCCATGGCCGGGCGAAGCCATGGCCAGTGGAGATGGGAATCTGACACAAGGTGCTCCCTTCCTCCTCACGTGGCCTAAAAATGAATGAAAAAAATTTGGCAACTTGATTGTCAGGTCAGCTCTCAGAGGCAGCCAAGTCCTACAGTGGTTACGGGGCAGATCGTGGCCGGGAAGGCATGCCATCGCCCGCGGCCGCACAATAAACACAGATGTGGCAAAGACAAATAGCAGGCAGAAAGGAGAATTTGAATGGGAAGCAAAAACAGCTTTTGCATGGACGCGTGACTGGAAAATTTAGTAAACCAAGCAAATTGCTTACCAGAAGCTTAAATAGGATTCCTCTGGTATCCAGCCGGATTCACGATGAGTGAGCGATTTATAAACCAGCACATCCACAAAGAGAAATAGCTTCGCTGAAAGCAGCCAGCCAGCACCTTAGTAATGCACTTAAATCACATCAATAAATAACTTTTCTTTAAAAAGAAAAATAATACTTTAACATTCCAGGTTGTTAGCAGCATATTTGTGCAGCCTTGAACTTCGCAAGTGTGTTTTAAAGCAAAATATTTAAACAGCATTTTCTGCATTTGTAAAGTACTGACTTGAAAGTTGTGTCAGGTCTTGTGCAGGAGTTGATGAATCACCGATGCCTGAGGATGCACGAAGAATCCAGGTCGGGCTTTGTTTTCAGGTGTTAGTGATTCATTGGTGGTTTCTGAGGAAATAAAGAAACTTGAACTGTGGTTGAAGCAGGTAAAAAAAAAAAAAAAAAGCCTTCCCGTTCACCTTTTAATCCTGGAAAATAAAACAGATTTTCAACTAAGGAAAAAAAAAAAACCACAGCAAAAAAGTTTTCATAACAGCAGCAGAGAAGGATTAATCCAAACTGGGCAGAGGAGAGCAGTTATCACTCAAAGATAAGCTCTGGGTAAAGGCAGGCTTAATTTTAAAGCTTTTTAGGGCAGTGGACAAAAGAGTTATTTGGCCAAGATCAAAGGTCTGTTCTCCACTGTACCTTGCTAATTGTAACTATTTAGGTATCAATTTGGTAACTATTAAGAATTTTTCCAAGGATAATGAAAATGCCCCCAATGAGCCCCGCCGGACCAATTCCACTTGGAATTGCTGTGTTCACATGGATGGAAATCTCCAAGGTGAGGAGAGTCAGGTCTTGCATCCCATGACCAAAGGACTTCTGTAGGTCTTCTGGAGCTGGAGTAGAAAGTTAGAAGGCGCCAAGAGCAGGGAGAAAGGTTTCCCCTCTGCTATGGGTATGTCTGTGCTGTAACCGTGGCCAAGTTCTTCAGCATTTGCCACCTTCTCAGGTGGGTTTTGCAGCCCTGTGGGAGCTGGGTTGTAGAAAGCCTCCTGGGTTACTCAGAGTATTTGGTGTGGAATACTCTGAATCTGCATTTGGTCTGAGACAACTGATCCCTTCCTCTCTTCTCCATCAGCCTGATTTGTAACGGCCAGGCTGCTACCAGAACCGAGTTAGCTGATTTAAAGGCACTGTAACTGCAGTGGAACCATGTCTTCAGTTTGATGAAGCTAATAATTTGACATTAAATATCAGGGAGGCAATTGGTAGCACCAGCTCTGACTGAAGTGTGGGAATGAGTCAGCTGTTTAGCACGTATTCATTTTTAATCGTTGCTGACATTGCTTTTGGAAAGAAGATGCATTTTTCTGCCTGCCTTGTTTATTATAAACAATGCACATGTTATCCTTGTGAAACAAAAGTAATACGTCTGCCAAACGAAGTGTTAAGAAAATGAAGCTTGACAAATGCAGATAAATTCCGAAATTAAGCCTTGATTTTCAACAGTGAGGGCAATTGACCAAGAGGTCAATATACCAAGAGATTTTTGCACTAAATTTCCATCACTGTTGATTTTTATACGAAGATTAGATGCTTCTTTACAAGATACACTATAGATCAAGCAATAATCGATTCAGGGAAGTTCTGTGGCTTCTATTATGCAAGAGGTCAGGTTGGATAATTTCGAACGGTCCCTTCTGGCCTTCTCTATGAAAAAAAGACCATTAAAGAAATCACAGTTTATATAAAATACAATTCTCTTCTTGCCTGATCCTAAATGAATTCCAAAAGCATGTTTGAAGAAATCTGGCAGATTGTTCAGAACACGATTAAGAAATCGCAGCTACGCTGGAGACCAGGACACACTGTATTTTGAGGTTAAGCAAATAAAATTTATTTCTAGTACAATAAATATATATTCATAACCCACATGGTGATAATTTATCTCCCTATCTACGACTTTGAGAACATAGTTTTAGAATAGAGATTCAAGGTCCCATATCACTTATCCATGTGTGAATTGTTCTTTTCTCTCCTGTAGAGATGACACTGCAGTGTCTACTGAAGATTAGTGTGTTGGGAAGTGCATACAGTGCGTTTCTAGGGGGTTTGTTTATTTGCTTTTGCTTGATGTACTTTGGTATCATCTTTGTTGGTAATAACAAGATCAAAAGAAATTTGCCTTCCACATGGAACGTGCTGTGGGTGAGTAGTGATGCTTTTTACTGCCCTGGAGTGGGGCAGGATTCCCCTCTGCAGCTTCCTGGCCGTGGCATGTTGCCTTCACCTGAAGAGCTGAGCTGTTGACTGCCATCTTCATTCCATACCTTTGCTCAGTCTGTCAAATATTCAGGACCAAGCCTTTGAAAGAGCTTAGAGAGAGGCCTGGACCTTGCATTAGAAATCCAATTTGCTAGGAAAGTAAAAGAGGGGACACAGAGAAGACCATCGTTGGACCATCCCTGTGATGGTTGGTTGGTGCTGTTGGGGGTTCATACAACATCTTGAGTCATAGCTTGCTGTAGCTGCAACTTCTGTACCATGGCCCTAGAGCACTGAGTGTCTCCAGCAGACAATATTTTGTGTCACTGCAGATCTCAGTGTGTGTAGTGACTGGAGGTTCCTGCTCTGGTCCTTGCTGCCCCGTGGCATGGAGGCCTTGAAAGTGAGCAGGGCTGGAGAGCAACAGTTGTGGCAGAATTCCTGGTGATTTTAGCATCACTCTGTGCTGGAAAGCAATGGCAGCTCCAGCAAAGTACTGAATGGAACAGAACAGGATACATGTTACAGCCCCAGCATCTCTTATTATGTTTAAATAACTATTCCAGAGTTTAGGCTGCTGATGCACTAATGTTAAGTTCTTTTTCACTCTTCCCTGATGTAACCATGTAGTCACCTAACAGGCTAGACGATGCAGAGTTCTTTTTATTTTCATTCCAGTTGTCCTTTTCTTCTTGTGCTCTCTGAAACAAATATATTCTAGAGACAATTTTGTGATGTTTAAGCAAGTGCAGAAATGCCACCTCAAATCTGAGAGTGATGCAGGTTTAGGCTCAATGATATGGGTCACGTTTGTTGGGGACAAAAGACCTAATTCTGGCAGAGTAACAGGGATATGCAATATTAAGGACTGAAGGACTGTTATCACCAGTAAAGACATTGTGATTATTAATACTCATGCATGAGTCCAGACTGATAATACCAAGCCTCCTGTATTGATTTTGCATGACTTACTGCTACAGAATGGCCAAGCTGAGTTTCGTTCTCTCTTGTGCTAAAAAAATAAAATAAAAAAATATTTTTATTGCCGATGGTGATGGTTCATCATTGCAGTGTATGTGCAATAGGATGGGGTCCAGGCAGATCTTACCTATGTAGCCAAGTCACAACACCCCTTTGCTTCTCTTTCTACCAATTTCTTCCTGTCTCTTAGTTTTTCTGTAATTTTTTTGAACCAGAGACTCTCTCTTGAGGCAGGTGCTGTTTCTTATGTATTCCTGGCATGTCTAGCCCCAGCTGGGATTGTAAGATGCCACTGTAATACAAACAAACAAATAATAATAACTAGAGATAAGAAGAAAAAAGCATCCAGCTTGAAATATGGATCCCAAGGTGCCTGACAGAGAGAAAACTAAGCAAGTCTTACATAGAGGTCACTGAAGGGAAATAAATAAGGATGCTCAGCTGTCAGATTTATGGGCTCCTGAGAAAGCTGCAATTAATAAAATATATTAATTAAGAAGTGTGAAGAAAATCTTAAAGCTTAATGCATGGAAAATACATGTATATGTATATCAAGAATAAACATTACCTTGAGAAAAGGCAAAGTTTATTTCTATTGCATAGCAGAAGCAAGCTCAGAATGACTGCTCTCGCCGAGCGGGGATTTATGGTGCTCCGGCGTGAGGCACCGAGCCCGTTATCCGTGGGTGATACACTGGTCCTTGGCAGTACCTCCAGTGGTTCTAATGGAGTCACAAACTTAAAACGTTTTAGGAGCTCAATATGGCTGCATGTGATTTTTTTATCAATGCATCTAAAAAACCTTGAAAGTAGCTGTGGTAAATCTTGAAGCTCTAACAGTTATTTCTAGCACGGACATTTCACTTTTTCAGAACCTCCTGATAGCTGTGGAGGGACTCTTTTCTTTTCCTCCTTTCCTTTCCTTTCCTTTCCTTTCCTTTCCT
>BJBW01004151.1:233225-321024 GCA_004320125.1 Scolopax mira
CCTTCCCCTTCCCCTTCCCCTTCCCCTTCCCCTTCCCTTTCCCTTTCCTTTCCCTTTCCTCTCCTCTCCTCTCCTCTCCTCTTCTCTCGTCTTTCCATCGAAGACAGATTTCTTGCTGCAGGTAAACACTGAAATTGTAACTTTCCCTACATTTCATATGGAAAGAGGTAAGAAGGGGTTGGTATGACCTAACCTTCGCATTCTTCTTTCAATCAGTCACAATGTCTTTATTTTGTCATCACTGAAAAAGATTTTATGCAGATCTGTTTATCATCAGGTCGATTAATCCTTATATATTCCTTACATATTATCCGCCGGTGCCTTCCAGTGTTTCAGGACTGGGACTGAAGACTTTTTTAATTAACTAGATTTCTTTTTTTGCTCATTTATTTCCTCAGCTCCATGATTTAAGCTTCTTGGAGTGATTTTTATAGATTCTACTCTTTAATCCTGAAAGTAGCTTTGTTCGGTCTCATACCTTAACTTCAGTTAAAATATTTGTTGGGAGGGGAAGAGGAAAGTCGCAGACTGAAAACAAGGGTAGGACTTGCAGACTGAGGGAAGGGTAATGTTTGATCAGTAGGTCTTGTCTTGATATTGTAGCATTGTATGATACAGCTGCTCTCATTAAAAGAGAAAGAGATAGAGAGGTCACACAGATAATGTGTCCATCAGTGTTAGCACTACGCAACACGCTTCATTAGGGTACATTTCTTACCTTCCTCTGACCCAAAATTACTCAGTTGAAAAATGTGACTTCCAGCTGATTTGAGAGCAAGAGTATCAGCCTTAACTCAGGAGTTCTTCTTGCATTTTAAATGCAGCCTGTAACATTGCTCTGAGTCAATTTGTTTGTGATGGGCTAGTTTTTTGGCTTGTCTTTTGTGTCTGACAGTGGTGCCTAAGCCCTCTGCCTCCTGGTCACTCTGCTGTTTGACTCTTCCCTAACACTGCTGTGCTGTTTTCCAAGAGTGAATTCTGCTATTACTCCAGGGCGATTTCAAAGTCCTTCTAGTGGTCAAGTTCAATTCCATTTATTTTTGACATGTGTTTCCTACTTCAGAGACCACAGTGCATTGCTTTACATTTCTGTCAAACTTTGTTTCACAAAAAGTTTATGAATCTTCTTTATTGTCCCCCTTTCTGCTGCCAAGCACCATGTTCCTTTTTTTTTTTTTTCTTTCTATATTTGGCATCACTCACTGACTAGGGTAGAGGGTTAGGATGAAAAACCCGTACCCCACTGTTATCATGGTGGTGAATAATTGTTTCTGGTTTATTTTTTATGCTATTTACCAGGTCCCAGAGCAGGTGATGAGCAGAGGAAGGGAGCAAGGAAGCCAGCAGAAGAAAAGGAAGTCAGTAGATTTCTGGGAATGGCTTATTTTGCAAGAAAAAAGAAGGGGGAAAAAAAAGATTGTGGGGAATATTATTTAGTATATCATCTTTCTTCCAAGTGATCTGATTCAGAAGTCGAAGGTGCTAAGGTGGAAATAGTTCCAGGAGAAGTGAGATACGATTATAGTTATGAAAAAGGAGGAATTGAAGGACTGTCATTGAATGCACAGAGAGGCAGTGACACTTGGGTGTAGTCATCTAATGGCTAGGGCCTGGACTGAGAAAATAGGAGTTCTCTGACTCAAAGCAGCTCTGCGACCTTGAAAAATTTGCTTGACCTCTGGCATTGACAACCTCGTCCTGGGAATTATCCATCTCACCCATTTAGGACATAAAGCCACCAGACTCAAGTGACCTCCTGTAGCACTGGGCCAGTGCCCAGCACAGCTGGACTCCCATTTGGACCCCCAGCCATATTAAAAGCAATAATACTTTAATACTCTGCCAGTCTGGGCAGGAGGAAATCGGGAACCGCTGTGTGAAAACTCTGAGCAAAATAACTGCTTTTCTCCCAGCAAACCACCTGGGAGATTTGTTTTGTTTTGCTTTGATAGCTTCTGACACTGTGTCTTATATTGCGACTTGTCAAATTATGTCAAAATTGTGATACGCTGCCGTGTTACAAACCGTATTTATTGCTAATTTCACACGAAAATGTTATTTCATATCACTTCGTAATCTGGTGCCATATTTACTGATTTCTGTATTCCATCTGGAACTTATCAGCCTTTCCATGATGTCTGCCAGTAGCCCGAAAGTTTCTTTCTTGATCTTCTCTAATACCCAGGGATAACCTCCATCTGGTCCTAGAGATTTGTTGCTTTTAAGTTCCTCTAGATTATTTTCTTTCTGTCTCACTGATGCTGAAATCAGCTCGGATTGTGGCTGTGACACGGGCATTTTTCCTCTTTTTCAAAAGGTGTTTAGAATATACTAATTTATTTTTAGCTTTCTGAGTATCCTGCAGTTTTCTTCAATTTTCTCTCCCATTCCTTCCCATGATTCCAATTCATGTGATTGAAATTCTTTTGTAATTCTCCATTAGGAATTAGTAAAACAGCAAAAGCAAGAAATTAATGTCCCTAGCCCATGGGGCTTTTCACAAAGTTAGATGAAATTAAAGCAAAATAATGAGTAGAGACAAAACTGAGTTTTTTCTATTCTTTGATTTTCCTTTCATAATTTATGTAGTAAATATTTTCTTCTTTTTCTCTTTTTCTTTTTTCTTTTCTTTCCTTTTTTGAGATATGTGACTTGTTATTCGAGTGAATTTACATACCAAATGGATTTTAATGTTGTTTTGCTGCTTAGGGTCATGACATGTATTTATTATTTTTGAAACAGAAGTAGTTTTAATTATTTTGGTGCTACTCGTGTAATTCTGAATAGCTGCTAGCAACTGAACTTTTACATTTTTGTTCATGTTATTAATAAAGTATTGTTTTTAATTTTATGAGGATTTGCTGCTGCTCTTCCATGTAAATTAAAACAATCATTTACAGCAGAAATGAAGCTTTCAGTTGTTCTCCAGAAGAGTCCGTTTCACATTTATTCCAGGTGATATGCTTATTCTCCACTTTAATCACCCACTTCTATCACATCAAATGTCAGATATCCCTGTGAAGGGACATCAGGAGGTTGAATTACAAAAATGTTTCTATTGCCTAAACATCAACAGTCTTGATAGCATCCACTTTTCTTTTAATTCAGATTACCAGAAGAATGTACATCCCTTAACATAAACATTGCTGCCTTTTTGATCTAATATTCAGTCCTTTCGTGTCTCCACAACCCCAAGAGATAACACAGTGCTCTGCATCTTTAAAAATACACATTTTAGCACGATCTATCAACTCTGTTGTGTGCGCCAAGGGGTAGCCCTTGCAGCTAGAGGCACCTTTAATCAGAAGGATTAATCACTCTGGAAATCAGTAGGAGTTCATGGGGTGGTGAGTTACTCCTCGTCATGAATGAACGTAGAAGAACTAACATGTTGACTGAATTTTCTCTTGGAAACTGTATTTTCACTATCGATCTGAGACTCCAGCTAACGTCCCCTCTGCAAGGAAGGTGGTGTGAGACATTAGGAGTTTTTCTGTTGTTGAGTTTCCCATTGTTGTGTCCCTTGGATTACTGCTCTGTGGTCCAGACGTAGGAGGCATGGTCAGTTAAATATCAATAATTATCAATAATTATCTCTACTACTAATAATTAAAAGTTGTGATTCATACTATTTGTTACTCACATTTCTGTTTGTCCATCTGGGTACTCAGTGGCCGAAAGACAGGAAATTGATCACAGGTTGAACCGTGGCTTTTTATTATTAAAAAAGAAAGGAAGGAAAAGGAATTTAAAGTGGAAGATCAGAATTAGTGGAAGATTAGACTAGACTAGACTAGACTAGAATAGAATAGAATAGAATGTAATGGATTATTTCAGTTGGATGAGACCTGCAGCGATCATTGAGCCCAACTACCTGATCACTTCAGGGCTGACCAAAAGTTAAAGCATGTTTTTAATGCCAAATGCCTCTTAAACACTGACAGAGGCATCGGCCACCTCTCTAGGAAGCCTGTTCCAGTGTTTGACCAGCCTCTCAGTAAAGTTCCTCCTAATGTTGAGTCTGAACCTCCCCTGTTGCAGCTTTGAACCATTCCCGGTGCATCCCGTCACTGGATCCCAGGGAGAAGATCTCAGCACCTCCCTCTCCATGTCTCCTCCTCAGGAAGGGGAGAGAGCCATGAGGTCGCCCCTCAGCCTCCTTTTCTCCAAACTAGACAAACCCAGAGTCCTCAGCTGCTCCTCACAGGACGTTCAGCCCTGTCACCAGCTTTGTTACCCTCCTCTCGAAGCATTCAAGGACCTTCACATCGTAAATTGTGGGGCCCAGAACTAGCACACAGTATTCAGTGTTGTTGCATTGCTGTTTCTTTGCCAGAGACACTTTATGTCTCTTTATTAAAAATTATCCAACACAGTTTATACCTTAAGCAGAGTCTAAATTAACTTATATTAGATCAAAGGATCTCATTTCCAAAATCAGTGATTAATGCCACCTCTGAATACTCTGTTATTAATTTAGTCTTAAGGATGTCAGTAGGATTTCACTTTGTATTTTCCTTTGGTTCAATATTTTCTAAATCAACTTTGTTTTTATCCAGATTAAATTTCATTGGAGATCTTTTTCTTTTCTTTTTTTTTTTTTTAAAAAAAAAAGGTTATAAACCTGTAAAGATAAGCTATCTTAAGGAAACTGAAGAAAGTTTTTCAAGGGAAGCACTGAAAGAAGCCTTTGAGATAGTCAATACACTAATTCTAATAACCTTATTTTTTCAATAGGTCCTGCTCTTTCTCTCTTTCAGAAAAATAATAGTCTATGCAACCTGGGATTTGACAGAGAATAACAAAAGCTGTTACTCTGTTAAATTGCAAAGATATTTCAGTATTCCATTATAAAAGCAGCAAAAAAAAAAGAAATTAAAAGTAGGTGGTTTATTGGAGCTTATAAAGCTGTAAAAAGGAGGGGGGAAAAAAGGAAGCAGAGAAAATCCAAACTAAGCAGCAGTACTTTGGCAAGTGCCTTCTCACCAGTGATGCTGAAGCCTAGACCTTGTTATGGAGTTGCAGAAGTGCTGGACTTGCTGTTTCTTGGTAGCGCCGTTGGGTCTTTTGTTCCTAATGATTTGTTGCTGCAGAAGATTTGCTTGAAGTGAGCTGAGTGGCAGAAGCTTTGATGAGGCGGCTGCCGTTCGCTGCCCCACTTCAGAGAGAGCTTCTGCTGGAAAAACAGCTGTCAAGGTGGTGGTTGAATTCAGACGCCAGCCAGTGGCACTCTGGACCTCTCTGGTTTGGCTTTGCTGGCTTCTTCTGCTCCTCAGATAAATTTGGAGAGCGGATCAGCAGCAGGGTTGGGATTGCTCTGGTTGTTACGGTGGAAAACTTTTAATATTTTCTTTGATCTGGGCATTTTCAGACCTGTCCCTTTAGTTCTGCCAGGGTTAGCTGAAGTCAAAAGACACTCCCTAAAATTAAAGGACTCATCTTGGAGAATAAGATTTCTAATTTTTCCAAGTTTCAGTTCAAGTATTTACTCAACAAATTTCTTTACTGCCCCTTGCAGAACTAACTCTTGTCTTTGTTTCACAATTAACAGAATGTTTTATGCTCAGATGGTGCCTCGTATTAGAAATTATAATAGCATCAAATAGAAACACCCATAAAACATCTTAGCATTCCTGTAAATGTAATCAAGCAGTTATAATATGGAAAGTCCATATTGAAATAAAAATGTGTGCAAATACTCATGAGGAAGAACTTACCTAGTCCTATGCACTGCAAACACTGTAGAAGTGGTTGGTATCCACCAAGAATAACAGTTTTACACCTATAAATCTTTTTTCCTTAATATTTTCAGAAACACCAAGTGCTTCTGTATGAGTATTTTAGTATCTTTTTTTTTTTTGTCTGGAGATTTAAAGTAGAGCTTTTTTTTTCCCTTGCTGAAAGAAAAGAGGCAAAAAGACCCAGTGCATCCCCCCATCTTGGAATAACTCTGAGTGAAGATACTAAAATCCTCTTTTACCACCATACACTTTCCAAAGATACAGCTGAAAGTACATTTCCTTATGTCAGTCTCCACCAAATGAGTATGTTGTATGTTGTATGTGAGGGCTCTGTGATGGTTTTTTTTTCTGATAAGACACCTTTGTAGGTTTATTTGCTTCTTGGCAACAGGTTTCTGGAGTCCCAACCTGCTAGATAGTATGATTTGTAATTAAGGGTGCCTTGTGTGAAGTAATCTACATAAAGCACCATGGTAACCAAAAGACATGGAAATATTTTAAGGTCAGGTGTAAAAAGATATAAACTATTAACTGTTAATTCTAAGACTGCATTTGGGATCCTCTGTAATCTCATGCTGTAGAGAGAAGCCTGGCTTTATGGGCAAGGAGATACTTTGACATTTAAGGTCTGTCTCAGTTTAGTGGAAGGAGATCCTCGTAGCTTAAAGACATTATACACCTGAACAAAGCCAATCAGAATGAGCCCAGCAATGCATGAGAAAGTGCTATGGCAATGTTAATTTCTTGCTATTATAGGAATTTCCAGTGTTAAATTCCTGTATTAATAATAATTAAAAATAAATTATATTAACAAATACATCTGCTCATACACCACGTATTTCTACCAGCTCCAAGATGGAGTCTAATGCAAGTTCACTCTGGATTATTTCTTTTCCCTGTGAATATTGAGATTTTTTTCTCACAGAAGGAGCAGCACTTGAACAAACACCTTTCTGTCCTTACACCCTCTGCTGCGTTTCATTTTGCAAAAATGCAGTGTGCACGTAAATGTTAGAAACAGAAATGCCCCTCAAGCTTTAGGTTTCTGCCGGAATCTCAGTGATTAGTGTGGCTCCACTGGAATTTGCCTGGCCTTTTTGCAAAAACGCTTGCATAGGTAAGATAGGATCTAGTGAACCTCTGGGAAAGGTACACGCTTGTTTGGTTTCGTCTTATATCATGCAAAACAAACAAGAAGATAAAGAAGGTATCCTGTGTTTGCAAGAGCAGTATTGGGCAGGCGGTGTTTACTGCAAATGCAGGGAGAACTTTTTCCTTGCATATTTATTTAGCAATAATACACCTCCACTTCACTGCTACTGAAAAGTTAAAGGTCACCCTGTGTGGATTTAGCGCTACGGGAGTGAGATTTGAGCACACATTTGTAGTGCTCATCCATTTGGGAGTCTCCTCAGAACCTCAAGACCTCCTCACATGCGTGGAGTTAAAAGTTTGAGGTAGCCCTGGAGGATATTGCTTCTAATTCTTCTCCAGGTTTGCTGGCAAGAGCTGGAAGGTGATGCCTCCTCAGCACTATATAGGGTAAGGGGTAATGCTTTTACACTGCAAGAGGGGAGATTTAGATTATATAATAGGAAGAAATTTTTTCCTGTGAGGGTGGTGAGACATTGGAACAGGTTGCCCAGAGAAGTTGTGGATACCGAGTCCCTGGCATTGTTCAAAACCAGGCTGGATGGGGCTTTGAGCAACTTGGTCTGGTGGGAGGTGTCCCTGCCCATGGCAGGGGGATTAAAACTCGATGACCTCTTAAGGTCCCTCCTTGTGTCAGGTGATCTTCACCAAGTTTTACTTGCAGCACAAGGTGCATTTTCAAGCCTAAACAAATAGCGACAAATATTATCACAAGAAATCCAAGCGCAAGGGGAAAAACACCGAATAAACTCCCCAAACCATCTCCCACTCCCCCAGTGAAAGGGCAGGTTCCAGTGTACACACATCTTTTACCTGAGTCACTCCTTAATGCTCTACTGGGAGGTGCTCCAATAGGTACAGGGTATCCCACTGACTAGTCAATATTTGGGATGGGTTGGGACGGGTTGAAAACTCTTCAGGCTTTGTATCTACATTGTCATTTTCGTTGTGGTTTGTTCAGACTAAGACAAAAACCAACCTCTGTCTGTAGATGCACAATCGCAACCCGGCTTGAAGTGACTGGGCAGAAATCAGGATTTCATCCCACCTCTTTGGGGAAGATCAGAGACCCCCGAAAGTGGGAGTTACTGCAGCAGGGTGGGAAGAACACCTCTGCCTCTCGAGTATGTAAAATACATCTGTTCATAGTCGTATTAGAGGTACATTTATGTAAAAGTCATGTGACTTTAAAAGGGTTCCTGAAGAGCATTTTTTACAGTAACAACACTATCATCCACTGCAGTGAATGAAAACTGAGATTATGTTGGGCAAAACCCGGTAATTCAGCAAATCACTTAATTCTTTGAATGGGAGCAACTTTAGGCTACAAAGAATTCTTTTACATGAAGTCTGTAAGCTGCAGCAAAATGACTTCAAACAATGGGAGAAATGTTCTTTTTTATTCCATCAACTTCGGATGATTCACTTTTCAGGAAATGCAAGAAGTAGTAAGTCAGCTGCTATTGTCTGCTTCACCTCTCTTATTTTCTTTCTTGTTTGTTATTGTTGTTACCCAGATAATCCTACTGCTTGATCGATGTCCTCATACAAGCTTTGTTTTATTGCACCTACTTAGAATACTTAAAAGATCTCGGTGGCACTTGAAGAATAAAACTGCAGTTCATTTGATTACAGTACTTTAAAATGTAGCAATTAAATGCAATCATTTTAAAATAATATCGTTTTATAAACATTGTATAAACATAATGTAAGCTGCAGATAACTACTGCAAATTTATAGTAAACAACTTCATTGTATATTTTGAGAAAACTTCTGGAAGCTTGAAATATTAATTTAGATTTTGTTCATAGCAATAAGAAAGGAGGACCCTATATATATTTAAAGAGTGCACATTTAGGAGAATAGATTGAGTATTTTCAGGAATTTTTAGAATAACTACTTTAGGTTTCTTGAGCAGGGCATAAAATTTCAGGTTTGTGATGGCTCTGGTCTACTTACTGTTTTGAAATGTCTTCAGTGTACATTGCCTGGTAAAGAAATGAAAAATTGTTCAACACCAACCACAAAAAGCCCTCTCAGTGAGAGAAAGGTGAAATTAAATATGCTCCCTAAAGCCATTAAGGCATCTTTGCTACCCTTGTTTGACGTTCAGTAGTGAGATGTGGCCCCCGAGTAGATGGAGAAAGTCACAAGAGCAATGAGGAGCTGGGAGAACTTGAGCAAAATGAGAAAGATGCTCCTGAATTAGGGAAGGAATATTCTGATTATCTGGCTTATTTGTTTTGGTTACTTTGGAGTGATTTTTGTTAGCTATCCTTCTCTAAAGGGAAAGACAACAGTCCATTCCCTTCAGTGACAACACAATCCCTTGTTAGTGATGCTCTTCTTCACAATTTTTCAAGCTGTGAGTGCATGTACAAATAAAAAATTAAGAGCCCTGTAAGATAACGAGCTCGCAAATACAGAGACTGCAGGTAAGCGAACTTTTTTTAATGAAGGATTTTAAAAATGAATTATTTAGGCAATACTGGAGCCTCCTAATTGAGTGCTCCACTGGCTTTCTCTTGAGGCTGGTTTAGTTCCCTTGGGAATTTAAAGCCACTTTGAGTCAGATCAGAGCTGGGGACCCGTGATGACAGGATGTGGGGAGGTATCCTCTCGTCAGCTGGGCTGTAGCAGCGGACAGTGTGCCTTCTTATAACCTGCCTGACTGAGAAAGAAAAACATGTCAGCTTATGCTCAAATGTACACGTGTGGCTTAAGCTCATTGTGCTTCTCCAGAGGGGCACACTAGGAGAAAACAAATGATTTGTTACTGCAGCTTGCTTATTACTTCTTGTTTTACGGTAACTCAATTGCTTGTGGTCATCTGTGTATAACCTTAGTCCCGTGTAGAAGAATTCAGTGGAATATCAAACAATTCCGTTAAACATTAACAATTCTCATTTCAGTTTGGCCTTTGTAAATCTGGTTATGGTTCTGGTTTGCTTGTATTTTGTGTCAGCCCTGAGGTCTTCCCCTTTCAGTTTTACTGTATGCCTGTGCTGTCACTTGGGAAAGAAACCAGTTGTGGAAAAATTAAACTGGAATGACAAGTACTGATTAATGTATACCAAGCATAATTCCAGTTGTTACACAGGTAAAAAAATCCTTCCTACTAGAAGTTGCATGCCATAAAATCTACATTACATGGAATGTAAGATATATTAACCAAACTCTTAATACATAATTTAAAAAAAAAATTACAGCAGCCTACAGCTGTCAAAGAGAAATACACTTCCATTTCATGTTGCTGACTCTTTAATGCCTTTTCAGCTTAACCCATGTCCTGTCCTTGCTTATCCTCAAGCCAGGAAGTGAACAGATGTCCCCCACAATGATGGGCAGTAGTTAAAGTCTCTAGCAAGAGACTATTTTTACTTGACATGCTTTTCTTTTTGGTTATATTAAAATCATAGGTCTGGAATTTAGGAAAAATAAAACCTGTGTTGATTAATTATATCAAATGAAGTAATGAGGGCTTTTGAAGACAGCATCTCTGTGTTTTGGTTGGTTTTTTTCCCCCTCAAATCCACGGTGACTTTGTCCTGTTGGTGTCTTGGCTGCAAACATAGTCTGTAAAGGCATAAGCCAAAAGGCATCTTGGGGTTGGGTTTGCTTTCCATCATATACAACAAGCCTAAATTTTGACTTGGGTAGATCACTTTCACAGTATAAGTGAAAAATCAGATTTGTCTTCCCCTTTTTGTTTCTCTGGTTTTCTTGCAATGGGTCATTGAAAAAAAGCCTGAAGGGATACTCTGGAAAGCATTTTTCTTCCTCCTGTCTTATTTTGTACATTTGAACTACTTCAGTGATTTCTCTCTTTTTGCTGGACAACTCCTCAGAGAAATTAAAGAATTATTTATTTATGATTATTAGTTTCCTTTCAGCATTTTAAAAAATGTCTTCAATGTTTGAAGCACCCCAGCAGGCATCCCAAGCAAAATATGTAGCAAAGAAAACAACAATAAAGCCAAAACAGTGACAAATTCCATCCAAACAGAAGGGAGGAGAGTTGTTCAGCAGCAATAATTAACTAAGTTTCAACATGCTTGAGATGCCTGTGGAAACGACCTGACAAATTGATGGGATTTATGGTGTGTCCTGAAGATGAATAGATTTGAGCTGTTTCAGTCACAACTGAGAAGGAGAATGGTTAGCTCATAAGCCTGTGTGGAAGGCGTTTCTTTTCATACTTCTCAGTAGTAATTAAAATTAGCCTCAATCATGTTTATTACACATTTCTCCTGCAAAGTTTCTTGTGAGAGGTGAAGATGGAAGGGTCCTCTCCTCCAAAATGCAGGCTGTGCTCCCATTTCAGGCAAGTTTCTACTGGGCAGCTTTTCCTCTTGGAAACCAGTTGGAGAAACCCTGTCCCATCCTGCAAGTTCCTTCATTCTGGGCTATTTGAGTATTTATAGGGAAGTACCAACTCCTCCAACTCAGCCCTCCTGCAGCAGGTAGACCACGGAGACACATCACAAGGAGCAGTCTCTTCGAACTGCATGAAACTCAGAGCTACCTGTTGCCAGCCTCCCGAATTCACTCCATCCCTGTCTCCTAATTAAATCTCATAGCATTTTCCCTTGCGTGTGAATGAAGTGAGGTTATGCCTCATTGTGGGAGACTTTCAAGCAGAAGGTTTGCCCTCTGGACACTCTCTGCAGTTAGCACTTTGTGATCCATTCGGCTGGTGGCAGTTGATTTCAGCTGCCTGATTGCAGTGGGAATTGTAATGGGTTGCACAGAATGAAGTTGAAACTCAGGGCAATGGAGGATAGCCTATCCCACAGTCTTAACCAGAAGACAAGACAAGATTAGACTTTGGTCGTTGGAGCAGAACGTGGCTTCCTAAGAGACCTTGGCCTCACCAAAGACCAGAGATGTTAACAGAGCCTACTGGCAGAGGACCCTGGACTTCTACACCCTTCAGCAGCCACTGAAGACAGGATACAAAGGATAAAAAGTCTGTAATTAATGCTCTCTTAAAACATCCAGAACCTGATGTGTGGCCATCACACATAACAAGAAAACGTTGCTACTCTAAATTCTCTCCTTCAATTCATAAGTTGTTTCTCCTCTCAAGGTCCAACATCCCTTTGAGGACTGCAGCTCTGCTTGGCAGTTGTAGAGGACATGTAGAGGAGCCATGTAGGCTAGTGCCATAGGCAAATGCATCTGTTTCATAACAGACCTTTCATTTCCTACAGACCATCTGAACTGTCAAGAGGAGTGGGATTCTCTCTTGGTAACAACAGAAGTTCCCACTTCAGTTCCTGGCCTTCAGGGGTCATCTTACAGATCCTCACTGGTTTTGATCTTGCTATCATTAAAGCAAAAGAAAATATTTTTTCAAATCTTTCTGCTGTTCCCTTTGAATATCCCCTTCAGATATTGCAGAATAATCATATATTTTGGAGATATGGTTGCTCCATTGAGAAAGCTGTGAGTGATGGCTTCCTCATGCTCCTTTTAAGATCTTGATCTTGATTTCTTGAAGTTAAATTGCCGAAAGAACCTTCTCTGGAGAGCACATGTAACTCCTCTGCTGAATTTTTTCCCTTATACATCTAAAAAGGTCTGCATATTCTTTAGAAACTTGTGGGTTTTGTGGTCACAGAACATCAGTTACCCTAATTAGAAGAAGATTTCTGTAATGTCTTTTTATTTTAAACCATGCAAAAATTCTGTGGTGAGATGACCTACTGGAAAAAGGCTTGAGGAATAATCCTAAATATGCCTATTGCGCCAACCTGTAGCCATGTTACATCCAAGCTGAGGTTCCTGTGGCATTTAAGAGTATTAAGCCATCTAAAGCAATTTGCTTCCTTGGTCATGGACCTGCATTTATTTATACAGGAACTGATCTAAAAGTGTTTTAAAGGACAAGATTCCTCCCCCGCCGTCCCCATAAGATGTAGTCCCGGGAAGGATTTTTCTGCTCTTTGAATCTAAACTCCTGAAATTCCTTGAAATCACAATATTTGAAGTAGCTTCATAAATATATGAAGCGCTACCGAAAGACCCGGCGGAGTTTTGATCCCCGTTGCTGTCTAAGGCCAGCGAATTTCAGAATTTCATTTTTCTGCTAGTGTGTTCACTGACAGGTTATGGCCTTTAGTTATTGAGCAAACCTCTTTTTCCTTTTACCCCCTGTATTAACAAAGAGCAATTATTCATCCTCATGCTGTTCCCTCTCTCCTGTTGGCCTCCTGGCTATGTGCTCCCTACAAGACCCACCTTCCATGGTGCCAGATTGAACCATGAACTTATCTCTCATGGAGAACACAGTTTGCAGCTTTTAAATTGAGATTATGCCTGTAATAAAACACTGCTATTTCAGACCTGGTGAGCTCACCAGGAGGATATTAAATAGATGATCTAATCTGTTTGTTTCTCTTCCTCCTGTCGGCATCCTCTCAGTTTTGTTGTTAATCTGAGTTATGAAAATTGGACCTGAAAGGAGACCACAGCATGCAGGCTATAGCATGTCAAGGAGAAGGTAAGAAAAATGCTCAGAGTATCTTTGCTAGAGATTTCTCTGGATGAAGACAGGAGGAGAAAAATCTGCCACTTCGAGCATGCTCTTTGTTGGATTACTACAGGGCTAAAAGGCAAAGAAGCGTTAACTTCTTAGAACTGTAACTTAGAGCAATTCAGTCCCAAAACCAGAAAAAGGAAGGAAGCACTTTTGAGATCACCGAGGTATTTTTCCTTTCCCTATTCCTGTTCCTTTCAATGCAAAAACCAAGCAGACCCGTGGCATGTCTGGTACCAAGATCTAGATTAAAGAGGGGGAACGTGCCCAGTGAGGGAATTATCATGAGGCCAAAAGGGAGAATATGTGACCAGTGCCAGTACCTGCATAAGTGAAAAAATGTAGTCCCACATGGCTTTTCTGTAGCTGAATCAGGCGTTGAAATGACTACTGTAGGTTTAGCATTTAAAGTGGATCCAAAAAATGGCAATTAAGCCCAAGTCAGCGCAAGGTGAAAGGCCTTTGAACACATAGCCAAAACCACGGCAAGTACAAGAGCCTGATATCACTAATCCCTAGATTTAAGGAATTTCTCTTCTCATTTCTGATAAAATGAGGCCCTGCAGTGTTGGTCCAACCGAGTTTAGTAAGATTTGAGCCACTGGGCTTTGGCTTTTTCCTTGTGGATTATTCCACCATTTTATGACAATTGGTTGAGAGAATTTGATTAAAGAGCCCTCCTCTTCCCTTTCAATTAAGACAGAGGGGCACGAGGCCATCCTGCTGCTGTTCATCTCATCTCTGTAGGACTTCACACAGTGCATCCTCGAGCCACAGCTCCTCAGCTGATAGATGCTGCAAGAAGAAAATGCACTACATAGGGAGGATGTCTGTGTCTATATTCAGAAAGATAGTCTTATGAACATAAGACCTGACAGCCATTGCTTTTATTCCATCTGTTTCAGTTCCCCACCCAAACATGCATACTTCTACCCAAGAGATAAAACTTTAAATTACTTGTATGGTCTGCAGTCGAGCTACCAACAGAACATATATATATATATTGCATGAGCCAAACCTTACTGTTCCTACTCAGCCCAGCTTCTCTCCATCACTTCAATTAGACAGAGTTTTGCTTTAGCACAAGATGAGTAAGAATCGTGAGTTTTGGCCCGAGACTGCTTCAGCAGTTACGTGTCAGGCTTGATTTTACTGCACAGCAGTTTGCCAGCTATACCATATTGGAGACACGTTGATCTTTGTTGCTTCCAAAACTGACACTTCCTTTTCCAGTCCTGCCTTTTAAACTATTTCAGTTGGACAACACTGAGCGTTCAAAAAACGCTGATGTTTCTCCTCCTGCTTTTGAAACAGTATTTTAATTCGTGGGCTTAGTCGAGACTTAAATCTTACTGATGCCAGTTCAGGTTGTGATTTTTATTTTATGAGAAAACATAATGATGCTGGTATGAGGCCATATTACAAACACAGATACACCCTTAGCTGATTTTGTAATGGAGTGTTATGCCAAAACCTGTTTTGCTACCCATCAGCCATATTTCTGTGTGGTTTCTAATTTGTGTGTTAACATTCTGGCTTTCTCTTTGTTGCGGAATTAGTCTTGGTCATATTGGTACAGCTTATGCCAGTACAACCCTATAGTATAGGCAAGGCCATAAGTTATTATAAAGCCATTATGAAAGGTCAGGAAAAAGTGGTCTAAAGGACTTTATTACAGATTTTTAGGAACTAGTTCCATGTGCTGGTCACTGGAATTTCAGGCAGTAAGGCTCTCTGCCTCCTTCTCAAGTTGGTGAGAATTGAGGATGCTTTGATTCCTTGCGTGCCGCATTTTTAATCTCCTTTTAGGTTTCAGGTGGGTCTGGCAGAGGGTGGGATGCTGGAGGAAAGCAGGTCTTTGTGTGAATTGTGGCTTGAAACAAATAAAGGAGTTGCTGTTGGTCTTTGGCCTTGTTACCTCTGTGCACCATTTTATCTGTCCTTTGGAACATGTGGAATTTGCATGTGTATGTGCCTTTTTCTTGTAAAACAAAATGAGGATAGCCTAATTTCATTTTTTTTGTTGAGAAGAATTTCTTTCTTATAGCCATTCTTTCTTTCTAACCTAGACCATTGCATTTATTTATGATTGTTTTATTTGGGGCTGGGTGAAATCAATAAATGCCCTTGGTTTGTGTGTCCACTGGGATGTGCACATGAAGCTGGGTCTCCTTTTGTGTAGCTCTTGTTAAAATACAAAACCGTATTTATTTTCAGTATGAACAGAGCCAGAGAGAGAAGTTTATCCCAGTGTATTATCTTGAACGCTGCATTACCTAAAGGCTGATGATATAGAAATAATTGAAAGTAAGTACTGCAAAATTGTTGAGATAAATTTTGACATAAAAATGTAGGTTGTTTCATAAAAAGTTGCAGTGACAATAGGTTATAGTGACAGCTTTTCAACAACTGTATGAGCCTCCAGATGGAAGGGAATTTGGCTTAATGAATTATAGGCAGTCTGTGTAACACAAACTCCTTTTATAGGAGCAGATCAGAAAAAAGAATAAACTTATTCATACTGGCATGTGTTAAATAACATCATTGTTAAAAACATGGAGTTGAAAAGAGACTCAGAAATGCGGGGCTTAAAAAAAAATAATCCACTGTTAATATCTCAGGACCTTTGGTCTCCCAGGCAGGACACTGGGCTGCTGTTGTTTCAGCATTATCTGATAATGAACATTGTCATTGGCCAACTGCGGAGGCTCACAGCCTTCTGATGATGAGATGACCCCTCCGCAGGACCTTCTTCTTTGTGTCTTTGCCCTGAACTCACCAGAGGTGGGACGAAAACCTCATGTTCTGGTTTTAATTTGCTGCCTCTCCTGGTGCAGTCTTCTAAAAGGAGGATGGTTGTGGTGCCTGTTCGTGCCCTCACATTCTCTTCCTGCGCCTTTGCCCTGGGTATGGAGCAGCCTTTGCTGGTAAAGGTTGGTACTTACACCTGGGGACAGATAATCAGGGCTCCTGAGAGAGTTTTTTTCCAAGCTGTGCCACAGACAGGCTGCATGACCTTGGCAAATTACTTAATACCTGCTTTCCCATCTAGAAAATGATGATGATACTTACCTGCCTCCCAGGAGAAGCATTTGGACTTCATTAAGGATCAGGACATGCTTTTAGTTTAGTTAGTTGTGTTGAATTGTGCTCGGTAAGCAAAAGTTATCGTTAAATAATGAATGAGGAGAAATGCTGTCAAAGTAATATAAAGGATTGAGCCAGTGCTAAGAGGAGTAACCAAATGAGAATCAGACGCGCCGTGATGTCAGACCAGAGGAGTAGGACTGAAAACTAAGAATAAGCAGCAGATGTCAGTGACTCATTAAAATAACAAACTTGTATTTCTAATTTTGTCAACGTACCGTCGCACTTTTGATAGGATGGATTAACCGCTCACGAGCTCGTCGGACTTTTTATGCACATGGTGGTGAGTTAAGGACATAGTTACAGCCTTCAGCCAGCGTTGCTGAGTCTGGCTGGTTTACGAGGCACTATTAAAACCCAGAGATTTAAGATTTAGAAATACAGCAAATTTCCATGAAACTACTAATCGTGGATGCGTAAAATAGTAAGTTATCTGGGTAGGGAGTGCTTTATCTTGATAGGGAATATTTTTCTAGCAGGTCTGGGACTTTAACATTCGCAGTGGCCTATTTTGCATCTTCCAACTCAAGCAGGCAGCCTTGTCCTGGACAGAGGGGTTGGCTGTGGATGTGGTACCGACGCTAAACAATTAGGTAAATTCTTCCAGCAATAACCAGAAAGATGCACAGCCAAACAAACAGCTTCTTTATCCCACTCCCTGTTCCGTGGGCACAGGCGGCTGAATTGTACTGGCAAAGCAGATGTGTGTGTTTTGTCAGCACAACGGTGAGGTTTTGATAATCCATCTCCTCCAACTCTGCGAGGGCTCATTTTTCTCAGCATATTTTATACTCGGCAGCACCTGGATCGTTACCCGTGCACCTCATGAAACCTTTTTTTTCTTATTCATTTTCCTAATTAACAGCCTGTGCCTCCCACGTGTGGATAATAACACCCGCATCCTCACACAGGTAGGAGCCTCTCAATTTTTCCCTTTGCATCTCTCGAACGACCTAGCAAATTTTTTTGCCGTTGATGGGGTTTTTTTTACCTCATGCGGAGCCCTGACCTCTGCTGAGACACGCTGCGGGGAGCCGGGGGGGTCCTGCTGCTGCCCCCAGCTTTCTGCCCAGTGCCCCCAGCACCTCAGGGGGAGAGAGAAGGAGAGAGAGAAGGAGAGAGAAGAGAGAGAAAGAGCCGAGCGGCTCCGCGTCGTCGCCGTCAGCCTTCGCCTCGCCCCGGGCATCGCCTCTCCCCGCAGCACAGCGGCGCGTTGTGCCACGCTGAATGACAAGAGGTTCTATATTAAGAAAAACATGAAAACGCAGCTTATTAGAAGCCACGGGGTTGATTGAAAGCATAATAAATGGCAGCCTACCAACAGAGATTGTTGCTCTGGGTAGATAATCTGATTAGTAAATATTTATTTCATTACAAAGTCTCTTTTATGGTTTGATCCGGGTTCAGTCAACAATTCTAAGTGACCTCTTCAGCATTTTAAATTGGATCTGGAGGTTCTGCCATTTGAACCAGGGAGACCATAAACAAATAAGAGGTTCAGAGCGATTGGAGGTGCTGGGATGAAATGCAGTAGTATTTATTTAGAGAATCCTCGCAGGGCATCTGCTGTCTGATTAGGGAGTTTGTTTGCTTTGAACTCCTAACTTGTTTAATCTTAAACTTTGAGAAGATACAAAAGTATTGCACTCATCCAGTGACAACTAAAAACCATTAACTCTTTAATTGCTGCTCTGTGGGCACTCAGTTCACCGGTCCAGCTCACTACCCTATCTCAATACCTAATGGCCATCAAATTGTATTGTACCTGGATTCTTCAAGCAGTGTAGCAAATGCTTTATGGCCAGGTGTGCCTGGTATAATCATCTCTCAAGAAGAAAGGGAAAACATACAATTTTTATCAGCTTTGCCTATGTATTTTATGTAGCAAAGCGAAGCAAGCAAATCAGAAAATCTTAATAGTTGCATTATAAATATGTATTGCACAGTCATTGTTCTCAGCCTCTGTGAATGCTTCAATATAATGTTCAAGGTCTGCAGAAATAATAAAAGTATTTTTACTTTGTCCAGTGGCAGTGTATCAGATAAATGAATGCAGATTTAAAGGAGAAGAGTGCCGTACTTTCTCCCACTGGAGATTGTGGTTTTAGCTTTAAATTCGGAAAATGCTTAAGAGAACCTTATGAAATGTAATAAAGTTCACCTTCCCTGAGCTCACACTCTCAATCTGAAATTGTATTGAGGGAATTTGAGTTTCAGTAGTGTCCTTACGGAGCAGCTATGCTTATTACTTAGATATCAGAGGTGCCCTATTGATGTACAAGCATTTGAATTCCAAAGGGAAATAAAGTCTGTATTTTCTGCTTATTATTGTACAGTATTGTAGGCACTCAGTAAGTGTCTGAAAAAAATTGTTCTTTCTTCCCTTCTAACTTTCACCACCTAACGTCGTCTTGGCTTCCTACCTCTGCTGTGAAAGAAGACATCAGCTTAAATTTCCAATTCCCTAGTAAGAGCTTACGTACATTATAACACTATTACAGCTAATGTTGTTTATGTACTTAATTCTTTGTGCTAACAGTGGTGGCCACAGTTTGAAGTCTCCTTGCCACCTAGGCGCTCAAGGAAAGTACCAAAATTACCCAGGGGCAGGCTGAGAACCAGGCAGCGTGTCCTCTCCTGCTTTGTCTCCTCCAACACTGACTTTTAACATCCTGCTAAGTTTGCCTTGTAAATACAGGTGCACAGCAGCAGGCATAGCGGTCGGACGGCTCGCTCAAAGAGGCAGAAGCAGATCCATGCAGCAGTGGATGCACTCGGGAGGTGCTGCTCTGGGTAAAAATGCCTTGTCACATCCCTCACCATCTCATTTTCACTTGCACACTCTCCCGTGGCGCTGAGGGAATATGCTTGCTCACAGCCTGCCTCGCCAACCCGGATCCCAGCCGTCCTTCTTCCCACCCCACGCACTAGAAATGAAAAGCTCTGGGCTCTCTCTCCTCGCTGCGTGAAATGGAGCATGGAAGAGAGTGCTCCAGGCAAACAGCAGCTCCGAGTTAACTGCCAGGTCAACGTGGAAGGCCAGGAGCTGGTCAGTCTGCTCCCAGCATGTAACCCGGGCGATGCTCCCCGCCTTTTGCAATGGATAGGATTATTTATAAATGATGCATGAAGGGATTTTGAGGTCTGCGAAGGCACTGCCGTGGCAGGATCAGAAAACGCTTGAAGGTATTCGTTCAGCCAAGCTCCTTGGCCATGCTTTCCTCAGCCCAAAATAAGCCCCAAAATGAGAGGGAATGGGAGATTTTTGCTGGGCCTCTGAAGAACTTTCTCTGCTTCCAGTTGCACAGCTGTAAAATGAGGAATGAGCCATGCTGTGCATATATTAGGAGAGCTCCTCTTCTCTATTTGTGTTTTTCTGTGCCCAATAAGTCCTGAAGTCTTTCTGCTTAAATAAAAACTGAGGGCAGGATGTGCCCAGCTGAAATCAGGGATCTTTGGCACTGGCTTCACTTGGGATGGTGGGAGCTGAGCACACACATGGTTCATGCTTCCTATGGGCAACTTTGGCTCTTTCGTATATAACTAGCCAGCTTGGCATTTCATTATGTCTATTTCTTAACTCTAGATTTGGAGTGGCTTAATCCCTGAAATAATTTCCAAGTGTTTCACAAATGGCTCCTTATTTTAGATTAATTCTCTAAAATTATAGTCTTGTCCCACTTACATGAGTTGTGACCAACCTTAAATTTGTCATTTTGCTTCCATATTCTGAATGGTCAACTAAAGTAAAAATTATCTGTCTTGGAGGGAAGCACATTACAGGACTCATTAAACTATATATGTTTAATGTGGTATCTTTATATTAATTCTTAGAACAAATGAGCAAACAATGCTTTTCATAGCTACTCTGGTGTTACTGCTGAAACTGGGAGCCCTTCTTCCCCCAGAGTACCTCTGCTGAGTTGAAATTGATGAAAAAATCCTTTTGACACATAAGGACAATTATAAACAAAGTTTCTGTTTGTTGTGATACTACAAATGCACCCCAAAACTGAAGCTCAGGTGCTTACCCTCTGGGTTTCAAGCCTTTGGTGACTGAGTTCTCAACCAAACCAGTTAGAAATCACTAATAAAAATCATATTATTCATTAGTTGTTGTACACCAAGAGCTAGAGCTCAATGAAAAACACAAACTACCACTAGACTGGAGATACATCTGTGTCCTGATTTTTGACACGTCAATTTAGGATTAGTACAGCTGGCAGCATGGCAATGATTTCAATTTTTCGGACCATATCTTTTAAGAGTCTGAAAAAGTACTGTATTAAAAAATAAACATTCTTGGGCAAACACGAAGCTGGCAGTACAGGAGAAGTCCCAGTTTTATCACTGCCACACTGGCTGTGCAACTCTTCATATTCAGCAATTGTATTTTGCTTAAGGAAAGAAGTGGCTTCTCGTTGCAGGAGTCCATCCATGCTGTGGGTCCCCCCACCTTCCAGTATGACCTGACTTCCCCACAATGTCTCAGTCCTTTCCTGCAATTTACTGTATTCCAGGAAGAGGGAAGGATGTGTCAGATTATTGATCCAATCCTTTTGTGAAATCAAAAATGCAAGTGACTTTTGCACGACCTTAAGATGTCTTGTGTGAGCCTTTCTCATGCTGGCACATGTGCCTGCTTTAAGGTTCATGCTTTTTATTTTTCTGGCTCATAGAAAACCCTGTTCCTGTTGGATGTATTGAATGATATGGTGGATTCTGCTTGCTGTCTTCTGCTGCCTTATACAGCAGTGATGCACAGGTTGTTCTCACCCTCCAAAGGGCAAAAAACTCCCTTTCCCCTGCCTCTTGGTGACCCAGAAGCCTTTCTCCCCTCTTCTCCCTCCTCCAAACATCCCATCCTGCCAGTACCAGGAGGAGGACGAAAGTCACTCTTGCATTGTAATGCATTTTAGGTCTTCCTGATCTAGTAAGATACAAACCCTATAATAATTTTTCTCCCTATTAAATATTAATGTATTCTTTTCTGTGACACCTTTATGCAAAGCTTCATGCCATCAGGTTTCCGTCATCACTGTGTGTGTGTGCAAGTGTTCACACATCAATACTCATTAATATTGAGTACAATTCCCTGTATTGACACTGAAGTCGACCATGCATCTGAAAGCACGTATTGACATTTAGGAATTGCCTGTATCAATCAAAGATTTTTCTCCCAAAGGAAGGAAGAGCTCAGCCAAATAAGCAAAAGGTCTCTGCGATATCCAGCCTTTGCTGCTGAAACGTAGACAGGAAAGAACCTGGACTTTTTTTTACCCTAAAGAACAGTTCCCTGCAAAGCCTGTAAAACACAGATCACTTAGATGGGTTGGTGGCTGGAAGTTGGTTTGTGAGATCTTCCACCCTTGGTTTCATGGCTTGCTTAAAAGTAGCATGGCTTGCTTAAAAGAAGCAGCTCTTTGAGTTGAAGCCCCATACCCGTGGCTGCAGCCTTTAGAGTCCTGGAGATGATGAGGGAAGCTGGGAGAGCCTGAGCACATCGCACTGGCGGGGCAGAATCACTAATTGAGAGAACTTAATGGTATAGCCCATTCCCCTGCAGCCTGATGAGCTAATTGTTTATGCTGCTTTTCTCCAGCAAAATGCATTTGTATGCATTATGGCTAATAAACACATCGGCCAAATTCAGTTGGGAGCTAAAACTACGTGCATTTCCAAAGGAGTTCACTGCTGAGAGAAGAATTGCCCGTGTTCTTTTCTTGTGCTTTAGTTTCAGATTGATGGGGTTAAAGAGGTGAGGTTGTTGACAGTGCGTCCCGTAAACAGCGGGTCCTCCGTGCCTGGTGGTGGCTGGCAGGGGGCTGCCCCCACTTCTCTGCGTCAGGGCCTGTCAAATCCAACCAAGTTCTGGGAGTTACCTTTCAGTGGGTTTGCGAGGAAAAGTGGGTGGTCTGACTTGAAGGCCAAGGATTCTGCAACTCATTTCTGGCCCGAGATATCAAGCTCGTCACACTGCTGGCATCTGTGACCTTGGGCAAAACAGCTTAACCTTCCATGGTGTTTCCCTTCGCTGCAAGTACCCTTCAATTCGAAAATGGAAAGGGCTTTGCCCTCTCCATAAACTAACCTGATCTTGGTGTGGACCTCAGGAATGGGTCAGAGCTGATGATCGTGTTGGTTGTACTGTCATGCCCTCTCCTGTAGGCAGTTGGAGAGTATCCATGACTCTGTGAGGTTGCACTGAGGTTCTTCACGTTTGTAGGTTGCTGTTTGGGAGGCGGTGTTTTGCAGCAGTTGGGGTCTGGCCAGGGCAATGTGTATCCTTGCACACACGTTTTGTAGGATACTGGGATGTAATTGTCCCACGAACTTCTCCCTTTGCAATGGCAGAGCCCCAGGAAGCTGCACACTGTCCTTTTGTCTGTCTCACATGGGTAATATTAACCCATCAGTGCTGCACCGTCACTCATAATTCAGTTCTCTGTTCCTGCTTGTGCAATTTCCAGGTGGTACTTGCTGCTCCACCCAGCTCACCACCTCAGGTTTCACTAAGGTGGACCAAAATAGCGCTAATTATGCACAACAGGATTGTGGAGATCACCCACAAACTGGTGTTTGGCCTCTTGCACCTTGTTTCCCCTGAGGAAAGGGTAAGTCTTGATAGTTTCCCTGGAGTCCTTGTCTTTGCAGTTGCTTTGACCACCAAAGGTGAAAGCATGGAGACAAGTTCAGGCTAGTGGGACTGTATCACTCTTGGGACATGGGATGGCTGGCGCTTGGTACAGAGCTCTTGTGTGTAGACAGGCCAGGGCCAGGTACTCAGGGCCAGACTCATCAAGGCCCTGAATAGAGACATGGATGCTTTTTCCATCACCATCCTCGCTTGATGTTTGAAGAAGCTAAACATGGTCTCAAGAGCACCTGCTGTCCTGTAGAGTTTTGGAGCTCCTAACAGCTCCTGGTCACTGAGCAGATCCACTGTGGGCCAAGTGGTGAAAGAGGGCTCTCTAACAACAAGCCCTACCAGCCTGTTGTTATGGAGGGGTTGGGGTGGTGTTCACCCATCACATACGTAGCACATGGGTGACAGCAGGTCTGAATTGACCTCTGAGGTCAGCATCAGCCACCACTTCAGTTTTGTCATACTTCTCCAGTCTCTCCTGCAGTTCTGCTCTCTGTTCATAGTTCTTTAACTTTCTTTCCAAACTTCCCTCTGTTAATAATTTCACACTCCTATTTTACATTTTTCCCAAATCTGTCTTCTGCCCACCCATTTTGTGTCCTGTTTACTTTTAAAACTCTTTTGCATTATGTATTCAGCAAGAAATGCCTCTCTCAATGAAACGCCTTCAGCCTGCAAACACCCCGTTTCCCTCAAGACTTCCAGCAATGATCTCTGAAAATATCCACACCACTTCACGGAGAGCTTGTCTCTGGTGTATTCAGATGTCAAACTGTTTGTGTCTCGGCTTGCAGCAGACACTGTCTCATTTGTGTGCAAAGCCCTGCCGTGCACATGGGACACTTCTCAATAAATAATAGTGCTGGATTCGTCTGCTGCATCCTATAGTAAAATTGGAAAATAAACCCCAACTTTTCAGAGTTAAGAACTGTCGCTCCTCGCTCTTTTCCCTGCGTTTTAAATTTTATTTTTTTTCTGCCTTTCCATTAAGCTTTCGTGATTGTGTTCTCCAATGTGTGAGAGCTCCCCCTTGCACAAAATTGGGCTAAAAATCAGCAACAGATTTCCTATGGGGAACCTTCCTGGGAAGGGTGGAATTTGGTCTCTTAATGCCACTTTCTTTTTCCAGGCCTGAAGGCTGGGTGAGATGGAGGGTGAGGTGAGGTGAGGAGCAGAAGGCTGGTGGCACCTACCATGGACATGGGGGATCTTACACCACCCCAGTGAGGAAGCTAAGGGCCTGGGACCTGTCCTCTGATGTAGAGCAGGGCTGAGCAGAGCTAAACTGAGCTCCTTGCAGTGGTGGGACATTGGGCAACACATTGAGCTCATCAGCCAAACTCCTTCCCTCCTGCTCATCTCACTGCTGTCTCCCTTTGCCACTGGTTGAATTGCATGAGGCATCCTGGGTTGTTTGTTTTGTTGGGTTTTTTTTGTCTAATGGGAGTAAAAGAAAGTAAAATGGGGGATTTCAGGAGCTGGGGTAGCTGTTGCAATGAATTGAAGGATATTGTGGAAATCAGCAAAGCAACATCACAGCGGTATCTGAAGAGCATAAGCCGCAGTGGAACCAGAAAGCCCTCTGGTCCATCTCTTAATGAATCTGCTGATTTTAATATAAAGGTGTCTGTATTTGCAGGGGAAATGTGTTTGTGTGTGGAAGCAGAGGGCTCCGAGGGGAATTGGTGTAAACCTGCGGTGCCGGCGTTGCGTTGCTAGAGGTGCCTGTGTGCCTCTTGCACCGCCACGTTTTTCTGCCTGTCTTCTTGAACAATCAGGATATTTCAATGCATGAAAAATTCCTCTCTCCGAGAGACATTGCGCGGTTAAAACAGCAACTAATCTGTGAGGTGACCGACCAACCACCCCCCCAGGGTTCTGGGTTTGTTTGTGCTCACATCTTTGTGCGATGTGTGCACATCATACCCCCTTCTCTGTTCAAGAGCCACCAGGGTATTGGAGTGTAGAGGAATCCTGCTCTTGCACAGAAGCTGATTCCAAAACAAACCTTTGCTGTCCTGACCTGCCATTTGTACAGTGGGTGGCTTTAAAATTAGGACTTGGTGAATAATTGATCCGTCTGTTAGACTGCCAGGTTGGAAAAAATTATCACCGATGCCATTTTAAATGCCTGTAGATGACAAAATAGCACTGGGTTTGTGTCTTCCAATTGATGTGGTGGCAGCAAAATGGAGAGGAAAAAGAAAATTCAGGAAGAAAGAGGTTTTAGTGCTGAAAGGAGGAGTCCAATGCACTCAAAATGAAGCATTCGCCATGGAATGTATAGATGCCACTGTACAGAAGTCAGTAGAAATTACTACAAGTCTGTTCTTGTAGCAGGTGTTCTTGCAACTCCCCAAAACAGAGCTGTGGGACATTAATGAAGAAAGAAAATTAAAATAGGCGGGAATAGCCCACCTGGCTTGATCTTATGCTCAATTTTTGGAACTGAAAGCAGCGAGAAGCTGGGAAGCATGGTCAGGGACAGGGCTCTGCCTTCAGAGTCCTTGGAGTGAAAAGACCTGACCTCAATCAGAATACAATGGTGGACCTCCAAGGATGGGCAACCCAGAGCCTTGGCAGTAGGTAACATGAGAGATGGCCAGCAAGGTATCCTGGGCATAAATTGTAGTTGGCACTTTAATAATCTTACAGCCCTTGCTTTGGCAGACTGATAGATTTTTTTCAGAATCAGGAGGACATTTGAAAAATGTATTTTCTGGACTGGATTTTAATTTGGGGACCTGTCAACCTTGGCACTGTCCTTTCTCTTAAAGGAAGGTCACCGTGATGTCCTTCGCCTGTGCAATACATGCCTCTCACAGGGATTTAAGTCTCTGAGACATAATGTAATTCATAGTGTTGTAAATATTTCCACGTTTGCCAATTCTTGTGATTTGATTGCAAGTTTTGCAGTACTGTCTGATTTGGAAAGGGGAAGAGAGAATGACGGTTGTTGTTGTGGCTTTTTTTCATCTGGCTTGAAAATCTCAGCTGTGAAATGACGAAGTTATGGGGGAATGTTTGGCTAATACAGAAGATCTATTCAAAGTGTACTGAATGTATTTTGGGGGTTTTTTTGAGTTCTTTGGAGAAGGAGTTGCATATCCTGAGAATTGCATTTCCATGGCTCAGAATTGGTATCGGGGAGCCCAGTGGGGACATCACCTCTGGCTGTGTCACAGGGTCTGAAGCCAGTTCCTCCCTCCCCCCAAAAAGAGCTGTGCTGTCCTTTCACGTTGGAGGACAGGAACACATTTGATTGCCTAGATGAATCCAAACTGGTGCTTTTTATTGTCTTACTGCATTTCTGCATTGCCATTCGTCTGCCTCATGTAGTTTGTGTTCCAGCTCTGCATCTCAGCCAGAGCAGCCAGGTTATCCACATCTTTTGGTTATTTGGCCATGTAGGATGTAGGTTTTCCTTGGATCTTTTTCCCCTATAACCGTGGCAGAGCCTCCTACTGCTTCACATGAAACTCCCTGTGCTCAGGTGTTTGATTTATCCTGGTCCTTCATCACTAATAATTTCCTTTGCTTCTCACTTAGCATCTCTGGCAAAATTAGAACTCTTCATGCAAATAAAGGTTGTTTATATTAACGATAAAAATAGCAGCAAAGTAAGTCTGGGTGCCCTCGCTTATGGGCAACAGCTTTTTCTAGCTGGAGAAGTATCCACTCGAGACTGCCCTTTGTCTTTTACCTTTACACTTTTACAGAAGTATGGCAATTTTCTTCCTCTCCTAGACATTAACCTTTAGCAAGAAACAAGGTGATGGGGGGGTTAGAAACCCAGAGAGCTAATCTTTGCCAAACAGGTCTGTACTATCCTCGAAGAGATCCAGTGAGCCAATGAAGCATGATCTCCCCAGTGCTTGCTCTCCTTGGTCTCTTTTCTCCCTTCCTGAAATAAGATTAAGAAACAAAATAATAAATATACTTTGTTGCCTGCATATAGTATTTTTAGATTTCATGATGTAGTAACTTCTTTCTTCACTTCCTCTCATCTGCTATTTTGTTCTTTATGCTGGAAGATTGTCACCAGCGTGACACAGCCGTTGTCCTACAAAGCCATTTTAAAACACTTTTTTTTTATCAATTCCTGCGAGCAGAACAAGAGGTTAATGCTGATAACATCTGCTTTATCACAGATTTTATGTATAGATCACGGTGGACATTATACTTAGCATTTCTGCAAAATCAAATAATTTCCCATTCAAGGTGCATACAGGTTTCTTAAAGGCAAGGCTCCAAAAAGTGCAGTGGGCATTAACAGGCACATAACAGAAAAGTGGGCAGTTTTAGAATGTGTCCAGTTTAAAAATTTGAAATACAATAAATGTTCACAGGCTTTTTTCAAATAACATCAGATCTAATAGACGCTATTTAAAGTTGCTAAACATTAGGCGTTGTGTTATTCAACTGATCTTCTGAAAAATACGTTCTTCTTTTCTTGTAATTAATCTCATTAAAAAGTCTTTAGCTGGTATGGAGAAATAATGGATCTTTAATGTTTTGTTTGATATTGAAAGCAAGTTCTATAGTGAGACATTAAAAAGTAGTTTTAATGTGCCGCTCAGCATGCGTGGGTACTCACAATCGGTGATGCCTAATGGAAATGGGATCAAAACTGCAGCTTAGGCCAAAAACGTGCAGGAGAAATTTGCTGAGGGGGGACAGGGAACTTGGCACCCGGGGACCAGCATCCTCCTGCTCTCGATAGAACAGCCCCAGGGGAAGCAGCACGTCTTTAATATCCATAGCTGGTAGTTCAAGAGGTCGCATATCCCCTGCTACCAATGTGGGTACCAACATGATGAAAAAGAATATCTATATTCCCAGCTTTTCTTTTTTCTTTCCCCGCAGAGTTTTTCATAATTCAGCAAAATTCTCTAAATCTCTGATCTGAAATCTTCCTGTTTAAAAGGTAGATCTCAAAGTTTAGCCAAAGCCAAGTAAAATTGGCCGCTAAACATCTCTGAAATATCTTGTAATCACTTGAAACAGCTCGGCTGGATCCTGGTCAAACAGATGGATTTTAATTTTCTGAAGGTAAATTTTAATTCAGAGCATTTCCCTGTCTGTTTTGGAAATGGGATCCACCTGTGACAAGTAGCCAGAGACCTACAGGATGCTGTCAGAAGACCGTGAGCCAACGGGTTCCCTAAAGAGGTGATGTTAGCAAATCATAAGCTTTCAGCCTAGCAAATAAACTTGAAAAAACCCAAATATTTGATGTGATAAGACACCTTTCACTGAAAGTAATTTCAGGTTACTTCACTGGTGTTTATTGTCAAAGTAAAAGACCAATTTATTTTGCTTGCGTGTAGCAGTGTGTCAGAAACCATCTGACAGGTGAGAAGGAAATGGTGAAGGTAACAGTAAGTTAGTAAGAGTAAGGTTTTTGATAGGACCACATGTAGCATTTTCTTAAGCAAACCAGGGACGTGTGGTCGAGCTGAGAGGGCAGCCCAAGAGAAGGCTTTGGATGGGTTGGCCTGTGCCAAGGCTGTCCCCTGCTTGCCTTCCCAGGGGGGAGGTGAAGGGGTTGGAGAAAAACAAGGCTGCTTTCAGCCCATCCCCTGGTTTATTGGTGCAATATAATTCTGTAAATAGAAGTGGAAGTAGGAAGGAAAAATACACATGCAAATATGCAAAAATAAAAGTGGTTGGAAAGTGGTACTTAAAAAGGAGCTTAAAGTCAGCTGGTGGGAAGATCCTTCTGGTGACAGACAGAGTTAAGCAGAGCTCCTTGGCAGGGTCTTGAATTGTCTTCTTAGGAGACCTTTGAAAACTAATGAGATGTGCCAGTAGGGGCAGGCTGTGTTTGTGGGTACCACCCTTGAGGTGGCTGGTGGGGCTCCTTCCAGCTTTCTACTTACACCATTTTGGGGTAATACCTTGTGGGCTGAGGTCATGTCTCACCAAATCAATACCCTATATACTATCTCAACACAGAGTAAAGAATTATGAGGATGGGATTTTTATGCTTGTAGAACTGCTCTAAAATGTCTGCTTTTGCTACTGTTTAAATTTCCTTAGAAAAAGCATTATGTGCTTTCATTTTCTTTTCAAGTAGCTGGGAGTTCAGGTGGAAGAGCTCTTGTATCATCCCAAAATGGGAAAGTTGATTAGACAAGAACACGCTTAATATGAAGAAATGGGACTGAAATTTCAAATTTTCTTTGCTCTGTTATTTACTGTTTTGGGGTCACTTACCTTCTTCACTTTTCCTGGCCACTGTGAGGCTCAGTCTGATCTCTTTTGTGAAGTTTTGGGGAAACTTAAAGAGAAAGAACGATCTGAGAGCTAAATATGTTTGTTATAGACATTTATCCTGTGAACAGTTGTTTATTAAAGTCCTAATGTTTTCCAGTCTTCCTTAAGAAGATTTCAGGGGGATTTTCTTGTCCTTTTCCCTTCAATTCACAGGATTTTGCTAACTAGTTTCTTGTTAGAAACTGGAACTTCACAGTTTTCCCATTGCTACTAAATTAATTGCTACATTACGTTGTCGACATGTTTGTAAAGAACTTACATGTATAAAAACTGCGAATAAAATGTGTGGGGCCAGGAAGATGCCCTTGTCTTTGTGGTGATACTGAATAATGTGGTCTAAGAAATATTAAGTTGCTGCGACGCTTCTGAACACAAAAGGATAACTTCCTCTTTTTTTGTGGCAGAAAATCAATATATAGCGTCAAGACTGTATATTGACAGCTTGATTATAAAGGACACTGAATATGCTTGACCCCGGAGTAGAATGGAACAGAACAAGACATTTATACAGCACCAGCAAGGCCAGCAGGCATTAAATCCTGCTTGCTTTTCGGAGTTACATCTGATATTTTTATGTCGTGTTACCATTACTGTTTCTTTTTCAGATCTCTTTGCTTTCTGTTTGCTTTTCTTAGCTCTTTGGCATTGATGCTTCCTAGCACGTGTGTAGCTGGGGGTTCATTTCTGTGCTGAAGCTTTGTCACGGCACGTCCCTCCTTATTCTTCAGAAACATCTTGCATAAGCTGTGGGGGAAAAGTATGAGCTTACAGTTGAAGATTAATTCTATGTGTGTTTTTTCCCTTTTAATTTCCTGTAGCAGCTGTAAGGTTGATGCCACATGGGGTGATCACAAGTGCCCACATTGAGACCTGAGCTTGGCAGGTGCCACATTGGTGGCTCTGCGTTGCTCTGCTGAGCAGTGATTTGTCCCTCAGAGCACAAGAGCAGAGAAACAATCCCCATGGCACGTCCTCCTGACTTCCTACGTATGTTTTCCATCTCGTTTCAGGTGTTATGTACTCTCTTAACATCAACTGTGAGGTAACTGGGCACAGTGCTGATTGTCCCACCCACCTCCAGCTGGAGCAGAAGAGAGAGGACTAAAATGAAAGACTCTAGTAAAAAATAGGATTCATTTCATCCAAAAAGGACAAAATGCTAAAAATGGTAGTGAGAAAAACCTCTGTGTTCTTTTATTTTACTATTTTAACTCCAGTATAGCTGCAGTTACTAAAAGCATATTAGGCGGTTGCAAACGAGGGAGAAATGAGCCACAGCTGTAGGGTAATTGATAAAAACATATTGGACACTAAGAAATTCCTGAGAAGTTCCAGTTTCCATAGAAGGGTGTAACCTTCTGCTTCTGAGTCACTTCTGTGGCTCTGCTGCCTCCCTCGTTACCGCTGACCCCGAGCGTTACCAAACTGAACCTCTCCTTTGCCGCAGAATAAACCCCAGGGACATCATATGCCATCTCTCCTTGATGCACTCTGCTTCCCCTTGCTGTTTTCTCTGACATTTCCTTGCTGCCGTAGTTCTCGTAACACTGTTATCTCTGTTTCGTAGGAGTTTCCTTATTTTCCTTCGGCAGTGAGCACAAATTCCACAACTTTTGAAAAAATGGGAGCTGTCTCAGAGCAGAGCAGTCACACCAGGCTGCGTGTCCGATACGCTTGTCCTGAGTGGGATTTCATTCTCCCTTCTCTGCACATCACTTTCTTCTTACCTTCTTCATTTCAAAAATGACTTACTGATGTGAGAATCTCTCCCAAAGCCAAGGAGACACGAGCAGCTCAATTTTGCCTTACTTTTTTACAGCTCCTACTTTCCTGTTGTTAATGGCTAGATAATAGCATTCCTTTTTTCTTATAAACAAAAAACTCTTGACATTTAGAGTATCATTCATGTTTCCTCTTTCAATAGGGAAAGGTCAGTTTATGCTGTAAACAGAGCTGTGACCCTGGTCCATGTCATGACACCGCCCTCGCCGTAATCACAGTGACAAAACCAGAGGAGGTGCTGCAGGAGAAATGTCATCGGTGGCTCACCATGTGGGTGAGCATCCGGGCTCCACGGTGGTACCCAAGGCAGCCAAATACTGCTGGAGATGCTACATTTCAAATTGCTTACCCCTTCTAGCTCGAACATCTTTTTTTAAATTTTTTTTTCCCCCTCTTTGCAACAGAGCTGGAAGGACTAGGACTATTTTAACCTGGGAGGTGGGTATCCCTAATCCCTCCCTGTCTCGAGTTTTGTGACAGGCACACATTCAGCAGCAAGAAGTTGCCTTCTGTGATCTTAGTGATTGTTTCTAGACTAAGTTAAACAGGAAATTAGATGATAGGTTGTTTTACAGTCCTGCAGGGCTGCTAAAGCACGGTGTGGATAAAGTTGAGTGCACATTCATCAGGAGAGGAAACATTATCATTTTTTATTATTATTATTATTCTAGAGAATACTGGGGCATACAGATGAACTTGGCTCTGGCTCACTTAGGGAGAAGAAACCTCAAATCTTTGGAATCCACTTACCGTGCCATCCTCCTTCTCAGAGCAGCTTTCAGTCCTAGGGTCTTTGTAGGAAGCAGTTATCTAAATTAGGGAACTGAAATGTGTTGTGTTTATATATGTTTGTGTAGTCTCTGTCTCCAAATGCAGCTGTCTCAGCAAGAGATTTTGCAGTGCTTAAAAGGCACACCACATTACAAACCAGATGACGGCACGCAGGGAAGAGAACCTTATCCAATTAGAAGTACAATTTGCTACAGAGAATAAATGTGACAAACTCATCCTTGTCAAGTTGTTTATCTGCTTAGCTCAGTTGCATTAACAAAGGAAAGCCCAAAGCTCTGCCTCCTTTTGTGCTGGATGCTTTAACATATATTGGTAAAATATGGTCCCTAAAGTAAATTTTTTAGAAGGTTATGATAGAAGACAATAGGTGGGTAGAGCAAAGAGAAAGAGGGAGCACGAGTGAGACCATTACATTTGGTTATAAGTGGTGGTCATACCATCAGCCAGACCATTCTGGAGTGTTTTGTAGGTAAAATCTCACCTAAAACACCCCGATTCTTGTTAAGATTGCCATGAAATCTTTGCTGACTGCAGGGATTCAGGATTTTCACTTAAATCATATTTATAGAATAATGTTACGAAACCACACTTTTGAATGTTTTATCCATGGCTTTGGCCTAGAAATAATCTAGCAAATCATGATGGGATGCAAGCCATTATTAGAGCTTATTTTTGTGCTCTTGTTTGTTGTTGTAATTTGTGGAGAAAGGCCATAAGTTAAATCTCTAATTCACAACAAGTTTTAATGTAAATCATATCCCATTACACTTCATCATAGTGATATAATACAATATGTTAGTTTGCCCTAAGTGGATGTATTTGTCTCTATTTTCTGGCTCAGATAATAGTTACCATCTGGGTGTGTGTTTATTTTTTGTTGTTGTTTCTTTTAATCATTTGTGGCGCTGCTTGTTTTAAAGACGAAAATGAGTAAAATTTGAAGCTGATTTCGGAAATTGCCTGGAGAATATCAAAGGGAATATCAGATGCTTTAAATGCTTCACATTTTTAACCTATTACTGAGAAAATTTTGGTAGCCTTGAGGCGTGTTCATCCCTTCCTCCTCCAGTATCTGGCTTTGGATATCTTAAAAATCAGCAGCGCTGGGGCTGAGCAGGAGAGAGCAGAGTCCCCAGTGTCCACCCCTTCTCTTTTATCTGGACTTAGTGAGTATCAGAGGGTGCTGTGAAGGGCTTTGGTGTTACCCATCTCTGTGTGCAGGGTGGAGAGAGATACATCCAGCCTGACTCCCAATCCAAGCATTCACTTTTCTAGCTGCTGGGAGCACTTGTGCTGCAGTCAGTTCTGCTTTAGGAGCCTGTGTATAGAGCTGGAGCATTCATTATGGGTGTATTTTTATAGACATGTATTTTGTACATCCTTCAGGCTGTTTTATTCAATCCCTTGTCAGTCTCTTTATTCCAAGCCGGTCACTAGAGCATCATATGTAGGAATGAAAGTGCCTAATTTGCACCTAAATTTTAGGTTGCTGGTAAAGATGTCCCCGTAAAATAAGTACATAAATTCCTTATAAAGTCACAGGGGAGAAACAGTTGCTTTGAAGGCTCCCAAAGAGAGATCTTTTCTACCTGACTTTGGCACTTAAGTTGCTCTCAGTAGTGCTGTGATCTTTTGCTTTCTGATGAAATCTGAGGGATTTGAGGTATGATCTACTTTCTTCTCATTCTGCTCCAGCGCAAGACGACTGTGGTGTTCAAAGATCATAAAGAACACACTGAGTTGAATTTGGCCTCTGTGGGTGAACAAAGGATATGTATCCAGTCTTCTGTTTCAGGGCACCTATAACAATATTTTAGATGAGAATTTGGAGAACATAAATGTAGGTTCCAAACTTGCATGCATTTAGATAAGGGATAGATGGTTCACGGCAGTACATCTGCACGCCTCACACAGAGGCAGGAATACGACTGTAAAAAGCTCAGCTCTCAAATCATAGAACTTCTGCCCTAAGAACTGAGCAAGCTGACCTGATTTATGCCTCTGTGCCACTGTCCATAGAAAATACCGTCGCCATTGGCAATACACCACCCTGTGGGTGCTTTTAAAAATAGGAGCACCCCACTTAGCTCCCTGCCGGCATGTCTTGCAGCACCCGTGAAAGCCAAAATGAATCCTTGTTCATCCTAAAATGTCTGTCTCTCTGGGTAGGCTTCACAGCATTAACTGGATGGGTACCATACCTAACATGGCTTCTCCCTTGTAGATCTCACTCAGGTACCAGGTGAAGAGCTGGTGGCCAATCGCAGATACCTCCTGCAGTTCTTGCTGCAGCAGCAATGGCAGATGCATGTGTCAGCACATCTAGTCAGGACCCTCTTTTGATTCATCTTCTACCATATCCTGGAAGTTTTCATGCTCTGGTCCCATGCGCTACTTTGGATGCAGCTTTCTAGACTGCTTTTGAGCCTTTACCCAATTTAATTTCCATCGGTTTATGCAGAGAAGGGCAGAATTTATCCCAGCATCTTTCCTAGACATAAAATACTTGAATCATATTTTCTAATTATTTCTATTCAGACATGGAAATCCAAATCACACAGTTCCTAATGATGTTACACGCAATGAAAGGAAGGGCCTTTTCCCAAATACTTGCCTTTATTGTGTCATGATTAGAGGCAACAAATAAGTGAGAGAAAACAACATTTTGGTTAAATAGAAAAGTCATGGCTATTTTCTCTATTCAAACTGTTTTGATATGATAAAGTGCAGAAAAAAAAGAAATTACACATGAGACAACTCTTGAAATTACATTGTCAAACAGTACTATTTGCTTGAAAAATATCTAACGTTCAGACAACAGTATTTTTCAGAAGCAGTGTTGAGCTAAATCCTCTGAAGTTGACTTGGGATGAGTTTGAGAAGCATCTTTCTTTGCTCTGTAATTCTGTTATTGTTATTTGTACCTCTGATGAAGGTTTCCAGGTGCAGCAAGATTTATCTAGACCAAATATGTGGCCATATGATAGGTATATGTTCCTCACCACCAATAGAGATAAACATCCAAATTGGGCAAAAGTAAAACAAATTGAAAGTCAAATTGAATTCCTTTCTGTAGACGCAGATCCCCAGTTCTTCTGTTTGTTGGACATACTAGAGTTAAGCAGGACTTTGCTCATGCTTTAGGCTCAGTCATCTCTTTTAAATTTGACTGTATAAAATATCAGATAGAGTAGTCTTGTTTATTTGGAGATTCAAAGGTGAGGCACAGAAGCTTCATGTATCTGCATAGCAAAACTTTATTAAGTGGAACCAGCTATACTCCAACAGAAAAACGGCCAGGGGCCTTAAAGGAAATTAAAATGAGTCATAACAATTGAAATTCACGCAAGAGCATAAAGGACCTTCCTAAGATAAATAATACATGCATTAAAAAACGTTGAACAGGAAAGAATGTGATAATGGAGATCATGTCTCAAAAGCAAAAACAAAATCAGAAAATAAAAATAAGACCTTTGAGTGAAGAACACCATGCCAATGAGGGTTTCACAGGGAAGACATGCCTGTAGCCTGGATCTCCTGCCTCCTTCTTTCTCCAGAGACTGAGCTGAGAATCAAGCTCTAAAACACTTGCAAGGGAAATGTAATCAGACAAAGATTTCTTAGATACTGGGGGATGAAATCTGAGTCTGCACTGGATTTTTATAGAAATGAAATACATTGATCCCACAGTGGACATCTTTATTCGGGGGAAAATTTGTGTGGAATTGTGAAAGATTTCTATTCATGTTATCTTAGAAATGAAAAATAGAAAGGAATAGGAAGGTGTGCCATTCAAAAGGATGCTGTTACTCATACACTTTAGAAAACCTCTGTAATGCAGGAGATCAGAGCAGATAACACAGTGATGTCATGGCCTTACAATATCAATGCAATAATATAAAAGCACAAATAACTTGAAGAAGGCAATGTCTGGAATTCATGGCATTACAGATAGACCATCAGTATCAAAAAGGTTCTGGTTTAGATATAAAAAAACAAAGGGATGGAAGAAAAGGACAGAAGGGGAGTGACAGAGGGATGGCTCAGGTGGTACCTGTGTTGTTCTCTCATTCCACGGCTCATCTTCTACACTCCTGTGCATCTTTCTCCTCTGTTTGTAGTTTCCAGCCACTTAAACATGCCCCAGGATCTTTACTGCCATCTTAACTGCCAGAGAGCAGCAGCAACTGTGGCTTCTTGGCAAGTGAGGAAGAGCCAGGAGCCAGGGTGAGAGCAGGGCAGGCAGGGCAAGGGCATAGAGCACAGGATCCTGTAGCATTTTCAGTACTTACCCCTAAAATGGACTGGTTTTTGAAACCTGTGACTGGCTGATACAAGCTGAGCTGGCTCAGGTTTGAATGCAACAAAAAGAAATGCATCTTCTGATGCAACTGTGAAAGTTGGTGGCTTGGGGCGTAGAATTCAGGGGGTTTTATTAGTGTTTTTTTTTAATATAGAAGACACATAAGACTAGAGAGAATCAACAGAATAGCCTCATCCTTCTGTACAGTGGCAATGAAGCCATAGGCAGCATGTCCATGTTCAAATGAGCATAGGCATTCAAAACTCCATAGGCAATATCAATAGGTTGTAAGAAATACCAATCATTCTATACAAATTAAAGCCTTTTTGAAATGGAACAAAAGCCATAAACCACGTTATCATACAGAAACACATCATCACTGTCCTACATTGTTGCAGCAGCAAGAAGTTTGGTAGGTGAGTATGTGCTGGTACAAAAAAAACTGCCCTTGTCAACCAAATAAAGTATCTTCTCTGATGGATCACAACCAATGCACAGAGCTCAGACCTGTTTGTCCTCCCACCTCCCCCTCAGACCCTCCACCACCCACACCTGGAGGATTATCCAATTGATGCCAGAAAAGTTCTAACTAATTAGTGCTAAAATCTTTGCAGTCTTATCCCAAGCTCATTCAAAGTCAAAGAGCATGTTTATATTGACTTGATGAGTTTTGGTCCAGACACCTTGGCTCTTCACACATATGACATCTAGCTTCCTAGTTGTGTGCACATAAAAAGAGAGAACATAAAAGCTGTCGAGTTTCTGTGCCCTGTGATTGTCCTCAGTGATGCTTGGTACTCTTTTCCAGAAGGCTTCTGCTACCTTCTCACTCCAGGCTGTTTTGATGACTTAATAAGGCAAAGCTCTTGTCATCAAACAAAGCTCATCCAAATACACATCTTTCTTTGATGCATCCCAGGTCTCAGACTGAATTTCTTCAAAAGCAATAAACAGAAAAAAAAGAGAAAACAATTATCAACTTTGTGTGTAGACATCTAAGCTTCTAAAACAAAGCTTTCTTTCATGTCTTCCAAGTGTTCAAGGCTAGAAGTAGGCTTTTGACCCGATTCTCTAGAGAAGCTCCTTTAGAAAATAACTTCTTCTTTGGTTGCCTGTCAGGGTTTTGTTTCATGCCAGTCTTACTAGACTAACATTATAAAAAGGACAGTTTCAGGAAACAGCCTGGAAGCCATAGAGTGAATGTTATAGCTCCAGAAATAAGGAAGCTTCAGGTCAATTGGAGAACACAGAATTAGATAAAAAAATGAGCATCAGCAGACATGCTGGCTGTGTGTAGTGACAATCGCTTCTTCACACTGGTGGATATGATACACCTTTCATTCGCATTACCTATTAGAGTGGTTATCAAATTTATCCCCACCAAGGACAGCAAGAGCTTAGGTGCTCATGGATGAGAGTAAATATTTTACAACAATCATTCTCTCATGTTGTCACATTATTTTATTTTACTCCTGGAAATGACATTTTTCATCCAGCAGATTCCCAAGTTGTGAGGTGCAATGGAAATACTTCATGACTGAAAATATTTCATCCTGCTTACTATATTTTATTTTGAATTTCCTCTAGAAGTGGCTCAATTCTGAAGAATGATAAGCACATTAATACTCTCACATTGAAAACTTAGACTGCGTGTAGGTATAACAGAATTTTTTTCCAATGTTGCCTTTAATATCAAAGCATTTGTAGATGCCTGACCTAAAATCTGCAGCCGTAAGGGCTGGCTGTACTCAAACCACCTGAGCTCTTCATTCATGCATGAAAGGGCTGGACCTTTCAGACAGGTTCTAGGAGGTTTGCATGTAATGAGTAATGCAGACAATAAAATCCAAAGCATTTGCTTCTCAAGGTTTTGGAAAACAAAATAATCTGTATTTCACATAGTTGTTAAAATTACTAAACATTATGTATATATTATATACCATATATATATATATACCATATATAATATATATAAAATATAAATTTTATATAGATATATAATATATATATTCTATATATAATATAAAAGGAAAAGGTCCCATTTCCACAGCAGAAGTTCATCCCTTCATATTCCATTGCCAAAATAGACTCAACTTTCCACTGTATTTCATTAAACCAAAGCCAAATTTACCCATTTTTTCTAATTAAAAGTGCTTGAACAAGAACCATCTTCAAGCCAGTCAATGTTGTTCTTTATTAGTAGTTTGGTGCTTTCCTTTTACCATTTCATATCTCTATAGCCTTTCTTCTTTTACGTGACACATTTTATTTCTTCATAACCACTTTGGCCAACATATGAGAGATTTTTTTCCCCCATGTATTTGTAGAGTTTAAGGCCACAGCTGAAGCCTCTGGTGACCTTCTGAAAGGCTGTAGAATTCCACCTCATGATCCTGGATCAGACCCCGTATTTTATTATGGAGCAAGAATATGCTTGAAAATCCCCTTCATCCTTAGTTTGATTCATGATGGGCAATCCTCCTGGTTCCTTGACAGTATGTTCCAGTGGATCACTAATACCAAAACCTTCACCTTATTTCTCATCTGAATGTACCCTTTTACAGCTCCCAGCAACTGCATCCCTTTAGTCTTTGTCCATTATGTTAAGGAATGAGAAGGTTTTTTCCCATTGTAGGGTAGCACTAGGCTTTGATGAAGTTTCCTCTTATCCTTTTTATTGTTGGTAGATATGAAGGAGAAAATATTTTAGAGTCAGGAACCAAATAATGTAGCCTTTGAGGAAGCCTCTGAGGAAACCGTGATCTAAATTACCTGTAATTGTTTATGCGATGCAATTTCAGGGATGTGATGATCCTATTAATGTCATACTGTAAAGATTCTTACTATGCCCTGGAGGAAAAGCTGACAAAAGTAAGCAAACAAAGGAAATGGAAGTTATTAATCACAAATCTGATTTTTTTTTCTTTCTTCATATTAAAAATGGTGTCAAAAATAAGCAATAAAACTCCACATTAGTTCCTTATTCCCTGGGGAAGATGCAAACTGCATCATCCATGCAAATTATACCTGCTTTTATTATGGAGGCAAGTGGTATTAAATCCTAGATGCAGCACAGATAATTATCGTAGATAATCCAGCTAGTTCTAGTGACAAGTCTATTTAGAAAGGTGAGTCTTTTTTTTGACCTAGCAAAACTAAAAATGTTTGCAAGAAGACAAAAGTAAATCCCATGAAGCTTTATAACTGGAGGAAAGCTTTAATTCAATTACTTGATGAAGCAGCTCTGAAAATATTCACTTAAAATCTCAATGTCATTTAACCTCCAGTTTGTTTAAAGAATAATTTGAGACAGAAAGTTTAATGAAAATTAAGCATCTTAAATTCAAGTTAAAACCCTCACAGACTCTATCTTACCTTAGTCGGCTTATGTTATCTGACTGTTTGGGGTTTAATGGAATAGGCTTTTAATGAAACTCAAGTTCCAACAACATTTCAATATTCAAATAAAAGCAACCTCAATACCAAGTAAAGCTTTGCAAGTGCCGTTGAGGTAATTTTTCTCATCCCTTTATGTCTGAGTCTGGGTGACAGCTTGTTTCCAAAATGCTGCTGGATTCTTTGGGGATCCTCCTCATGCTTTGTCTCTCCTATAAATATATGTATATGCTCCCTGCTTGCAGGAATGTTTTTTGATTGGGCAGTACATTCCATTCTTAATGCATCAGGTTCGGTAATGCCTTTGAAATTTTATTTTGAAACCCTGTATTCTTCACAATATCATCGTGGTCCTGTAAATTCTTAAGCTTGATGTTCTTAAGAGTGCTTGAAGGTTCTTTCACTTGCATTAAAAATATAGATTGTATATATCAAAGTCTCCTGGCTTTATAGATAAAGTACTTTGAAAATTTATATTATTAATATGGCACACTTGCTTGAAGTACTAAAATAGTCTCTTCAAGTGTAGCTTCTTTTAAATACTTCTGTAAGCTTCTTGTAACTTAAAATTTTAATTAGCATATTTCATAGGCCTGCCAAATAATTAACTCTTTGGTTATACACTCAAACAGTTTCGTAGTTATTAAACAAACAAAATATTGATTACTTGTACCAGAATCTTCCTCCTGTCATAAAAGCAGGTACATGTTATCACCCAGTTCAAAATGGCATCAGGAACAACCACAAGCAAGACTTTAAGCTGGATAAATTATATTATAGGAATTAGTTTTTTTTTTTACAAAGTTTAAAGACAGAAGAAGTTTAACAGTGTCTGAACAGAGATAAACAAGCAGGTTGTCACCTCTACAGAAATAATGAAGTGACAGTAATCAAAAAAAACTTTTCTTGAAGTTTCTTGAATGTGACACTCTTCTGAAACATCAAAGTCTTCCTTTTAACTCTTTGTATGTTTGGGAAAGATATCAGTGTTTAATACGATCTTTTATATTAAGACATGTCTCCAGAGGAAAAGCTCTGAGGTTTAAAATTACATTACTGTGCAGGAATGAGGTGGGCTATTTTTATGGATGAGCTTATGCCATGAAATAGCTGAGATTGCTGCATACTCACTGTACTCAATTAAAGAGTTAATTTGTTAGGATCTTCTAGGATAATCTTATTTTGAAGAGGAGAGATAAAATTGTCTTTAGAAGAGTGACTCTGATTATAGACATCTCTAAGGAAAAATTTTTGCTTGTCTGGCTTGGGAAAGAGTTTTAGCTTCTTTACTTATTAAATTTAAAATTACAGTTAGAATTCTCACAGTGAATATTTTGCATGCGACAGGAAAGTCTTACTTTATTTAGAGTCCTGGGGAGTTTCAGGGGATGTCTGTGACAGAACAGAGAGTAGTAACCAGGTTTTGTGAACTTTTACTGTCCTTTCTTCTGTTTTACTGCTTACTCCTGTTTCACTTTATTCACTGGAGGTTCTGATTCTCCCCAAATTGCTGTATTGGAATCTAATTCCCTCATATTGCAGTGCTCTGAGAGTCTTTATGTTGATGAACAAAATTAGTCTTTTTAGCAAGTAATTACTTAAATTACCTTAATTATATAATAATGTAAGGTCAGCAACAAAATTACATATACTCTAGCTGAATCATTATAATGCTGATGACATTAAGTGCCAAGCACTAACTTCCATCCTGTCTCTCCCAAAGCCAGGGTTTTGTACAATCCCACTGCAGTTTACTCAGTGTAATTTAGTTTGAGGTGTTTATCATATTGGAGATGGCCAAAAAGGTATTTGAGATAATTAGTTAAGTGATTTTGTAATTGCTAAAACATCTGTCGGAGTTAATTCTGGCAAGGTAGCCATTTTATTGAAATAAAAATATTCTCATAATACCTTCGGCAAAACAGCTCCCTTGAAGTTGTTGAAATGGCTACGGGGAAGAATTTGGGGCATTGAATTAGTCTTTAGTTGCTCACTGCATAAAGTATCTGGCCTTCTGTCGTCTCAGCTTAGGAAGACGTTGTCAAGCTCAGTGCAATAAGTCTTTAGCTGCTTATAATAAAACTCTTTTAGCTTCTCCAACAGCTGTGGTTGTTCTGGAGAGTCCAAATGGTCCTTGTGCTTACAGGGTATTTCTGTTGTGTCTTCCCTGACCTCAGATGTGCCAGTGCTGCAGCCTTTTCCCTTATAGGACTCTAATTTTGTTTCAAAATTATTTTGTCACTTCAGACAACTGTAAGTGTACACATTGTCTTTTCAGAGTCTGTAAATGAAGCTGAACTTCTACAAATACAGGTAATAATTAGAGGACTTTTAGAATTGAACAGAGGCTAACATTCTGAGAGCTAACTCTTTGGGGGAGTATCTGTGGTAAAAAAAAACAGTCTCCTGGTAAAAACTGTGTGTAGAGACGAAAGCTGCCCCATTGCAGTGGTTCTCCTTTAGTAAATGCAGGCTACCTGTGTACTGTCCAGTGGAGCAATGTCAGTGAACTGGCATAACTGGGGACCCTGGCACCCAGATATGCTCCGTTGTGTAAATGGTTCTTGCCTCAGTTTTGCCTGGACCCAACTGACAGTCTCCCAAATGGTTCCCGGTTGCATTGCAGAAGTTGTCACTACTTGTGCCAACATTAATTTCCACAGGGTCAAAGGAACTGCAGTTTGGTGGTGGTCATCCAGGTGAGGTCCACCATGTGTAAATGGCTCTGTGATGAATATGGGAGTAGTAGCTGCCATCCGAGACATGTTTCATACAGATGAACAGTGTTACTGATCTTAATCTTGTGTTGCATCCGACAGCATGATGACGTGGAGTCCCCAAATGATGCCATGATGGAGCTGAAAATTGAGCTCGCTGTTCTTGTGATGCACAGAAGTTTGCAGTGCAGGTGTTGAACCTGATTTGTGCACAGAGTGATAACTGATCTGTGTGGGAGCAAAGCAAGAAAGTGGAGAGACAGTACTCCAACATCCAAAAAATAGATTTGCATACCTTATTTTAAAATTTTCTGTATATATATTGTCAATATGGGCAATCAATGGACATTGATATTAAAGATAAGGAAGAAGCAGAGCTCAGGAGCTTATTGAGTTAAGGGGAGAGGGGAGCATCCAGAGAGACAAAAGTGGTGATGGACAGGAGAACGGTGCAGCAACAGGAGGAAGTGGATCAGAAGGTAGTTTGTATTTACCATCATTAAGATCAAGAACAATTCATATACCTCATTAGTTCAGAGATGGTGGTGATCACCTTTTAGACCAGACGTGTTTAATAAGGACTGGTAACTTCAAAGGTAGCTTAAAATTATTTATGAACTTGTGCTGTATCTGAAGTTTTCTCACCTCCATGAAAAAACAAGAGAAGTTGTAGCTCTGGGTCATTTTCTGGTACAGTTCCCAGTTAGGTTGGCCAAGGACAGAAGGATGATGAGCTCTAGGAAGACCCAGTGTCTCCAAACAGACCCCAGCAAAGCCCCTTGAGTACCATGTCACCGCTGGCTCCCTGCTCTGAGGCAGAGCTCCCCACCCACCCCCTGGGTGTCAAAAGTCCATATCCCCAGGGGCAGCCTCAATTCAGCATGGAGGGAGGGCTCCCAAAATGATTTAATTAGAGAATATGTCTTCTGGCACTTTTTTCAAACAAATTAGAACAAGGAACTAGTGCCCTCACACACATCCAAGTCTCCCTACTCTCATTTTCACAGACGTTACAGAAGTGGGATGGAAAGAGCAGAAGGATGTGAGGACAAATGGGTGGTTGGGAGTAAAACCTGCCAGAGGGGGCTTACTGTTTAGAACAGTAAAGGGGGGAAATGTATTTGATTGAATAAGTGTGAAAGGCATTCAAAGAAATACCAGGGTATTTCTGCTTAAGTGCTGAGTGTTTTGTCTCTCTTTCTATATCACTGGCATCACTGCTGAGAAGGACACTTATGTTCCTCAGTAGCTTTCTTTAGAGGGGGTAAGAAAAAGATAATGCATAAAAAAAGGCATTGGAAATAAGGACTTTTGTTTCCTCTTTCAAAGAAAGTTAAGATTATTTTTTTTATATACGTATGACTGATCTTATTTCAAAGTAACTTTGAAATTTTGGGGGTATGTAGTGGTTGAAAAGTTCCCTGGGAATGAAAAGAATTTTTAAGTTTTTAAGAAATTGAAAGAAATGTTGAACCATATTGCAACCACCAGTGTGTTTCTCAGCATTTTCATTGCTATTATTTTTATAATGGAGAAGGTTTTGTAGAGGTAAATTTTGTAGTTTATAAGAGACCTAAAACCATTTAGGAGTTTATACATCTGTGACTACTTTCATCTGTAGTAATGTGTGTCAAAACAAAAGCATTGATATCTGGAAAGCTGAAGCTTGTGAAAAATCTCAGCATTTAGCTGGAGTTGAAGCGTGAAGTTAAACCTGGTGCATGATAGGTTACAGCAGGCAATAGGCATCGCCTCCCTGTCTCTAAGAAGTCAGTTATTTGTCAGTGTTAAATAAAAAAAAAGACAAATAAGAAAATAATAGGTACAGTAAGCTTTTTCAATGGGTGACTGTGGAAAAGACTGTTTGGCTTTTCCTCTGTTCCTTTACATTTTCAAAGACGACTTGACGGTTGGCAGATGCAATACAGGCAGCACAACATTGTGTTAAATGATGAGAAGTTGGTCAGAAATGGATGCTTCAGTAGTTGCAAGTTTGTCATTGAGAAAGAAGGAACATGTGCTGTAGAGAAGGGCAGTTTTACCAAGGTTCATTTGTAAATAGAGATGTGTGTGTGTAAGTGCACAAACAGCACAGTGAACTGAACTGTGTCTCCTCTTGAAAGGAACAGGGGAGCTGCCAGTGAAATTGTGGAACATCTAAAACTCATGAAACCTCAGACGAGTTTGCCTAAAATGCAACTCATCTGTGAATTTTCCAGCCATAAATTACCTCAGATGTAAGAGCCTGTTACGCCTTTTTTCCTGCTCAGATTTCTCCTACTGCATCCACTCGGGCCTGAGCCTGCTTTCCCCAAGTGTCCCATAGGTAGGGTAAGGACATAACTGTTGTCAGAGGAACGGCACGGTATTGATGAAAAGCATATGGGATCTTTATGCCTCAGGGCCCACATTGCCCGTGGCATAACATCACCAAGTGACAAAGAGCTTTCACCAATTTACCTTATTCTCAAGTGATTCACCGAATGAATTTAGTTCCTGAGCGTTCCATAGTACTTATTTCCCTTCAGCAGACAGCAGATGGTAGTGCCTTTCTTTAGATACAAACACCAATATTTTTTGTCTCTATATGGTGTTTTAAGGTGTTTAAAGTCCTTAAAAATTAGGGAGCTTGTCAGGCCCAACCTGATCTTAATTTTTCCCCAAGAAGCTCTCACACAAGGATGTACTCTTGGAACATGGGTAGTAGAGCAGTTAGCATGGTCATCCAAGGACGGTTTGCTCTCAGGTCTCTCTGGCTTCCTTCTTCGTGGCAGCGTTTGGGGGACTAAAGTACTACCCGTGGTAGAAAAAGATCAGCCTAGGGTCCATTCAGTCATCTGGACATATGCAAGTCCATGGGACCAGACAAGGAGAGAGCAGTGGAAGTCATTCACTTTGACCTAAGTAAGGCTTTTAACATCCTCCTGTAGTACTCTTGTATGCAAATTGGATCTGTATTTCCATATTGGAGATATATTTTGCATAGGTATACTGTGAGGTAGGTCGAACATTGACTGCACTCCTAGTCTTGAAGGGTTGTGATTCTGGCACGGAGCCAGGGACTGGTTGCTGGGAGTTCCTTAGGGGTCAGCTCTGCAGAAAAGGACCTGAGGACAAATTGAATGTTAAGTGCTCCTCTGGAAATGAAAGTGAAGTCCATACTGTCTCTTTTCACTAGGGTCAGTGTAGCCAGCAGGTCCAGCGAAGTGATGCTTCCTCTGTGTTCAGTGCTCATGTGTCTAATTGTGGATAGTCCAGTACAAGAAACATATGGACATACCAGAGCGAGTCCAGTGAAAGGACACTAAATTGTTTCAGGAGGCAGAGCATATGGCATAGGAGGAGGAGTTCAGAGAGGTGGGGTTTGTTCATCCTTAGTAAGAGAAAGCTTGTCTTGCTGTGTAGAGCTACTTGTGGGAGGGTAAAGAGCAGGCAAAGCTGGACTCTCCTCAGAGGGGCACAAAAGAAAGAGAAGACGCAACAGACACGAGTTGCAGCGAGGGGAATTCCAATCAGATACTAAGGACAAAATGACATGGTCAGACATTGCAGCAGGTTGCAAGGTGTAGCATCTCCATTCTTGGAAATATTCCAGAATCCACTGGGCAAAGCCCCAAGCAACCTGATCTAACTTTGAAGTTGGCCCTACTTTGAGTAGGATGTTGGACCAAATGGCTGTAGTTGGCCCTTCCAACTTAAATTATGCTTTGATTTTATAAACCACAGGACAGAAATGATTTATAAACAGGTTCAATTTATCATTTCAGTGTAACACTCTTAACACTGACTTTCTGACAATGTGGTGCTGTTTGAATGTCTCTTCTGTGCTCCTTTCGTGTCTGGGGCCGCAGTGCCTGTAGACACCTTCTTGCAGTAAACTGTCCTGCTTTAATGGGGTTTCCAGCAGTGCAGGGGATGGGTGTTGAGCCAAGGACAGATGGAGCAAACAGCATTCCAGGGCAGGTTGTTACATACCATGTCCATAAGGTGAACTGAGTGGTTAGCACCTTCTACTCCAAAGGAGGTCTGAGATCTTTGTTTGGTTAAACTTACTCTCCACTGTTCACTCAATTTGGCACAGGACAAGGGAGTCTGAGCCCAATGGTAAGCAGCCAACAGAAGGTATGAAGAAGATAGTGATGGGCAAAGTATCTTTCCTGCTTTCCCTTGGATATATAAAGTTAACATTTAATTGTTGTAACTGCTTTTGCTGGAGGTCCTGATGTTAGACAATTAATTTATCAATTTCTAACCTTGTGCCTGAACTCTGAGAAGCAGATCTATACTTGGTAGAGCTGCTGCGTTTCACTGAGCTTCCACTAGGGATCAGTTTGACCTGAGCTATGCTCTGCTGTTGTCTAGTAGCAAAGCTTGAAATTTCCCAAATTGTTCAGCAGTGTAAGTGCTGCAAGAAGAATTATAGTGGTTTCAGCGTATCCTGATTTGCTGAAGGTCTAACCAGGCTAAGCAGTAGCTTAATCACAAAACCAATTTTTAATGTTCTTTATTAGAGGTGCCTGAATTCACCCTGACGGGTTTCCATTCTCTTTCAAGTTGTGACTTTGTATTTGCCCCAGAAGCCTGTTGGAGAGTGGAAAGATGTGGCAAAGATTTTTAAGGGACTGTCAGAGAGTCCCTGGAGATAGACGTTGGAAAGAGCTTTCATAATTATTCCATGGACAAGATTGCGTGACATCAGTGTGATTCATGCAAGGTCATCGCAATTCATCTTCGTATCTGAGTAGAAAGTGGGAACAGGATACTGAGGGGAAAAAAAAAAAGAGTTGCTGTATGTCCAATTTTGGTATAAAGTGCAGAGTCATAAATAGTTAGATGTCATCTTGAGGAGTTGGGGTGAAATAAGGAGGAAGGCACATTTGGAAAAAAACCCACATTTTTAGACATTCTCATATTGTTTGCTACAGATTGTATGTAAAGCTACAGTATGATGATAACCAGCACAGTAGCAAAGCTATGCAATAAATAATAAAATATGCAATGCTTGGTACAGTTGAAATAGGCAAATCTTTATAATCTAAAATGTTGTTAATGCTCCTGCCTCTTCTGAGGGGCGTAGTGAGGGTTGCCACCTATTTCTGAACGCAGATATTTTGCAGAGGGATTTCTTTTTGCCTGCTCCCCCTCAACATTTCTCATGCCATCTCTTACCTCTCTTGAATTACTACATTGCTTTCTGTACAATAAATGGCATTTGAGTGTATATTTGAAATGACCAGGATTGGTATTAGAAATTAAATAAAATATTACCTTTTTTTTTTTTTTTCTTTTTGTAAATTGCTCCAATAGTAGCAAATTAATGGTAAATTGATAGAGAAAGGTAAGCAGAGATCCTTTAAATCATAGTGAAGTTTTTGGCATTCAAGCTAGAAGTGTCTCAATTTAACACATCATTGGTTTGTATTATTAGAAATTTCATTGGTTTGTGGAGCGTATGATGGTTATGCTCTAAAATTGAAAGTACATAGACTCAGGCCTTCTACAGCAGGCTGAGTCCTACGCGGGTGTGCACCAACTGCCACGGCTTGTTAATAAGCACAGGCAAACCACCATTAAAGCCCTACTTGCCACTGTATAGAAAGATTTTTAACAGTACTTATTTTCTTGTTTATAGTTCTATATCAATCATGAAATGGGAACTGAGAGACCAGTAAATGTCATTTGCCACTTTTCGAGTGGCATGAATTTATCATCTGCGTTGCGTTTCATCACATTCATCTGTTTCCTTCCAAACGGGAGGAGGGAATTAGAGTGGAAATGTGTCTTGAATCATTAAAAGAAACGCTGCTTAAAATAGTAACGTAAATTAAACTAGCAAAATAGTTTCAGTTAATACTTAGTCGGTGTCATCCAAACTCTTTTTTTATTGCTTGGAACTTTATTCCTTGAAAATTATCCTAGAACCCCCTCAGAATAGGGGAGACCTTTTTGGTTAAATAGTAAAATATTTTTAAAAGCTTCCTAAACTTTAAGAGTGTCTTTATTTTCCAACCATTATGACTGCCTTCTCTACGGTATATTTGACAGGAACTTAGCAAGGTTTTATTATGTCTATAAAGTCCTAGCATGGTATTTATTCTTTGTCATGTGCAGGCTGTGTTAGATGTGCCTTCTGCCACAATCCTGAAGCTGGTTTATTCCACTAGTGGTTTTCCCTGTCTGTGGGGAGGGTGACAGGGTGAGCTGTATGACACCCTCTGATAATGAGCATTTCTCCACTCTTGTGTGCTGCTACAAAGTCGTTTCTTGGTACTTAAGATATGGTCTTTGCCTTTTCCCTCAATGGATTGCACTCATCAGTTGTCAGCCTTTTGCTCTTAAAGCCTAATGTTTTTCATTACTCCTTGCTAAATAAAAAATGTTAAAATGTTTATGCTAATGTGGCATAAAATGCTGATGTGTCTGAAGCACAGGGTGGTTTCACTGGCTTGTCCCAGTAGTGTCCCGTTCACAAGACAAAGCTGAGTAGTTTCTGCTGGGGGCATGTCTGATGGCACGACAGCTTGTGTAAGTAGTGCTTCTAGTGTTCTTTGGCTGGTCCTGCAAATGATGGGACATAGGGATGGTGTGTCACCAGGCTGAGTAAGGAAACAGTTGTACCTTTATCAGGCAATGATGGGTGTTAGTCACAGGATGGAAGAGGGTTTGCAAAACCCTTGGGAAACCAAGTAGCAAAGAAGATGTCAGATTCTCCTATCTGGATGCTGCCAGTAAGAGTGTTCCTGGAGCTGTTAGAGTTGGATCCACCCTGCAGGTTGCAAATTAGATATACTCATTAAGTCTGTTCCATGTGCTAAAATACCTCCACGGTTGAGGATGCTCAAATCCAGCTCCAGTGCAGACAGGCAATTCATGAGGAGGTGTAAATCCTGCCGCAGTCATGCAGATAGCTTTGGTCAAGGACACCGATGCAGGGTATGGCTCCGTTAGCATGAAGAACATCTGAACCATCTCCACTTGCATTGAGACATTCCCCTGCAAGGTCTCTTTTCTTAATGGAGCCAAAACTGAGATCTGAATGAGTTGTACTTGAAAGCAATTGCTTCTCTTCTTTTAATTAGTACTGGTTGAATACTATTAGTTGAATAATGTATTTGATGAATAATGCTGTTGCCCATCAAATAAATTATTCAATTAATCTTTTTTTTGCATTACCTAAACACTTCTATAGAACGTTGCAAATATCCATTGAATAATCTATTAGAATGATGCATTGCTTTTCAAATATACTATACAACAAATAATTTTATCTAGTATTCAGCCACGTTTTCCCTTAATTAAAATTTGCATGTATATAACAACTGTGCCTGAAGAATCACAAAGAATTTAGGTAGTAGCAGCCACAAGGTGGAGAGGAGTGTTTCTGTTACTATGGGTGATTTATGTTTTCTAACTCGTGTGGTATTGTGTTTTAAAAGTATGTCAGGGATGCCAAGAGCTTTGAAGAATCTTTTTTTTTTCCTTTTTCTTTTATTTTTTTTTTTTTAATACAGTTACTTTTAGAATGATCTCCAAATAAATAATATACATTTTAACAACGATGTTCGGTCAGCCTTGAAAGAGGAGCGGTTTGCAGTCAGTTCATTGCTCAAGGGTGGAGAATGAAGAAACAGAAGCTGAGGAAAAGAGCCAGTTCCCTGGCAGATAGATTCACACGGCAGGCAGCATCTTCTCATCTCCACTCGCATGCAGAGAGCTTTCACTCCCAGCAAACGGCTCAAAGAGCCCATCTCAGAAGGGCTGAATGCTTCTGTCAGGGTCCAAAATAGTGGGTGGCAGGGCATCCAGCTTCCAGATCTAATATGTACACCAAAAATCTGCACAGGCAGTTCGAATGTCTTGAAAAAAAATAATCAAAACGTGATTTGGAGAAAGCTGTCGGACAAGTATCAGTGAATACAGGGTACAGGCTCACTATTGCCTCCTTCAGGTGTCCCCACCAAAACGTGTGTGTGGGTATGTATAGGTTGGGGCTGGAAGGAGAAAGGGAACATGCCCCAAACCGGCTCTGACTGTAATGGCACACGACCGTGGGCTGGTCTGCTTTTCCTCTTCAGCTCTTTGCTAAGAAGCACTCACCTTTCAAAATGGAGTCTGTCGCACGTTGAAACAGGACCTGCGTGACCAAAGAAAGGGACTTTCTGTCACTTACAGGAATGGGCAGTTCCTTCTCCCTCGCACGTGCTTTGCACCTTCTTCAGCCATTTCAGCCTTCCCTGTTGCATTTGGAAGAGTTTATTTCATTCCAGATGGCAGGGACTGGTCTGAGTCTGGTCCTCCTGCTGGTGCATGGGCTGGTACCCCGCGTAGGACCTCTGCAAGGTGGGTAAAGCCCATCCCCATCAGGGATGTTGAAGCCTGAATCCCCTGCATCATTTCTGCCGACACTGTCCTATGCAGGTAGCAGTTCCAAAGGTGCCCCTGCTCCATGTTTGGAGATCACTGAGGCCCCTGAAGTCCAGCTTTCAAAAGCCTTTAGGTGCCTTTGGATTTTCAGGCTTGCAGGTCTGTGCATCCCAACTCCACCTCTCTGGACTTCAGCAGAAATCAAGTGCCCTCTGCCTCAGCACCTTTGGAAATCCCTTTGGTGCCTACCTGTGTTAGCAAGGCTCCTGAATACCCTTGAAAGTGTGTCCCTAGAAGGCATTGCCAGCTGTGGTGTTCACCATGGATGGTCCCTCACACAGGTGCTCTGGAGGTGACTATCCTGGGGTGGGACAGGAGTGGCAGGAGGCTTTAGCTGTGGAAGAGCAGAACTGCACTGCATGTTCGTTTGGGTTGTTGGGTCGTTTTCGCTAAAATTCACTTAAATAAAGAATGAAAAGCCAGTCTTGTTTTCATTTTGGAGGGGAAGCAAGTCCTTTACTCTTGCAATTACATTTCTCTTTAGCTGCCAGTTAGTAGAATTAAAGAATAATTTAGAGGTTCAGAGCATCTTCATGAAGTATGAAATAACCCAGTCACCGCTGCGTTTGGGGACCTCAAAGACAGTCGAAGAACCTGGATTGAGGCCATAGAGGTCATCTGGTTTTGTCTCACCAAAATCAGGTGGGTTTTGATGTCTAGTTACTTCGTCAAGAACACTTTTGAAAGGGAAAAAGAAAAAAGCCATTTATTCAGGAATTTAAGCCCTGGGCTTTATTGCAAACCCTTGGGAATAGTTTTGCAACAGCTCACCATCCCTCTTGTTTAGAGTGTCTGTCTCAAAATGATGTAGGCTCTTGATCTAGCCAACCTGACTGTATCTTTTTATTAAAGTTGTACTTCCTATGAAGATGGATTTAATTTAATGCAAACCCAGTTGTGTCTGGGTGACATGATCTGACTGTTTTGCAGACTCCTACATTATGACATTCCTCTCACACGAACTAAAAGCTTTGTTGCAACGTGTTAATATAGAAAGGGTTATTTGTTTTGCTATTAATAAAGCTCTATATTTGCTGCTTAGAACTAGTAATAAGGTTGACTTTTACACAACCTTGGGGAGAAAGTTACGTTATTTTTTAGTTTTGAAGAGTTAAAAATTAAAAATGCATCTTGTGTATGTTGAGATGAGACGAGAGCGAAGGAGAGTACATACAAATTCCATCAAATACAATTAGCATAATCAGAGGCTGGATGAGAGGCACAAATGATTGCACAAGGGAAAAAAAAGTAGTTCCTGGGATCTTGGTACATTGCCTGAAGCTGGGCAGGACACGAAGCAGCAGGAACTATTTTTACCCAAGGGCAATTTACTGATACTGCCCTTGCACGCAGCTCTTATTTTATTATTTTTATGGATTCTTTTTCTGTCCTAAATTTATATACTGAGTTATCCATGAGGATAAATGTCAAAATGGATTAGGATTAAATTAGGAACTAGATACTCCAAACCAAAAAATCTCTCTCCTTCTTGCGCTTTCCCTTTTCTTTAGTTTAGTTAAGGTTTAGGAGAGCAGGTTTTTTTGCTTTTTTTCCTTTTAGATGCACCAAGCTGCAACTATATAGACTGTATTTTCTTTTGAATCTTTTTACATTAAATTTTCTGCACAGATAATTTAACTTCTAGTATCCCATCTTCTTTGGTTTAGGTCATCATTCTTTTCATAGAGTTCCTGAATTTCTTTCTTCTGCTTGTAATACAGCTGGATGATGTTCTTTGTCATATTTTTTTTTTTCCCTTTTCCACTCTGGTTCTGCTGCAGTGCACACGGGGGCATAGTCAGAGAGTTTACAATGGCTCCTTCCTTCCAGAGAGTGATGAGTAATTTAGACCACTTGTTATCCAGGGCTGCCAGACTCCAGCTTCTCACAGAGCCGACAGAGAGAAGTAGGCATGACACCTAAATTAGGTACCTGTATTACATCGTTTAACTACTGCCCCTGGATTTTACCAAGTTAGTTATAATAACCCTCTTGATGTTAGTAGGTAAAAGCTCGGTGTTTAAAAATTCCCCTCGTGTTGTACTCAGAGCCTTTGCTTATCTGTGAAACAGATAAGCCTGTTTCTTTCTGCCTGTTTCTTTCTTCCCGAACTGGTGCTTTTTTTTGTGTCACATTATGTCTCATCTTGCATTTTCTCATCTTCTGTTCCCCTCCTTTCCACTCCCTCTGACACATGCAGATGCTCCAGAATACATTCATGCACTCGCACCTTATTAGTCTTATATGCATACTTTTTTTGTTCTTTTTCTTTTTTTGCTGGGCTTGTTTTGTTTGGCATTCTTTTTACATTTTAAAACAAAATATGCTTAATGGTGTCTACTTAAAATAGCAGTTGTTTAAACACTCCAAATCCCTTTGGGAAGTTGAAGGAGTGCAGGGAAAGCGGATGAAGGCAGTTGACAATGACTTGTATTTAGCAAATGTTCCTTTGCCAACAAAACCGTGTTTACAGGATTTATTTGACCAGTTTCTGGCTCTGAGCAGCTTCCAACAGCTGCTTAGTCTTTAAAAATTAAAAAAAAAAAAAAATAATTTAAAAACTAGTGTTTCCTCTCTCTTTGAGCATTCAGAGATCTCTCCCAAAATAATGAGAGCCGGTATTTCCGACGGACAGGACTGGATCAGGTGAGCACTACCGAGAAGTTTTTGGGAAGCAAGATTGCAAACACACAGCTCGAAATATAAGTTCCTTCTGTTTTCTGAATAAAGAAAGGATTTGGGGAGGTTTCTAAATTGTTTTAGCTACACCATTCTTTCCCTCTGGTACTCTTCCAGTCGGGCTAATGCTATTAACGCCCCTGGGCTTAGAGCTCGAGGTGAGACTCTGTGCTGGGCATGTGACAGCTTTTCCAGACATGGAAATGTCACAAGTTTAAAACCTCCCATTTTATGCCCTATACAGCTGTAAACAGGAGTTTTATTCCACTGAGAAAAGCAGATTTTTAGTTTGCCTGTGGAGTTAGCTCTCTCAGCTAGATCTGAAAGGGCTTGAACTCCCTGAAGCTGGGTATTGAAAAGCATAGGCAGTCATATTTTATAGATATTTTACTTTTATTAGTGAAATTAAAAAAATACAAACTGAGACCTACGTAGCTCAACCTTTGGTAAATAATTTAAATGTACAAATTTACTCATGAAAGAGAAGGAAATTAAAAGATGTCTCAAGATGACTAGTTTCAGAGGCAGATAAATCATTTTTTAAATAACAGCAACAACAATATCTTACACTTTTCACCTCTCTGCAAATCACAAAGCTGTTTGGGTAGTAACTGCTATGTACAATATGTGCAGGGAAAGCTGTTTCCACTGCTAAAGTGTGTTGGGTTTGGTGCTGAACGTGGCCATGATGCCGTGTGGCGACATGGGACTGGATGAGAGGGCTCCTACATCTCCTCAAAGCGCCAGGGGAATATTAGGAAGGCAAAAATGTAATTATTGGAGTTGAAATTGAGCCAAGGCTCAATGGGTCTGACAATACATTCTTGGAAAACGTGTTCTTTGATTGTAAATATCCATGAAGCAAGCTTGCCAACGGCATTGATTCTGGCAGTGGATTATCACTGACAGCTGGGATCTGCTGTCCTCCTGCTTTAAGCGGCACCCTAATAGGTTTTTAGACAAATAAGCAAGGTAGTAGTTAGAGAACAACTCTCCAGGATATGTTCATCTCATCACAGGTTCCCTGAATGTGTTGGGTTGACCACATGAGGAGTATTGTACAGGCCATCAGTGCTGGGGCAGCTCATCCTATGTGTTTGGGACATGCTGGACCTCCACAGACCACTGCAGGTGCCCTGTGTGGTGTCCATCCTGCCGGCGTCGTCAGCTTGGTCCCAGTTCCCATCCACACGCTGGGGCTGGTCTTGCTCAGCCCTGCTTCCATTGTGAGCTTTGACCAAAATGAAGCACGAGCAAAGTCTGACCTTCATGATGGCTTTTTTCCTTCAAAATCTGCACCCATTTGCTGGCTTTAGCAAATGTGAGACCTGGGTTCCAATAGCAGGTGCATTAGGTAATGGTGCTCACAAGCTGATGGTACTCTTATTCTTAAATGAAGCTGAGTGGACCTATGAGGAGGGTGTTGGTTAAAATAATAAGATAGAATTCGAGAAAGTGCAAAATAATACCTGCACATCATCCAAATGATCTTTGTCTTTGTGTGCGAAATGCATCGAGATTGTGCCTTGATCCTCATTTGACAATTCCAAGTTCTACTGTAATACAAATAATAACCAGATATTTAGGGTAGATTAGAATTTACTTTTGGATCCATTAGCATTTCTGTTAAATCTGACAAACGATTTAGAGAATCTATATGAATACAAAGTGCCTGTTCATCATATTTTGTGACAGCTGGGTGAATACTTGACATCTTTGTGCTCTTAAAAGAACATATGCAAAGACTCAATTTAATTTGTAGGGTTGAGGGAATTTATTTGCCTAATTTTGAGCCCACTAGCACATGATGGATTTGAAAGTTCAGTTCTAACAGGAGTATAATTGGGTTCTCATTTCACTTAGGAGAGAATGTGATGGAAAGGGTGAGGAGCGAGATAGAGACATGGGGAAAATAAAGTAAGAAAATGAAACTGAGAATACTCAAGAAAAAAATTGCAATGAGACTGAAAAAAAAAATGTAGCAAGGCAGAGCATGAGAAAAAGCCTGCAACATACAAATAGGATACCCTTTAAGGGGACAGAATAGAAAAAATAATGCATTCTTAATCATGTTGCCAAATGTCTTTTGAGTGGAAAGAGCTGGTGCTTTAGAATATACTCACCAGGGTAGCTGGAAACAGAGAGAAAATACTAATTTTTAAGTTATAGGAGGGGAGTTTCTCTAAATACTTTCTCAAGCTGAGTAATTAAAGCTCATCAAATGCCCAGTCCCACTAGGAGAGTCCTTCGCTGTCAATACCTGTGGTGCAACCTGTGAGCTGCAAGGGTAGGACAGGTGGCTGGTCTACAGACCAGATCCTGTGGGTGAACCTCAAGCTCATTGACCATCAGAAGTTAGTCTGATGTCTCCAGCGGTTTCATTTGCGACAAAGACCAATCCACACTCCGGGGGTCGGCTGTTGGTTGCCGAAGTACTGAGTTTGGTCTGTTCCCTGCATGCGTGGAAAGTCCTGTGGAGACCACAAGTGACTAAATCCTGCCAGGTGACAGATACCCCCTCACAGCATGGACATGGTGCTTGCCTACAGTTAGTGGGCAATGTATAGGTAGAATGTGAAGTGGTACTGTACTGAGTGATAGGGAATACCCTCCTGAGTGCTTCTGTAGGAGACACAGGATGGGTGGGAGAGTTGGTTTGGATCTGACCTGTTCATATGTGCTTTGGCCTTTGTTCAGGTTATGGGCACACTTTTTTTTTTTGGAAAGCTGAGAAAACCCCTCTGCTTTATCCCCTCATGTGCAGAGTCTGCCTTGTGTTACTGAGGACCAGTAACACACCAGTCCAGTGTAGCACAAGGGGCCAGGATTCACAAGCAGGACTGCCTGCCAGCATCCAAAAGCAGCATTATTAAAAGTCCTTAGGGAATACTTATCCTCATCCCTCAAGTTTATTTTTTAAATTATTTTCTTAGTGGGAAAAAAAAGGGCAGGAATTGAGTTTGGTTTCACTCCAACTCTCAGCATTTACTTTTTCCTATTTGCTTCCAAATGAGCTGGCCTCTGATGTCCCCAGCTTTGGCCACAAAGAGTCCCTTTGCAGCTGGTTACTAATGGGTCCAGCTGAACCAGGGTGAGCTGAAGGCATTTGAAGGTACATCTCTGTTGAGTGCTGTAGGACCTTGTTGGCTGCTCAAGGTTTAGGTCAGTACACGGCAAATAGAAGTACTTTTCCTGTGATGCTTGTATTTACTTTGATTTTTAGGTAAGAACTACATTTCCAGCTGTATCGCTGGCGACTTTTCATTAACACTCCTTGTTGAACTGTAGCTTTTTCATCTTTGTGCTTTGCTAACATTGTAGAATTAAATGGGTTTTTCTGTCTTTTTGATTGTATCCTGATATTCTGTCACCTTTTGATCTCTGTGTCGTGCACACAGACTGTAAACTCCTCCAGGTAGAGGCTGCTGAGGGGGGTTGTATGGGGGTGTGTTTTTTCCTTAGAAAGTGCCTGCTATAGAAGAACCTCAGGTACTGTGGGACTGTGAACTAATAGTATGAGTATTAGTGGTAGCAAAAGTGTCTTATAAGTAATAAGAATAAAAATCAGAAAATAAGAATTTCCACATTACTGTTACGATACCTAGGAAAACTAATTTTATTTTAAGTTTATTGAGAGCTCTAGGAAGAGCTGGAAATGGCAACCTACAGACACAGCAAATGGCCCAAAGTACTGATACATTTCTGACTTTATACAGCAACTTGTGCTTAATCTGATCACTGGTTAATTTAATCCTGTTTCATTTGATTGGATCCCCTGGAACCAAATCATTTGTATTGTGTTTTAGCCTGGTATTTCTGATCATTGTCTTTGTTAATTTGATCAGGATTGATTGAACCAGTCATTGAAAATAAATCACATAATTAATCAAATGCAGCATTAGAAAAGCAGATCCTCAAGTAGTCTGTGAGCTTTTACCTCTTGTTTTTCTTCCTCAGCACATTGAGTTTGGACTTCCTTTAAAAGAAGCATCACTATTTCAGTAGTACAAGGGGAGATACATATATATATGTGTGTGTATGTCTATTTATATATGCTTAATTAATTTATATAGAATAGAATAGAATAGAATAGAATAGAATAGAATAGAATAGAAACAGTCAGCTGGAGGGGACCTACAACAATCATCTAGTCCAACTTCATATCTCCTCTCAAATCTTAATCTCACAAACTCTGTGACCCTTTCCAAGGCAGGGGTGTTGGGTAGGTGTTGGGTGAAGGATCTTGCTTAATCACTCAACTTTTTTAATTACTCAAGTATTTTAAGGGAATCGGTGCATGATCTATGTTTGAATTTAGCACAGAATCATCCATAAATGTAAAAAAACCCAAGATAAGGCTCTGTGCTTTGTTGTAATAAGGTCAGGATAGTCTAGGGTACAGTCAGTGCTTGTCTGAAGCTAATGGTTACTCCAAAAACTGCGCTATGGGTGGGGAAAGAGATTTTGGATTTGCAGCAAAGATTATTTTGATCTTCACCTGTTGGGTGGAAAGGAAAGTATCCCATTTTTAATTTTTTTCTAAGGTAGTTGTTTGGTCCTGTTTTGACTCTTCTCTCACTCTAATCAATACTTGCGACCAAAGTTGGCCATTTTGATCTGTGCTGTTAGATACTTAGAGATTTGTGTTCTAATTGAAGCTTTCTTATGGCCAACCAAGGCTCTGTTTGTCTTCAGGAGGTGATGATTGCACAGAGAACAGTGAAAACTCTCTTTGCCTCTCCTGAAAGCCTCAGCCAGTTCAGCGGGGGACACGCTGCCTCTTGAGGGGTATTATCTTGTCTCCCCGGCAGTTCATCCTGGGGGTTACGAGAGCACTGTCTGCCCTGCGCCCATCCCAGCAGAAATAGTAGCTTCTGGTGGACCATGACCTGCAACAGCAGAGGAGGAGAATTAGGAAAATCAGCTCACAACTTGCTGTTGTAGGTGAGGTAGCCCTACCAAAGGTCATTTAATTTTAGCTTGCCTTTCCCTACATGGCTTAGAGAACAAACCTGGGCTATTTAGGGCTCACTGTAACCCCGATCTCTCTCTTTTTCTCTGTCACCCTGGAGTTTCTTGAGTGGGAGATTATTTTTAGAGGTGGTTTACTTTGTGTTAACTTCCCAGGAGCAAAGAGAGTAGGAGGTTTTAAGTTTTCAGTAGCATAAATTTTCTTTAAAAGATACATAACAGAGGATTTTCAAAAGCACAAGGTCTCTCACTGAACTCCCCACCCTTGCTGGGTTTCCTTTTCTTAGTAAGTCCAATAGGCCAAACTGGACCCCTAGAAGAACTTATTCTTAAAGGAATAAGAAGGAAAGGAACCTAAAGGAATTTGTTATTAGAGGAAATGTAGGTAGAGCTTAATCTTAACCGTCCCCGTTTATCCTTGGATGACAAGGGACTATTTAGCATCGCAAGTTGCCACAACCAGAGTAATACTGGAGGATCATCTGATTCACACCCCAAAAATGAGAGTGAGGAAAAAATGGGTGGCAATGTACCACAATTTTGGTAAGCGTACTAGTAATCCTAGCCACAGGTATACCATGATCTGTTTTACTTTAAATTGTGTGGCTGTGGACAGCAAAGTATGTCTAATAGCCATTTGCTAGATTTATAGCTTGGTATGGGATGTGTTTGCCGTAAATCCTTTAGAAGGATGGTGGTGGAGGCAGCTGAAGCGTTCATGCTAGTCCAGGAATCAGTTCTGTCAAAGGGAAACAGGAGAACTGGGCAGTTTCTTACTGGTTGTGTGGAGATAGAGAAACAAAATGAGCAGGAATGCTTTGATGTAAAACCTACAGAGCGGAAAAATTGGAGAAAACGGGGACTGCGTTTCCAGAAAAACCATGTATTAGGACTCTGTTGTAAATCAAATTAAATGACTGCCCAACTGCCTGATCCTGCACTGAACTTCTTGTGTTATTAAAGCTATGAATCTGAATGGAAGCAAGGTTGCATCTTGAGACCTCATTCCCAAAAAGGATCTGCCAGTCACGTCTGGTCGGAACAGCTTGGTGAATGTTTAGCTTCTTTTAAGAACCAACTGGGAGATTGATGGGTTTGAGCTGGTTTTGCACAGACTTGTTTTTGTCTTAAAATGCATTTTCATCTGTCTGCACAGAAAAAAAAAGATTTTAATAAGAACCATTGAGATACATGATTTTGGATTAAAAGGGAATGCAGTATATTATTTTAGTAGTTTTTACTGTGCAATACATTCGTGTTTCTCCTGCACAACCCAAATTTTTAACAAGACAGGAGCAATTACAGGAATAGCCAGATTTTAGATGTTATCTTGTGTGTAGGAAAAGGGACGGATTATTAAAGTGTATAGCCTTTTTGAGAGCTGCAGCACTCTAATCCTGTTTTTCACATCTTAATTTTAGTGACTGCATAACTTACCTTCATAAGATGCTCTTAATTGAACATTTCAATAGAATTTGAATAAAGTCTAATATATCTGGGATTCCTCCTCCACTCCTTTAAAATACGATGTGGTATTTATTAGTCTTAATGTACATATCCCAGAGCTAATTGTTTTATCTTGTAAATCAGTTTCTCCTCATCTTTTATACGGCTTTTACTTCCAGATTTAAAGAATAAATAAATTCTTGATAGAAAAGACTTTGTTGTTTTGCAGTATAAAAGGGGGGGGCAGCTTTATAAATGCAAAAGGATTTTAAGTTCTTTTTTAATTATTTACAAACGCCGAGTTAAAGGACAGTGGAGCTTAAATTATGCATTAAATTAGCATCTTACTGATGGAAGACTCTCAAAGAAAGTTGAAATTTTTAAATTGCTGTGAGCCGAATTCAGCCACAGTTTAATAGCTCGATTGATGTTGATGAACTTAAGGCAGTGATAAATCTGGACCTATAGGCTTATTTTTCTTTTCGCTGTGAAAGGTAAGCATGCTGTTTCTACAGTACTGACTGTCCTTTTGTTTGAGGGTTGACCGAGTATACTTTGATCCTTTTTTTAGAAAAAGAATTCTCTGTTCTCCCTTAAAGAAAGCTTCCTAAGACCTGGATCAGATTATGGAAACTAAAGTGAGCACACAAAAGTGCTTGTTAGAAAGTGAAATTTATGTGCAAACTAAATGTGCCCTTGATGATAGCTTTATTGATCAAGCCAAGTTAATAAATCAGTAATATCATGCAGCACTGTTCAACACTCATGGGCTTATCTTGGTTCTCTTTTTTTCTTTTTTTCTTTTTTTTCTATGCCTGCTGTGTAGGCAGAGAACATGCACTTTCCTGCCACAGGGCGTGTACTGCAATCCAGATACTGAATTCAGAGGGCTTGAATGTAAAATGTCGGCGTCCAATACGACAAAAGGGAACTTTTCTACAAGTAATTTAATACCGGGACCGGAGCCTAAAGTGACACAGCTTTTATTTTATAAGTATTCCTCTCTTTAATGCTTTAGGCCCGGGTCCAGAATGAAATTCAGAGTACTGTTTGGATAATTAAAACAAATCCATGGAAAATTTGGGACAAAAATGCCATATGGAGCAACTCCTGAACCTATCAATGGCCAGCATTTGCATTCAAGATAAATGTTTAGTTTCGGGCAGTCTGCCGTTAGGTCATTCTTGAGTAGCTCTGCCAGTACACAAGGGTTACATCCTTTGTACGCCCTTGGGATTCTGGTCTGACAAGCACTTATTCCATTATTACCCATATTTCCTTTTGCCCTCTGACAAAAAGCACTTAGGATGAGCTGGATTTATCTGCCTCTACCCTGGGATGCCTGCAGGATCTCGGAGAGCCCTCTTGCATTGCGTAGTGCATGTTCTCTGCTGGACGTGCTGCCGCCTTGTTCCTGATGGTGCGGGTTTTCCTGCGTCGTGAGATGGTTTTGCGGTCGTAGCTTTGCTCTGATGTGGGGTTGATCTGCATGCCGACCCTCTTAGCGGAGGAGGTTCTGCTCAGGCTAAAGTGGGGCTTCTGTGCTCGAACCCAGTGTCGTGCGCTGATGTCCCTGGTGTCCTGGAGCAGCAAGTGTCGCAGCCGGGACCTCGGTTCGATACCTCAGCTCCGTTCCCTGATGTTCTCGCTGAGAAATGAAGGCAGCTGGGTGAGTACCTGAGCCTCTGCCGGTGAAATTTGCCAAGACAGAATACAAAGTGCCATTTATGAAGTTTTCTTATCATTCCATGGTCCCACATTCATTCCCACCTAATGCTGAGCACCTGACTGGCGAGTGATGGTGTGAGAGTGGTGGTTGTCCTGGACAGTGCAGCCACCAGAAAGGAATAGATATCACCTACAGTCAATTCACAACCTTCTTCTATCCCATCTTTCTCTCCCCGTTTTCCATAACCTCATTCCTCCTTTTGCCTCCCCAGACCTGCAGCCAGTGCGGACAGGGAGCCTTAGAAAGGGTTAATGAGACAGTAGCAGTTGAGCCATTCCCAGTATGGAGTTTTCTAACCATTGCATTGTTTGAGCTTGGGAATTTGGCTGACTGTATTTGGGAGGGTGACCAAGGCACAACCGTGCATGAGATGGCAAAGAGGCTCCTCACACCAGGAAAGATGGGGTGATTGATGGTGGTGGTGGGAAGAAGCTGGACATGCTTATACATCTGCCTTCTCAGCAGCTCGCAGCCTCGGTGGCGAGAAGCTCGGCTGTGCACGGCGCTGGGATCGGGGCTGGGGAATGGCTGTTGTGCTGAGCCTGGCTGGGACGTGGGCCCTGCTGCACTCATGGATTTCTCCAAGCCAGCGTCATTAATCTCAAGGTGGGGGTGTCTTTAAATCCTCAAAAAAACATGAATGGATGCAGACTGTACCCCGCTGCTAAGCCATATGTCTCGCCTGGAGGCTCTACCTCAATGCTCCAGAGCTCAAACCGCCTGGTGGCTCATCGCTGGATGGTGTTTAAGATGCCAGTATTGAATTATTCTCTCCACTCCAGAAGGAACTAAGACTTCTGTCTTTTATGCAGAGGAGCAACATTTGTCCTATGAGTTAAGTGTATTATTCTCTTTCTCACTGCTCCCACATTAGCTTTGGAAAGAGAAAAACAACGCTGTGTCATCGCAGAATTGCCTGGTGCTGGGAACTGTAAGGTAGATGAGTTCTTCTCTCCACCCATGAGCAAGTTGTTGAATGAGGTTTTACTGCAGGACAGCTTGTTCCATTCCCCCCGTGTGCTGGCCTGTCCATATCTCTTAGGTTTTTCATACATTACAGTACAGCCCTCTCTTAAAACAACAGTTTCATTTCTGTAGCCCAGCCCAACAGTGCTAAGGAGATATTGCTGTCATCATTGCATCTTTGAAAGCTCTGCAGATATCCTTAAGAGCTTCTTTGGCCATGGACTAGACTCAGATAGACGCCTGGGATCCCGTCCAACACTTCAGAGGAATTTACCCCAGATGAAGATCTGTCCCTCTGTGGCTCAGATTTTGCACGTGTGCCTCGTGCACACAAATAATACCTGCTCCATGCAATATTTAGCAGCGTGAACTACAAATTAGACCATAAAGGCTTCGGTGCAAAGACCACGGAGCTTTTTAGAGCACCAGACACGTTCAGGCTTAAAACCCAACCAGGGCCACCAGTCATTACTTGTTAGAGCGAAGCATAGCTAACAACTTTAAAAGGAATTCCCTCATTATATTGAAGTTGCTTTTACCCATGACAGGCCATAAAACCTGAGTCCGTGGGAGGGAATGTTTGCCTCTATGCATGTGTGTGTCTTAGCCTTTTTAGTTTCAATGGGGAGAGAAAATAGAGTGGGTTGCATATTGGATACATTATCTTAGTATTAAGCTGCCATTCCCAATCTCTTTTGGATAATTGGAACAGAGAATCGCTACTTCTCATCCATCACTTTAAATGAAGGCCTTAGTAAAATAATTTTGGTGGCTGGGAACTGCAAATAGGATCCCTCTATCCAGATTAGCTCTTTTTTGCTCATGAAACTGTTTGAATAGGTCTTAGCACTCTGAGCCATAGCAGGATGTATGTCGGCAGTTTTACAAGCCTTTGGGGAAATTACTCAAATGTGTTTATAAGGACCTCCCAGGAAGGGTTTGGTGGTGGCGAGTCTGGGGAAAAATGCATTGGAATTTTTGTTGTTGGATTTTTGTTGTTGTTGGGTGGGTTGGTTTTTTTTAATTCCACTAACATACTCTGTAATTCTGGTTGTCGTGCAATGTTTTCGTTGATGTAAAAAGGTTTTGCTTTAGCAAGGTTAGGTCTTATTTCATCAAAGATTTGTAAAACTTTGGCCTTAAAGTCTGACTTAGTTGCATCTATACCTCCTTAGCACCTAACAGTAACCATGTAAACTGGTGCAGTGTAGACCAAATCTCTAATTCCCAATCTTTAGCACCAGCTGATTCCTGTGAACTTGTGAACTTTCTTGTGGATATTCTGAAAAGCCCCATGAATCTGAAGGGTTTTAATGTTTTAATTTAATAAGGTTCAGTGGACCAGCTGTACACCAATTACCGTTGCCTATGGGCCATGGTTTATGACTATTTGAGCTACAAAAAATCGACAACCTGGCAACTTGTCTCTGTTAGTCTCATATAGTTCTGAAATTGTTCCATCTTGCTCCCTTCTGCCTGTACATCTGTATTGCAGTTAATTTCCTTAAAGCTGGGAGATTGCTCACTGCTGGAGTTCAGAGGGGCAGGCATGGGGTGAAACGCAAGCTTCAACTGAAAATTTTATTTGCTCTGCATGGTTATTTGCAGCAAAAGAGGAGGAAAAAACCCCTCAGATTTGGATTTGGGGTACTCTTCATGACAAAGAGCACAGATTGAACATTTTAGGGGTGCTACAAAGATGCTGGTGATTGCTTTAGTAATCTTTTTAGTCTGCCATGAATTTCAGGCAATTAAATAGCCAATGGTGCTGTTGACTAGCCAGGCTTCAACAGCCCTTTCAGAAACCTTCTTGTCTTTTCATGTAAATAGACATTTGGCAGTATTTTAAAATGTATACCCAGTAGATTTTGTAATGCATTTCCTTTTTTTCATGTGTTTAGTGTTTAATTCAAACAAGCATCTGACATGAAAGCTAAAGATAAAAGTCTAACATAGTACAATTAGTTTCTGTGAAGTCTGCAGATCTGTAATGGAACACATCTCTTCCCCCTGCACAAGTAGCATAATACAGGCCATTTTTTGGTCATTTGTGTTGTACATTAAAAGCATCAAATGGAGTGCTGTCATGTGCCTGAGCGCATGGACAGAAAGTTCCTTTGTTTGATAACGTTGGAATTAATTTTGCTTTCCAGATACGCACATCGGTAATTGCTGCAATTGGATCAGAGACATATAACACTTGTAATGTAAGCCTTCATCTATTAAAAAAAATAATACAGAAATTAGATCAGAGACCAGAAGTATATATAGAAAAAAAAATAGTTCAGTAAGCTGTTTTCCTGTTTCCACCACCGTTACTGTCTAAACAGTGTTTCATGAATGTGGGCTGTGATTTCATACCCACTGATCTCTAGCTCTTTCGGATCAAATAAATACAAACTCAGGAATGCAGTTTGAAAGAGTGTGCTGGACTTGTGCTTTCAAATCCACTGAGCCTCTAAGAAGCAGGGTTGGTGAGCATGTTTAGTGAAAAAACATTTGGAAAAAACCTAGCATTTTGTGGAATCAGAGGAGAAGTATTTGTTGAGAGCAAACCTGCAAACCTTCCTTGTTAGGAATGCTCAAAGGATGGAATTTAGATCTAGATTTGAGTTCTAACTCCACCAGTTTCAAACGTGTGTGATCTGGTGCTCTAGTTTTTTTGGAAAGAAGGCCTTCAGTTGCAAAATAGGCAATGGGACAATTTTGTAGGATTTAGGAGACCTGTATCACATACTCCCTTTCTTACCTATTCTGTACAGAACATATGGGTTCCTTTAAAATTATGTCGTTCAGTATTATTTAAGGTACAGGAATATTTTTTTCTTCTTTTAGATCGACACTGTTTTAAGGCAGCTTGGGAGTGTAACAAAGTTACACAAGATGCTGCACATCTCCACAAAGGCACACAATAATGAGAAGTGTGTATTTCAAACCCACTTACAAGACTCGATTCATACAACAAAGAAGTGCAACACGCAGATGCCACATGTGGAACGTGCAGGGCATGATTTGAGTTTTGAATCCTCCTGTCTGCCTTTGATGGTTCATAAAAATGCCCAGTTCTCTATATTGCATTTAGTGTTTTTTAAAGCTTTGCTTTGGGATAAATAATAGTGTTTCTGGGGGAAGTATCTTAGCTGATTTATAGGCAGAGAATGCTGGTGGTGCTTTTCTTTTTCTTCTTTCTTTTTCTACTGCAGAGTGCTTTGGCCACTGTTAAACAGTTTAGCTAGATCCAAAAGGATACTGCTAACATGAACTGGTAAACCACCAACAGCGTTATATCCTCCTGTGTCAAAGACCCTGTGCAATGTAAAAGCTAAAGGTATTCACATTAAGCCTTTTCTAAGGACAATTTATAAATAGAAAGCATTTCAAAACTAAGATTTATTCCTTCCCCTACTGCCCTTTCTTTGCCATGAATACAGCAGAATGAATCTTAAAGCTCTTGCTTGTCTGCACGTCCTCTCTTTTTGCCTTTCCTGACTCGCATTTTTATTTCAATTGCAGAAGTTGTAGAAGTAGTGGAAATGGTGGCAGCAGAAGGAAATGTGAATCTAAAACCTGGATATTGTCCTTGGTGCCTGTAGGATAGAAAAAAAAATCTGGAGAAATTAAATTTAACAACAAAAAAAACCAAACCCTCCCCAAAACCCCTAAAACCCCCAAAAGAAAGCACCAAAAACCCAGGAAAAAAAAAAAAAACCCACAACCAAAAAACCCAGCTCCCCCCCCAAAAAAACACAAACCAAACAAAGAAAAGAAACCACCACAAAACTGAAAAAACCACCATACCAAAAAAACATGGAAAATAATAAATCGATGCTTTTTGTGGACACAAACTGAAAATTCTGACTTCAAAATTCCATATAAAAAAAGACATTAAGAATCACATTTCCCTGTGAACACCTGCATTTAGCAAAGTATAGCAATTTCTAGAGGGGAAAATATTCTCACTGTGGCTTCTGGGAGTAAAGAGAGCACCACAGCAAAAGCTCTATCCTCAAGGTCTGCACCCAGGACTCCTCACTCCCAGAGCCCAAGGAGGATAAAGCTGAGGTGGAAAAGGGAATTCGTGATAGGAGACACTTGGAGGAAGGGGGATAGTGTTGGAGCAGGGCAGAAGGTCTGGTGGAGGTTTTGGGAGTGGGGGCGTTGGGGGTAGGGGTGGGCAGAGAAGGGAAGGCAGGAGGAAACAGGCACCTCTAAGGGATGTAAAACATGAGGAATGGTTTGAGAAAGGTGTGCATGAATTTGCAGAGGGAATAAATGGGTAACAATGACTTCTTTTCATGGGGTGATTGAGGTACTGGGGAAAAAATCTGCTGGTGTTGACAGAGATTTCATTGGTACTATGTGACCCAGGGCATTTTCGGAGCCGCTGTACCCCGTCTCGGAGCTAAATTACTTCCCAGATGTAAGGCAAACAAGTGATTGCTCAGACTGGTCTCCTGTTCTTTATGGCTTCCGTCCTCAATACTCATTCAGCAATAGGCAGCTGGTTCCATTTTCTTGGTTTAGAGGTTCTGACACCAGTAAAAACAAAACAAAAAAACTTTTAATCTTCCAGCAATGAAATGTGCTGCAGAGTTAAATAAATGAGACCTGTTGGAGCACCCTTGTTTTCTACAGGTGTTTTCTCAGCAAAGGCAGGGTTGTTTGGGAAGAGCCCCATAAACTGGAAGGGGGTGCTGGCTTAGCATTTAAATTCATGTGATCGTTTCTTTATCAAGAAATCTCTTTCAGATCATACCCCCTTTGATGATTATTCAGCCCTGATCCTTCCCCTCCTTTGCAGTTATTTTAACATCTCTGAAGAACTGCCAACGTACCCACTTCAGCGACCAATGACTGTTACCCTGCTTTTTTTTATTGGCATTCAATTTTAAGGGTTGACTGACAGTAAATACTAAGAATTTCTTTACTGTTCTACAGTAATTTGTCGTGGTTGTAAATAAGTCTCTTTTGTTCTGCCTTCTGCTGAACAAAACTCACTATTTTTGGAAGAGATTGAGCAAACAGAAGACTGTCCCATTTTATGTAAGCTGTGACTGAATGGATATTACTGTATCTGGTTTGGTATTTTTATTTTCAAGACAAAAGAAGCATCTTATTTCTGAAAATGCTAGTTTGTTGTGGATATTTTTTTAAAGGCGGATCTACTAAATTTCCACAAGTTTTTTTTTCAAATACGTTGTCATATCATGCAAGCCTGGAAGAGAATGGTATCCAGAGATTTTAGGACCCTCTGTAGGACTATAACAAAAAAACAAGCAGCAAACTAATACCTATGAGGAACTGTAATTATTCCCAATATCTAAACATTTTTATTCTGTATTTTTCTGTCTCTCTGGTAGACATCTTGCATTTCCAAGACTGAAAATCAGCCTCAAGGACTTGCAACGAGCGTCAGGTGGGGACAGACGCCCATCAATCAGTCCACGCCCTGGGACACTGATGAGCCTCCATCTAAACAGATGAGGGAGAATGAAAACCCAGGTATGTTTCTAATCTTATTTGTAATTCTACAAGGGAAAATCGTTCAAAGCAAATTCAATGCACTATCTCCATTTACCTCCGTAAATTAGACTTCATTGTGAGGCCTTTCTTTATTCTTTAGCAGGGTTTTTCTCTCATTGTAAAGACCCCTCGAGTTTCTTCTGTGCTGGGGCTAATATAAATGTATTAAGATGCCTGCAAGTTCATTAGAGTGGGTTTTTTTTATCTCCTTCTCTGCCTTCACAGAGGAAAAGGCACTCTGTAATACTTTAAGACCTCTTTTATGTTCAGAACTACCTGAAATGATTTCCAGCTTCCAGACACATATCATACATTGTGCTACTATGCCAGACGCCTAATTACAATCTTTTTGTAGTGGCTGGAGCACCATTATTATACACACAGAGTGTTTGTCAGGAAGCCATGAAAGCACGGTGGGGAAAGAGGTTAATTTTCTTGGAAGCCTGCGCTTAAGCTGCATAAAGCACAAAATACATAAAACTGCAAACATGCCGCATGTCACCTGATGAGTATTTTAACAATTGCACTCACATCGCCGTAGCAATTTTATGCACTTACCGGTTGGGAACGGTTCCAGACCCTGATTCGTTTTAGGTAGCGTGAAGGAGAAGGAAGCGTCAGCACAATTGGGCAGGAGGGGGAAGGCCGGGGGTGTTTGGTTTTGTCTTCTGGTCTCCCCTGTGCCAAGCCCACCGCCATCGCCGGCCTTTCTTCGTGCCGCAGGTGCAGCGCCCTGGGTGACTACGGTGGCGGCCGGCAGCCAGCCTGCCCTCATCACGCACTCCTACGGGATGACGCAGCCGCCCACCTTCAGCCCGGCCGCCAACGTCCAGGCCCCCGTCATCGGCGTCACGCCTTCCCTCCCTCCTCACGTCACCCCCCAGCTCCCGCTGATGCCGGCCCACTACCAGCTCCAGCCGCAGCCCTCCCAGCCCCTCAGCAACATGGTGGTCAACCTCCAGAGCCAGCCCTTGTACACCAACAGCCAACCCCTCAGCATGTCCTCCATGAGCGGCGTGGGCCCGGTGGCCCACCCAGGCCCCGGGCCGGTGGGCAACGGCCACCTGGCCTGCCCCATGCTGCCGCCGCCACCGCCGGCCCTGCCCTCGGCCGCCCTGCCCAGCAGCGCGCCCACCACCAACGGGCAGGCAGCCGCCCCGCTGCCACCCAACACGGCGGGGGGCCCGGACAACACCAACGGGGTGCAGATGCTGCGGACCATCGGCGTGGGGAAGTACGAGTTCACCGACCCCTGGCACCCCAAAGGTAAGGCGGGCCGGGCCGGCCCCTCAGAGCACACGGGGGGCGGCAGGGCTGGGGAGGGCGGCAGGACCCCGGGGCCTTCCCGCCGCTCTCTTTGGGCCCGACAGCCCAGCTGTGGTGTCTGTCTCCATGTTTTCCTTTAATGGCTACCTTTTATGAGTGAATGATGGCAAAATGCAGAGTGTTAGAAAGAGGGAGGATGATCTGTAGGTGCATTTTGAGGTGAAAAATGGCTTCTGGGCCTGTTGTTTGTAGTGAAAAGTGGCTTCTGGGCCTGTCGTAAGCTGGTGTTCTCGATGGTAAAGCAGCCACCATTCCCTGCCTCTCCCTTTGACACACACACCCATGTTTCCATCCAACCACTTCTAGCTTCAGTTGTGCCTTAGTCACAACCTTAACAGTCCTTGTCAACCATTGTCTTCTCCCCCTTCTAGTAGGAGCCCGAGTCAAATGCAAGTAACGCTGCTGACTGAAGCTGAACAACCCACAACGTTCAGCGTTAAGGGGAAGACTCTTCATTACCAGCTTCATTGGGCTCAAATGCCGCAAAACACCCTGAATAGTCATGAGCGTTCCTGAGAGGTTGACCTTTTCCAATAAGTAGCTTGTAAATGAGCCACACCGTTGGGTCACGTTAGAGTGTTATTTCTGAGTGTCTTACCCTAGACACTTCAAAAATATCTACACTCTATGTACTTAGCTTTTAATTTCATTTGCAGAGTTTTCCCTGCCTCCCTTAAAAATTGTGTCTGTGCCACATGCGCAGGTAAAGCGAAATGTAGCTTACAAAAACATAAATGCAGACCTATCAGCAAAATCAATTACATTGATTTAAAAAAAACCACCCCAAAGGCTTCATTAAGTCTGTGATATTTTATGTATACATTTGTATTCAGACACAATCCATGTGTAAATTATTTACTTGCCACAAGCTATTAAGTTCTATTGTGTAGCTCTGTATTAAAGGCAAGGAATCTCTATTAAAAATGATTAGTCCAATAACTCTTCCTGCTCATTACGTAAATTGTACTTTGGTATGTGCAAATCCTTACCAAATGTCTCTTGAAAAAGAGTTCAGACACAAGCTCAGCAATACTTTTCTAAAGCTAAGTATCTGGACTGCTTTTAAATTTTCAACTCCCAGCCCCAAAAATGATGAGACCACTTGCTGGGTGGTGAGCTTTGGAATTTTGGTGGCCTTTAAGTGATACCGGCCCAGTCAGGTACAGAAAAATTGACCAACAGTTGCTTTATAAGAGTTCTGGTAATTCCTTCACTTTAAAAAAAAATAAATCAAAATCCACAAAAACAGTTTTTCAAGTCAGGTTTATAAATTGTAAACCCTAGATTTTGTAGAGGAAGAAAGGGGAGAGATTTATACTCTAATCCTGGTAGACTGAACTGTAGTGGATCTGCTGGATGTCTCTCTTCTCCATGGAAGCTATTTGTCTTCCAAAAGGCATCATCTCCACTTTCCATAGCCACCTATCCCAATTTACCGCACTGGATACTTGGATATATGATCGAATTAACACGTTTTAAAGGATTACTTGGTGTCATTGGAGACATGTGCAAATATACAATACAAGGAAAACCACATAAGCTTAAACCACTTTCACTGCGGTAATTTGATCACATATCTGAGCCCTGGTGACACTAACCTAGTGAGACAAATGAGCACGTCAGTGACTGCACACTTGAGGTTAGGAATACTCTTAAATGCCTTGCATACTTAGGGCCAGCAGCATCAGCTGTTATTTACTCTTCCTCCCTCAATTAACCTTCAGTGTATCTCTGGCTCACAGATGAAGTAAACTTCAAATCAGAGCCTAAGTAAAAAGATCGTGAAATATTTAATCAGCCTTTTAATATTTGATTTGCAGTCTTAGTCAGCATTCTTGCTTAAACTGCTGTAAACTCTAGTCTCATCTAATTGTCCGAGCACCGCTGAGCGCAGTCAGCCGAGGAGGTGTTCATTAAGGTGAGGAGGAGAGTAGTTCCTCACTGGAATATGCCAGGCGTGCCAGATGTAGCTCAGGTCTGGTATTTGGAAACCTTTGGAGCTAGCAGAGGCTCGTAAGGGGAATATTAAAACGAGCAGTATTTCTAACCCATGACAACTGCTGACACATTAGCCACACTTAGAAACTGCAAGCTGGACGACTGTTTTCCCAGGGATTAGCTAACTCCTCTACGACCATCAGGTATTGAGTTATTCCTGTTCCTGTGGTGGTTAAAAACAAACAAACATAAGATAATGAAGCATGCATAATGTCTCATAAGCAGGACTTACTTTATAAAGTCATCTCTTCGTCCAGTTTCCAGTCTTAAAAGCCCTTGTGTCTAAAGGTATAATTCTTCTTGTCAATCCTTAAATCAGCGAAGATGTATGTTGAGTTTGGTTGTTTTGAATGAGAGAGAGGGAATCAGGAAATAGAAGACAACTGGGTGTCTAACCAGACCTTAAAACCTCATTAGGAGAAGATTCTTAACATGAACTGTATGGATTTCAACGTGGCTCAATTTTCAAATTAGTTTTTGTTTTAATTTTTGCCCTCAGGGATTTCAGTCTCTAAAGCCTGGCTGATTTCACAGTCTCATGATAGACACCTTTCTCTCTGAGAAGGAATGGAACTGTGAGACAGTTCTGAGCTGTTCAAATATACGAGTTCAAACTAGTTCTCTACAAATTTCATTTAAATATTCTCTCTTTCTTGGTGAATGTTGGCCAGTATTATAATAAGAGCCACTGCTAACGGCCTTAAGATCTATCTCATTATGCTGAGATACTCTGTATTATTATTTCACTTGACAATCCAGTCTTGTACAGGTTTGAATAATTACTGAGCTATCCCTTAAGTGGAAGAGCAGTTCTTGCTGGTTAATATGAAGGGGTTTCTTATATTTTTAGACTTTATTAGGGAGCTGATTTGAAACGTCATGTTTTATTTCCCATAATTGTCTTTCATTTAGCTGTGTACATGTTGGGGCCACATTATACTGTATTCATGCAGAACTAGGTTTCTTATGTAGCTTTTTCTAAACAAAAGTAAGCAAATAAGTTGCCAAAAGTTAAAAGCATTGCTAGTATGCTGTCTCATTTGCAATAGGTCAAGAGATCTCACCTAAATGACTGAAAGAGTTGAATCATTTCTATGGCTCTTCAAAAATTAATTTTGATAACAGAAATCATGATATTAATTAGATACATAATTGTCTTTGCAATGTCACAGCTAATTCCCACCTAATTCCATTGAAAATACTTGTCAGAAAATAATTTTTGCATGGATTAGAGAATCTTCTTGGTCTGGACGGATTATATTCTGTGATGAGATATTTATTGCTTCTGTAATGTGTTCAGTAGGAATGTTAAGTTTAGCTACATGATCCATTTACTTAGAGCATTTATAAAGCAGTTACCTTATGAGAGACAGAAATAATGTTTCAAAGTAATTATTGCTTTCAGCAATGTGTGAAGAACTGTGGAGATGCCTTATGAAATGCATGGGATCTTTCACCATACACAACCAACATCAGTTTTGAGAGGGCTCTGGTTTGGCCTGTAATTGCCCTGTGGATAGGATTTATGCCAAATAGTCCTAGCTGACTTCAAAAGCCTTAACACAGACGTGTAACCTAATATTTTAGAACAGTCAGCCTTTGTTTTCTCTTTGTGCCCCTCAGCCTTGCTCTGTAATCTAAAGATTAAGTTAATTAATAAAGCAGAATATTCAGAACCATGAAGATGTCCATTGTGAGCATACTCAGTGAAGATCCACTGAAGTTCTCAGAGCCAAATTCTTATGTGGCTTCTTCAGAAAATGCGGAGTTGCAAATAATATTCAAACATGATTTCAGTTTCTTCAGGCTAGATGATGTGCCAGCACAAGTTGTTGCTTGCACAACGGGCCTGCAGAGAAGAGAGAGGGATGGAAACCATCCCTTCAGTTTGTGGCACAAGGTGCCAGTATCCCATGCCATGGCACGGTGACAGAGACCAATGTCTATGTGCCTGCCAATCCAATTGAGCCCAAGCGGAGAGAAATTAATCAGTCTGGTGAGCAGCTAGAAGAAATTGGTTTCCTCACAGAAATAACTGAGATTTAGTCCTTGACTTTGTCATAGGGGAGTATGCTTCTTTATATCCAGGACTTGTAGTAAATCCAAAATTGAACCCTTGGTGGATAGCTCTGCCATATGTAGGACATAAATGTTCCAGCTTGGACTCTGAGATCTGTTACATGTGTGAAAAGACACTTCCTTCATAAACTCAATACACTTCAAAGCATAGTTGCTAACACGAAAAAATGAGGAAAATACAGTTCTTCATTGCAGTACTTCCTCCTGCAGTACAAAATCAGCCATGGACACCAGGGGTTTTAATTTGTGGATTTTCATAGATAAAATTCATATTTATTTCCATAGTATTTTTGTTCTTTAATTCTTTGGTTTGCAGTCCTTAACTAGTGGGAAAAGAAATAAGATGCTAATTAGTGTTCAGAATGTAATGACTGTAGAAACATAACAATATCAGAAATAAAATCTGAATGTTAATCCTTGTAACACTAATTTCTTACCACTTTATTTTCAAGCATCACCAAATACCATGAACTAAACAATAACAAAACTACAAACGAATACTGTTGCATCATTACTTATTGATTGCACCTTTCACACTTGACTTTATTGCATTGGAATTCTCATTAGATCTCAGACAATATTTACTTTCCTTAATCATGGAAATCTACCTAACAAGGTAGACTATAACATTTTGTCAATAACCATCAACTTTTTCTTCACAAAAGGTTGATTTTTCAAAGCAATTTCAGCTTGACCTGCTATTCTGTGAATGTACCTAGTTCTAGATGTGAATCCTGGGGGGCGGGGGGGTGTTTAAATTCAAAGTGTAAACCAGTATTTGGAATTCTAATAACTTTACTTAAAGGATATTTAAGTGATGTGATGGAGACTCTAGAAATCCTGGGTTTAGTTTTCTGCATTGCACCAGAGTACATGGCCTGTGTCACTTTAGGAATATCTCCCTTATTTTTGTTTCCATAGATATAGGTAGGTAGGTAGATTATACAAAATTGCAGACATAAAAGTATACATAAAATTTTAGTATGTGTGTGCACACATGAATATACATGTATATATGAATATGTATGCATATAGTTGTGGGGAAGGAAGTCCACAAAGCAAATAATAGTACATTCTATCTCCTGTTTGTTGTAGGAGAGTTAGGTTAGCATTGTACCAGCTTCTGACTGTGTTTTGCTTAAGGTAATCTTAATGTTCTGGGGCAGCCTAAATGGTACCAAGATACAGATGACTTGTGATCATTTCTAAGCTCAACTTGGTAATGATGCATTAGACTTCACAGAATCACAGAATGGTTGAGGTTGGAAGGGACCTCTGGAGGTTGTCTGGTCCAGCCCCTCTGCTCAGGCAGGGTCACGTAGAGCTTTTTGCCCAGGACTGTGTCTAGATAACTTCTGAATATCTCCAAGGATGGAGACTTGACAACCTATCTGGGCAAGACCCTCCCTCAGAATAAGAACATGTTTCCTAATGTTCAGAGGGAACCTCCTGTGTTTCAGTTGTGCCCATCACCTCCTGTTCTGCTACTGGGCAGCACTCAAAAGAGCCTGGCTCCATCCTCTTTGCACCCTCCCTTCAATATTTATATACTTTAATGACATCCTTCTGAACCTTCTCTCCTCCATGCTTAACATTCCCAGCTTTATCAGCCTTTCAGCAGGGATGCTCTAGTCTCTTCATCATCTTCGTGGTCCTTTGCTGGACTCTCCAGGAGGCCCACGTCTCTCTTGTACTGAGGAGCTCAGAGCTGGACACAACGCTCCACGTGTGGCCTCACCAGTGCTGAGTAGAGGAGAAAGATCACGTCCTTCAACGTGCTGGCAATACTTTGGCTAATGTAGCCCAGGACACCATTAGCCTTCTTTGCCACAAGGGCACACTGCTGCCTCATGCCTTGCAATACACGCACACTAATGAACTTAGAGACAGCTGCTTGAACAGGTCCTCTAAAGTAAAATCTTTTCCAAGATTAATTACAGTCTTCTAACATTAGAATAATTTTAATGGAATTGCAGAGTTGATGAGGGTATCTAAGCCATCACTTGAGTGAGACTGAAATACATTTCACCTTTTTGTGTTGCAGGTGGAGTATTTTCAGTAATTCCTGCATCTTTTAATGCCTCTATTGGTCAGGTCATGACAGACAGTGATTTAGTGCAATGAAGAGTCAAAGAGGACTTGTAATAGTCCTAGAACATTGCCTTGCTAAACGTGCAGCATAAAGAAGGTCATCGGATTCTCTTTTGATTGACAGCTCTCAGTTTGTGAGTGACTTGAGATTTCCAAGTTTCAACTGGAGCAGGAGCCTCTCACCACTACCAATATTTTATGAGGGTTATTGTAAAAAAAAGTGTGGGGTTAAGGTGTGTTGAAACTCCCTGAAACAGCTCTTAAAAAGCAACATCTAGTCCATGCTGCTTTTTGTAATCCCTGTTTTTTAAATATGCACTGTCTTTGCGACTGTAGTTCATCTGTCCTTGAAAGTACAGAGCTGAAGAACTTTGATTTTACTCCGTTATGTGATACTTTGTCATCACTTGCAGATACACTTCAGTAATTAGACAGTGTTATGCCTTGAGTTTCTTTCCACTCTGAAGTCGAAGACATGTTTGCTTAGAAGCTGTTTTCTTAACAAATATGGTTTTGTCCGTGATAGTGGCCACTAAATACATTCAAAATAAGTCTGAGAGGCAGCAGAGTTCTGTTGAATTACTAGTTTGTCTCCCGTCAACACACTACTAAGCTCACAAAGTGCAAAATTTTGGATGATAACCAAAATCTAGGCTTCCTTTTGGCACAAAATACAGAAGTGGCAGCTCTTTATAAATACAGCCCAAATTTCTAGGCAGGCTACCTACCCATCCGTCCGAATGCGGTTCCAAAAAATCCCTTGCAGAGAGTTGGAACTGCATTTGGATGTTCTGAAAGTTATTAATTGTCCAAGACACTTGCAGAGTCTCTGTTCTCCTTTCAGAACTCCTTGTGTTTAATTTCCAATTTCTCTGACCTTGTCTTCCTTTGGTCTCTGCATTGTTCAACTCCTGACAAGTATTTGGATGCAGCTCTTGGCTGCATCCAACCCTTGGGATGCAACGGGAGACATACCTGTTTCCTCATATGCCTGGGGCCACCTTAGGGCTACCTCTCCTGAACGTCCAATTTTCTCCACAACTTTGGCTTTTCCTTGATTTTTCAACTAAGATTTCTTCCTCATCACAGCAGGATAATTCCACTTCTTTTGCTGTCATGATGTAAAAAATGGGCGGTCAGGTTATAGCTACTACAGAGAGCAGAGAACGGGGGCTTCACACTCAGTCCAAACTGAACAGATTGTGCATTGGTGTATGCACTGAAGTGCTCTCAAGATGGGCTATTCTGTGATCTCTGGAGATCTCCAAACAAGTGGATTTATTAAACTGAAAGTGAGTTTTGCTTACCCTACAAAAAAAATGGAAAGGTTGGTTTTGGTTTTTTAATCAGCAGTCGTCCATGGTTCTGTGCCTGAACTGAATGGAGAGAAATCATTTCTGTCTTCTTGTCTTCAGAAGAAAGAATGATTCTGACCCATGATTTAGAAAAGTCTAAACAGATTTTTGAAATACAAATATTTCCAAATCGAGACTGTTCTTACCCTGCTGTGCCTTGAGATTGCTGATGATAAACTCTGCTGTCCCATGGCAAGGCTGGGCTTTGAGCTGCAGTCAATATTAATGATAACAGAGGATTAAACAACACTTTGTGTCTTCAAAGTGCTTTAGGGACATATTTTTTTAAAAAAAATAACTGTCTTTAAATAACTGACTTTAAATAACTGATGAGAATATTTTGTAAGACTAAAGATACAAGAACTTTGGCAGAAACAAAAGCAAGAATATCTCACAGGAAACTGGTTTTGGTGTAATGTCCCTCAAATCTGCTTGTTTCAGATGTCTTCTGTGTTCACAGAATACATACTATGAGGAGAGGAATGATTTGTGGAATTTGTAGTAATGCTTTCTTTTCTTTAGTCTTTCTTTCATTGTTCAGGTAGGAGATAATTTGGGCAACAATTTGAATGGTGCCTGCAAGAAAATTCTTCCCAGCCACGGACACACTTGTTTCTGTATGTTGTGTCCCTGTACATTGTCACAAAAATGTGCTGCTAAGTTCTTTTCCTCACAGTAGAACGGTTAAGCTGCTTGCATTTGGTCTGGTTTGTGTTATGCATATATTCAGGTTTCTAGGTGTACCAAGTGAGGGCAACAAGGTATTTGTATATAGTTCCATCTTAATATTTACATATTAGATTCCCAGACGAGGTATTCTGGAAAGTATCATAAGGTGATGAAATCATCACTGGGAAAGAGGTCCATAAGCTTACAGGAATGATTACTCATAGGCAAAACTTCCATCATTCAAGTGCAAGTAAAACGGGCATGAAGGTTTGTCATATTAAATTCGGCAAATAACAGCGTGTAATGTTGTACATGCTTCCTACTGTTTTGGAAAAATCTTTGGGATGCTGACAAAATAAGGAGGTTCAAGATAAGTGTTTGACCCGGAGTAGAGACTGTAATGTATACAGATACCTATGTATGCTCACAATTAAGTCAGAAGCATTTGATTAGACAAAGTGCCAAGTCAAGTTTGCACAGTATGACTGTGTAATACTTTCCGAGGAGCTAAAACAGATTGGAGGGTTTGCCTAAAGACTTCATACATTATATTTTGCACGATGCTCATTGCCATTGCTACATCAAAAAACCTCCCTAAAACCGTAGGATTAAAGAGAACATTGTGTTTTTATTCATGATTCCTCCGATGTTTCAGAGGAATTTTTGCCCGTCAATCTGGGCGCTGAAGTATTTGGGTGAGGATGAGGAAGATGGTATGAAAAAGACAAAATTGGCTAAAATGGAAGAGTTCTTAAGAGAAATGTGGGCTGACGCCCCTGTTCATTCTGACTGTTATAGAGATCCATAGCCAACAACAAGCTCAGCTCATCTGCCTGACCTTTTCCTTCTGCTTGAAAAGGGGAATGTTCCTTGCATTCCCAAGCTGGGGATGTTCTTTAAAACAAGGATCGTTTTGCACAAAACACTACCATCCTGTGGAAAACAGATGGAGGAGCAGTGCTAGTAGATTCCTGTTGCCTGTAACCTGGAAAATAGGAGATTCTGCTCTTTGCCTTTTCCTGAATGCTGTGCAGGCCTTGCTACAGCTGTGAATTTTCTAGATGGCTGAATTCACTGGGGTTTAGATGGTTTTCTGTTGGATATACTCCTATTGTGTCCAAACCATCTTGTTTTATGAACAGTGTATATCTTTGAGGGGTTTTTAATACTTCTGTAGGAATGGTTAGAGCTCCGGTCTGGAAGCCATATTGAGCATCCAAATAGACAGCAGTTTTCAGGAGCATTTCAGAAGAACTGTCACAACATGGGTAGCAGGTACCTTCAGCAGGAATCAGTCACGTGATTTCAGGTTTAGACAGATGCAGGTATTTAACCATCATTATTTAGAGAACCCTTGCACGCTGAAGAAATACAAAGCAAGAACTGGGGTTCCTGTTTCTTCAGCTCCCAAGTAATACAGTTCTTCATGTATTTTACTTGCTGGAATGGTAAAAGCAAATTTGATGTCCTGTGCAAGGATCAGCTGTTCAAGGACAGTCAAATCTGGGCGTGAGTAGAAATCGAGTACATTGAAAGAGCAGCCAATCTGTTAAAGCCCCACACCAATAAGATTTTTTTCTGTGAGAACTTAAATAGGTTCCACAGCCTTTCCCTGGAAGTGCCCCTTACACCTTTGGATAAGCCATCATTACTTTCCTCTTTTCTTTTTTTCTCTCAAAACTGCCATATTGGCAAACCACACACAGTGAATCTGGGTGTTATCAGTCAGGGCTGCTTTAATTCACTTTCATAGAGATAAAGTGGTGCTGAGAACACCCCTTGGCTTTAAGGGTAAACTCAATCAAGAATTTAACTAAAGCCAGGAAATTCTTTTAGCATATATTTTTGTCCAATTTTTTTACATGTTGGAGTGCTAGATTCAGTATTTCAGTAAGATTTGGTAGTTCCTGAGTCTTTATGTGTTTTAAAGAAAGTAGAGAAGCGCTATTTGTATACCGGAGATAACGTGTTAACAGATTATGAAGACAAATTCTAAATATCAACATTTGTTTTACTAGACAGTTGCGAGAAGGAACCTGTTTCAAACCTACAAAGTCCTTTTGCATTTATTGAGTTGATAGCCTTGGCTGGTTCCTACCCCTTTGAACGCTCCGAGAGCGGCGCTGGCTTTTTCAGATGAGAGCTTCACACTGCGGGGGGGGGGGCAGCCAGCCCTGGGCTGGAGTGGGCCCCACACTGTGGTTGTGAGAGAAAAAGGGGTCCCCTTATTGCATCCGAATGAAATAAGAGAGGTGGTTTTAAGAACGCAACTTATAATTACTCACTCTGGATCTGGATTGTAATTACATAGTCTGGAACTGTGCCAGGACACTGGAATTAATTTCTCGAGTTTGGAGGGAAGAAAAATGAGATGGCGTTTGGCTGGGTCGGTAGCTGTCTATCAGCCATGAACTCACAACCAAGAGACTTGAGGGAACCTACCTTGAACCTTGAACCTACCTCCCAAAAACAGATAAAGAGACTTTTACTTAAAATCTTAAAAGTAAAACAGAATATGTAAAAGAAGATATCATAATAAGGGAAAGACATGATGACATCTTTGAATCTTATTATATGGTTAGTAAATGAGAAAGAAGAATTCATTTATATTCAAAAGTGAAAAGTTATTTCAACGAACCCTGACAAACAGTCAAGCCTGATAGGTAAGATTTCTTCCCTGACTTACCTGAATTTAGGAAGTAAGCATGTCACTCGGGCATTTAAACATGTTTATCCTGGGACCATGTGCCTCTTATGTGGTCTCTTGGCTCTGGCAGGGTGCAGCTCTTCCTCAGGCACTGGCTGTTTGTAGGGGTCTTGGCGATTCCAGAACGTGTCAAAGGGTATCAGGGACTGCACTGAGCTCCCCTGAGCCCGTGAGAATAGAAGGATTCTATGAGTCTATTCTATGATTTTATCTAAGTGAGGTGAGCAAAAACATCTAGTCCCTGTTTTGTGATGGAGCTGGCTTTCCTCAGCTGCCTGTGGAAAGCTGCTTCCAGTGTTTTACAGGCATCACTTTCGTGAGTATAACTAAAGCTAATTTGGGCATATATTGTCAACACTTTTGGTTCATGGTTTGTTAAACTGCTACTTACACTGTTATCTCACATAACTTCCAATTCTACCTTATACTGTTTAATATATTAAGTCCTGCTAAGAGGGTTCAGGTTAAGGGAGAGGCTTGCATACCTCATTCAGGAGACATCACTTGCAGTAGTGGGGTATCCTGCAGGGTACTCGGGCTTTTTGGTTCAGCAGTGACTCAGAAAAAAAAAAGAGTGCCATGTAGGCTGTTTCCACCAGCGCTTGGTCTTTTCTCAAAGGTTTCCTCACTAATTCCCAGCTCATCATGGTCCTCATCAGCCTGTGTAATGTGCTCATCACACGCTCATTTTCAGCTTTTGATTTGGCCAGGCTGTCTGCTGGGGAAGGTTTCCTCCGGTAGAAGTCTCCAGGTACATGAACAAGTGAGCTCTAAGTGTTACTAATAAAAAATCCTTTAATCCACTTTAACAATGATAAATTGGAACTGAGAACTTCTCCATACTTTACAGATACATTCCGTTCAGACTGTCACTTAAGTCAGGAAATCATTTTACAGGCAAGAGAAAAGTCCTAAACACTCTGATGTGGACGATGGGAATTAAAGGCCAAATGCTCAATTGCTGTTACTGGGTATCTGAAGCACCTACTGATGACTGAAACTTCCACTGCCATGGCTAGTTCCTAGCAAATTCACTGAGTTTTGCCATAATTTTTATTCTTAATCTGCCCCGGAACGTCCCTTTTAATTTTCTTCACGTTGTAGTCAGTGCTACTGACAGTGCATTTTCTTCACAGTGTAGTCATTTCAATGATGAAATGAAGTAGCTCATGTGGGCCACAGAAGTTCAGATTGAGCAAAGATCTGGCTAAAATGTACTTTTCTGCATTTAGATGGATTTGCTACATTGTCTTGGTAGTAAGTACCAAGCACCTAAAACCTCTACTATTGCCACCTGCTATCCTACATTTTCTTTCTGCTTCTATGTTGAGAAACATAGTATGATAGATACAAGGAAAAATTAAGTCTTGTTATTATTCTTCTTTCCCAGAAGCATGGGAGTTTGAGGAAAGGGTTCCTCCTGAATGGTTTGTGCTTCCTACAGATCTCTCTTTCAATAGTGGCAATTGAACATCTCCCACAATACAACTCTTTGCAGCGTTATACCAGGCGTGAAATAATGGCCAGGCAGAAGGAAGGCCCTTGGAGAGGTCTTTACCCTCTCTGGCCTTTCATGCATCAATACCACTGCTGGCTTCCTTGGTGGGACCACCTACATGCCATCATCTTGTGTGACCTGGTCAGGCTTTAGGAGGCGACACACGTTCCACCACCTGGTTTCCAAGCATCCAGCCGTTATTTGCAAGCAAATGTGGGCTCATTGTTTCATGTCTAATTTTGAAAATCTGGCCCCAGTGGCAGTTTTTTTGTGCAATGGTATACTAACATCTGGCTCTTCCTGGCTTGGCAGCCAGTCTGTATCATTAAGTAGAACCAAACTATGCATTGATATGGACAGAGATGATCCTCTACCAATTTCCAAAAGGACGGTAGGGCTATTGGCAAATTGAACAGTTGGAGAAATTCTCTCTCTCTCTCTCTTCATTTTCGTGATATATCAGGGAATAAAATCGAGGGGAAAGCAAAAAACAAACTAATGTGAATGTAATTCCCAAATTTCAATCTTCTGTATATTATGGGTCATTACCCGTTAATTTGCTAAATGGCAGTTTCCTATGAAAGAAAAGTTTTGTTTAGCTGTATAATGATGACAGATGATGTAATTAGTATCATCCCCGCATTGAAAATGATAAAAGCATTTCTTTTGTGTGTCACTGCTCTTAGACAGTATAATATCAAAAATGATAACAGTATGAAAATTGCACCGGCCGCTTTCATATTGTGCATGTAGAATATCTCGGTGATATGATACAAGTAATGACAGGTACTTTGCCATGTATTCGTTTTCTCCACTCTCTAGCCTTTATATTACAGTGAAATTAAAGCACAGCACTAAGCAAACGAGACGTGCCTGAATGCAGACCCATCTTAGGAGACTGTAAACGGCCAGAGTTCCCTTTACTATTGCTGGTTATGATAATTAAGCGATTATAAACAGGGGTTTTGAGGTAGAACATTGAATCGTTTTTTCAGTTAAAGAAGTTGGGGGGGTATTTTAATTTCAGGCCACATTTGTTGCCTGAATTAGTTTTAATTATATTCTGTATAAGTACTTGCCCCATATCCTGGTTTTGATAGTAGTAGATATTCTCATTTAAATATAAATAAATGCCAAACTTATTTAACATGGAAAAGTGACTGCTGTGACTGTGTAGTAACAATTTTCTCTTTGTTGCCATGGTTTGGATTTTTATATAAGCTTTGCAAATATAATAAAGCTAATGGAGCTCTTCATCCAAGGAAATGGGTATATTCAAGAAAATAAATTACATTTTGCAAGCTAATGAGCTCTACTAATTGTGTTTATCCTTGTGAATTAATACAATTTAAGCAAATCTATCCCCCAAAATCAAGCATTTGATTGCATTTTAGCTGCGTGAAAATCAGAACATCCGGATCAAATCTGAGTTTACTGGATATCTAAGGGGTAGGGGAGAAGGTTAATTTTCATTGACTGGTACAGCTGGTGCTAGCTCCTAGTAAAACAGGAAAAGTTAGGCTTTGGAAGTTGTGACTTTCATCTTTCCTTTTTTTTTTTTTTTTTTAGCTGCTTCCCACACAGACAGAATTCTGCACAAAGAGTGTGTGTAGTAAATCCTATGTAACACCATGGCAGGCATGTACGAGCCTTGGTAATTAGCCCACATGCCCACAGGACAGGAGGAAGGAAGGAAGGAAGGAATGAAGGAAGGGAGGAGGGAAGGAAGGAAGGAAGGGAGAGAAGGAGGGAGGGAGGAAAGAAGGAAGGAGGGAAGGAAGGAAGGAAGGAAAACAGTTGTTCTTTTTAAGAGACAACTTCTCTTCACTACCTCCCTCTCTCCCTCCCTTTTCTCACACTTTCCTGTGCCAACATTTGGAATTTTTTTTTTTTTCTTCTTATAAACAGGTTTTCATTTCAGTGAGGTATTTTGGGAGATGTAGGACAGATTAGAAAACTCAGTGTATATTCTGGCAGATTTTAGGTTATCCTCCAGTTTGACTTTTTTGAAAGAATCTTCTCTACAGAGAGTAGAGAAAATGGTCGGTCCGACTCGAGACCAGGCTCAAGATCAGAGCTCTCCTGTTTCTCGGCAGCGGGTCCCTCTTCATTTCAAACCAGCCAGAGCCAGCCAGTCTTTCTCAGCTGCTGAAAAAATAGCATCTTAAGGGTGGATAGCAGGCATGAAATAGGGGTTAAAAGTTAAATTATTTGTTTGCTTCTTTATTGCAGCTCATGTATTCATGAGCTTGTTTATTGCAGCTCAGGTAAGAGCTTGGATGATCTTTCCCAGTCTGTGCACTTAAAAAAATATACACTCCTTCCAACCCTTGCTTAGGATGGAAAATACACTTCACTCCGTCCCATTCAAGTGCTTAGGAGGGCTGTTAGGACTTGTCTCCTAGAAGTTTTTGGGTTGATTATGTTTGGGTAGTGAGAAGAGCGCAGCTCCTCAGCGCAGATGCAACTGCAGTGTTATAAGGATGCTTAGAATAACTTATTCTGGAAGGAGTAAAGAAGAAAATTAAGAGTGGTGGTAGGATCACACCTGTAAGCTGGTATAATTGTGTTGAGACTAGGGACTGTATTGGAGTAATAACTTGGGGGAAAAAAATATTATTTGGTCTTATAAGTGAGGTATTTATATAAGGAAAAATCTTGATGCACAGTGCCATTCTGGGTTCCACAGATTACTGCCTGAGCCATGCTGCAGATAGGTAAGTGTAGGGTCTCAAAGTACACGTTAATAAAACAATTATCTTGTCAATGATGAGGAGTGTAGAGCTACCTTTAGTAGAGGTTACTATTATTTTTCATACAAGAACAGGGAATTTTGTGACATTTTTATTATTTAACAGCACATCACCTTTAAAAAAAATAAAAAGAGGATGCCAAAAGAAGATTAAAGTACAAAAAGCTTTACATGAAAAATATTATTCACCTCTGATGGAAACTATAGGCAGCTGGGAGAAAAAGATCTGGAGTTCGTTCAGTTCTTGGCATTGAAAGATTTTTGATAGTAGATTAAAAGTTATCTGTTGCTGCAAAACTGGATCTCAGAAATGAGTATAGCCATGATGATATGATAGTTTTGGGCCACTGACTTACTGCACAGACCCACATGTGTCTGTGAGAGAGAAAATCAAAGTAGAACCTTAGTTTTGAACTTCTTTTTTTCTACAGCACTTGAGTCAGATCTTCAGTGTTTCATGTCTCGCCGCGTGGGGTTGTCGGGGTCGCTTCTCAGGCCCTGCTGACCCCATGCAGATTTATTGTAGAATTGTTTCGGTGAAAACAGGGCTTTGATACATCATGCAGGTTGCCTAGTGATTCCTGCAAAGTGCTGACCACCCCAAGTCTGAGAGAAGAGATACCTGCACGGAGCCGAGCTCTATTACGGGTTATAAAGCTGGGACAGGTTTGAATGATAGGCAGAGTTCTGGCAGGCTCTTAGCTCTCATCAGCTGGGAAAATGGAGATGTTTATTAATAAGAACCTTTGACATGAAGTGCATGATATGTGCCCCCTGTGCTGGGCCTATGATTAATAACGTTAATTATGGGGAGTTCATTATAATCTCATGGGGATGTGATACGTAATTCAGCCAGCATTTCGTTGTAAATTAGCATTAATGTCCACTTTAAGTACAGTAGCTATCTATAGCAATGCAGAAGGAGCTGCAGTCAGTATGTACAATAACATCACCTCTTTATTAAATGATGGTAGACTTTTACCTCAAAGAATTATAGACCTATTAGCATTTCTCCTGTGTTCAATCTTCGCTGTGGCTGGCAGTGGAATATCTGTTGCAACTAACCTACTGGTGCTATAAAAACTTTTCTCAGTGGTGTTAGAAGAGAGTCTTAGCTCCTTGCTGATTTTATAAAGGAACCAGATAATTTTAAAATCTGGTTGGAAGTTGTCTTTATTGCATTTTCATTAGCAATTAAAAGAGCATGTAACCTAATGGTTTTTTCACCCTGGTCCAGAGAAATTATGCACAGTGGGCAGCTCTTCAGTTGGTGGAAACCATCAGCGATGTAATGAAAGCAATGAACCTTCACTGATTTGTGCTGAGAATCTCTCCTGCTCCAAATTGTTCAAACATACGCCTTCCTAAGGCTATGCTTTATTGTTAACTTGTTTAATAATGAAGAAATATTTCATCTTACTCGAAATTCCTTTTCCCTAGCTGGATTTCAGGAATCCCTTGTGAAACTGCCTCTGTCTGGCCTCGGTTTCTTCTGAACTGCATGTGCTGATTCACTTACCTTCATACAAATGACCCTTGTGTACAAACACCATTTATTTTTATACTTCTGTCGCATCTCAGAAACCAACAGATACTTGGAGCCACTGCCTTCCTGTGGCGGATCCTGGAAATGGCCTGGAGGACCATAGCCATGGTGGCCCCAAATATTTACGCTTTTAAGCAGCTGGAGAAGCAGCTGGTGGCACTGTGGGAAACATCATGCAGATGCCAGAAATCAGCTGAAGGACAGGAACCTTCATTAAAAGACTATATGTATATTAAAATGCTTAAATGTATAAAAAGGGATCCAGTCAAAACAGAAAGAATAGCAGAGGGATGGTACAAGAACCAGATTTTTTTCCTTTCTTTTGGTGGAAGCTGCAAGATTGCCAAGTTTTGTTTTTGTTTTTTTTTTTTTTTTTGGATTGCAATGAGTTTTGGAAATGCAAAGTTAGAAGGGTCCTCCCTGGGTCACTGAGTCCAATCTTCTGCAATGACAGGTAACTATATGTTTCACATATAGTTTAGGAGAATCCAAGGATCACTTCCCTTTTGTGCCAATGCATACCAGAATCCTTCCTCACTGAAATTAATGAGCAGTAGTGAAAGATGGAAAGTCATAGCTGTACTGTGCCAAAGGAAGACAGCAAGGAAACTCAAGAGCATCACCAGCAGCTTGGGTCCTTGGAGTTTTCTGTTTGTACCTGGGAATTGGTTCCGTTGTGTTGAGTTCCCTACCTGAACCGAAGCCAGCTCGAGAGAATTGTAAATCAAAGTAGCTCTGCAAGCCTCTCTTCTAGAGAGCCGGGTAGTGGCCTGCAGGCATTTGGCTCTGAAGGATGCAAGTTGGCGAGATCCAGCACCTGTTGGGTTCTTCTAAACACTTTTCTTAGAATTTGCACAGCTGAGCGGCTGCAGCTGCCGGGTGGCAGTGGTTAAATATAGGAAATGGAGAATGCCACATCCAACTGGAAAAGGAAGGAGGGAAACAGGGATCCAGCCATAATTTTTTTTGGTGGAAAGGACGCTGGGGTGATCAGGAATTGGAGGCTTTTACCCTCCCCCGTGGCTGCACTACACTTGCACGCTACATCAGCCCCAAATAATGCCAGATACTTGGTTGGCATTGACTGTATTGCTGAGTGTCACTTCTGGAATGTTTTGGAGTAGTGTGCAAGGGCCCTGTCTCTCACTGCGAGTTATGAACAGTTGTTGAGATGTGTTGTCCTTAATTTGACTTGATTCTTTGTAGAGCTTTTAATAGCGAAAAATGCTGTGAAAAGCTTAAATGTGAAGAAATACAGCTTTAGCACAGATGGAGTTTGAAAAGGACATTCAACCTTCTCTAATCATCTACTGAGATCAGTAAGTAAAGCAAAAGGAAGGACAACCTGAAAGATAATCATTTTCATGCTGATAATCTGCAGTACTTTAATTTCACCCAGGCATTTACATGGCCTCTTTATTGAAGAGTCTGAGTGTTTCTTTTGCTTTAGCTGAAGGTCTGTTAAAAAGGAACAAAAAAGCAAACCCCTTTGCTTAACCACCTTTCAGGTGGTGCCAGACATCCTCGCAGAGAAGGAGAACAAC
>BJBW01004151.1:321215-331429 GCA_004320125.1 Scolopax mira
CAAGCTTGGAATCAATTAGACAGGAGACAAAAAAGGAAGCTGGGAAAGAGAGAAAACCAGACCAGGTGTGAAACAGCATGGAAGGAGAGAGAATAGTAGGCATGGTCCTAAAGGTGGCTTAAGGTTCAGTTTAACACAGAGGATCTGCAAGTGACAGGAGCATCACAACACCACGCAGGTCCTTTCTGCCTCCAAATATCCATACAGGGTTTCACTAGCCACCTCATAGCCATACAATCAAGATAGCATCCAAAGCTCAAGAGGAGGGTGTTCCTTTCCATTTCAAGGACAACACTTAGATGGAAATAAAGATTCCTTGGTCTTAATATACAGCAACCATCTCACTTTACCTTCACCTCATTCCCTATGTCTTGACCTTGCTGTTGAACGTAACCCAGGAACAGGCAGTGCTGAGCAGGCATCATGCTCTCTGTTCACAACCTCAGCATCTGCTGCAAGTTTGGGCCAATAAATCACAAATGTTGGGAGGAAAAGATCACCTTCCTACCGCGTGTCCTGACAGCACTTCCCACAGTGGGTGTCTGATCCTTGACTGAACCTCGAGGCACTGCCATATGCAAATAGTAGTAATCTCTGGTTTGTTGTTCCTCCAAAGTCGGATGTGTCTGCGTGTGTCGGTCTGCTTGGAAGCTTAAATAAACCCAGTTGAGGTTTGTTTGCTTTTGCAAGCTTAATTCATCAGCCTGATTTCCAGAATGTGTAAAATACTTCCCAGTTGGCCAGAATGGCTTTTTGCTGTCTTCCTCCCAAGTATGCCTTAAAGAAGGCTTTTAAAAAGACATATTTTTTTAATCTTTTGGTATCTTGGATGCCACCCTGCATACTGTAAAACAGCTGGCTTCTGACTCTGGTATTTGTAACATTTTCAATTTTCTCCAACATAATCATCTCAGAGACCCCATGAACTACATCAGAAAGAGTTAAATTACAGCTTTATATATAAAACCAGGTATAAGGGAAGGAACATGGGCTTTAGTAAACCAGAGTATTTTATGAGCTTCTTTATGAAGCCACTCGGACAAACTTCAGGGTAATAATCCCTAGCAAGGCCATCAGAATTGCAGCCTCTAACAACTTTTACACCTTGCTGGCAAGTTACCTTGGTTTATGTTGTACAGCTGCTCCATTCTACTGTTGTTACATTATTTTTATTTACATACAGGTGCTTTACAGACAACACTTAGAACAAGAAAAGAAAAAGTGAAAGGTCCCTGTACCAAGCAGTCTGTGATTTATGAGGCCCTCCCTGGAAATTTTTCACTGAAATCAGTGTGTCCTAGAGTGCCAGACCTGCTCAAAAGCATTTGCAGAGCCACGACCTGTGCTGTTACTTGAGACTTCCACTACTTCAGCTGCAGTAATTGAAAATTACAATTAAGTTCTTGAGTCTGTTTCTAAGTGGTGGTCCTAGCTTTTCCACGTAGACTGTTAGTCCTTGAATAGCTCAAGAGCCAGTCTTCATCTACCATCAGTAGAGAAGGGGGGCTGGCCATCTTTTCTGGTGATTGAGAGCAAACTTTAGCAACTGGCTTGGGATAGGGGTTTGGATGCTGGTATTAGCCTGGTACTTCTTGCAGGTTGCCTTGAAGGTCTCCGTTTCTTCATTCTTCATCTTATCCATGGTTAAGGGGAAGAGGTGGCTTATTGTTATTTCAGATTTCAAGTTCTTCCAAAATACAAGTCTTGGCCTTCTGTATTTCTGTTAGAAGTTATTTGAAGAGTTCAGAGGTCTCTTACAACCTAAATTATTCTGTGGTTCTATGAGTCTAAATTTTTGAACAGTTCCTTAAAATTAAAATTAGGTGGGGAAAAGAATAACTTTCAACTAGTCACAGAGCTACTTTAAATCTCTTCTTTGAAAGTTTCCCTTTGGCTGCTGTCTGAATTGTGCAGTTTGCCCTCAAGGACCCATTTGCTCTCTCTTGGCAAATCAGGTTTTTAGAGAGATGAAAACAAGTGCTGGGAACATTTTTTTCTTGGGTCTCCTGTCCAGAATACAAATCTAATAGATACTCTCTTTTGCTGTGCATGCAAGCCCGTTAGACATCCTTTATGTTCCTATATGAGAAGCTTGTATGTTTGATGCTGAAGTCAGTGATATGTGGATATGTTGGGTGAATTAAGCCCCTCAGACCACATCTACACTAATAAACAAGTACATATGAGATCAGTCCTTCGTACAGAGATTTAGCTGGCACAGAGCAGCCTGTATCCTTCTTGTTAAACTCACATACTCATCAAGAGATGGTGCCTGTGTGCAAATAATGTGTTGGGAATGGTCCCTGTCCTGTTGAGGTAGCAGAGACAAGTCAGTTCTAGTGCAGAAGAGTATTCCAGGGCAATATTGAAATTACCGGTACAGATGTATCTTTAGGGAGCCATGCTTACTGACTCCTATTCATGAATTCCAAGTATTCCAAGTAAAAATACACAGTCTTCCTTCCTCTCAGAGCATGGTTTTGTGGGTTGTTTCATTGGATTTAGTTTATTTGCTCTTCTCCCATGCTCACTCTTAAAATGGTTTAATTTGTGTTCTGTTGCAAATTGTGCTTATTACCCCTTACTTCATAGGGTCTCTATGATGCTTTCCATCAAATCTTCCTGATTCATTAGAACTAGGAATGACAGCCTGCTGTTCCTTCAGCCCACATATGGACGGCGTCAGATGGACAACATCCTCTGTGGTATCATTTGCCAGTAAAGAAGCTGAACCTCTAACTTCAAATCCTGGCTCTTTGCACAAATTAAATAAATGAGTGTAGACTGACCGCCATTGTTTCTGTGAATTAACCGCTAGAGGGAGGCATGGCAGACAATGCTTAGTTTATTTTTATAGATTTTGTACTGTACTCAATTTTATATACTTTGCACATCCAGTTTTCCTAGCCCCTTCTCTTTTCCATAAACTGAAGCCAGTTTTTATACAACCAGAACAACAATATCCTTATCGGGATATTGGTTACGGGCTGTTCATCACCGATGCCATCTCATGGCTTTGTTTTTATGAGGCATCTAGTAAACTATCACTGCTCTTGCAAAATATATTGCATTTTCACATAGTATGAAATAGTGGATTTTGTAGTTCATTTTAGTAGCCAGAATTCTCCAAACATTCCTCCTCAGTAGTTTTAAGGGCAACAGAAGCAGGCAGTCAAACATTGCAATGGCGTGTTATTTCATATAAGGATTTTTTTTTTTTCTCTGCTTTCAAAACTAAAAAACCACTGCCAGGAGTGGGAATTGATCAAACCATAACATTAGTGTGTGACGCCCTAATAGATTCTGTAACGCCGTTAGCTTGGCTTACAACATGGCAGCTAGACAGGGATATTAGCCGCATCCTTTTACATGCAGACCTGGCTGTTAAATCGTGTTTGGCTAATCTTCCCTTAGGGGAAATTGGATTTCAGCCCCTCTCCCACCTCCAAACCCACTGTAAGATATAAAATTGGTTTTTAGAAGTCTCTTTTTCTCTAAGGCACTTTAATTGGCATAAGGTAGTTGCTCATATAGAGAGACTATTGATTAGCATTTTTATTTTGCTATACTTTAAAGTACACCACTTTCAAAAGCATTTCATGAAATACCAAGGCAATAAACCTAGCAATAAAAGGCCAGATTTGGCTTGCTTACTCCTACCTGTCTCATTTGTGGTTTGGGACTTTTTTATTTTTAAAATTTGCAAAAAGCTGAGGCTGTTCTTCATTCTCCTTCTCACCATCCCTTTAGTGAAACTCAAGCTGGACATGGGAGTCGGTGTCAGGTACACGACAAGATTTGCCCTTGGGGCTGAGGGAAGCAGAGTTCCAGGTAGTCTTGTCCAGTTCAGCTTGTTTCTCAGTGCCCACGTCAGGAAAAAAGCAGGCACAGACTGTACTTAGTCTTCCTGTCCTTCCCCATCATTAGGGTCGCTGACAGAACTGCAGCACCAACCCTGAGGAAGTAGGACAAAGTGATTAGAGAAAATAGATTTGGGTGGTTTTTCTACAAGAAAATAGGCATACATCTTAACATCTCATTTGGTTTTTCCAGCATACTTCATTAGACATTTTTAAAAGGCTTTGATGCATTATTTTATCTTTGAAAAGATGTTAAAATGCCTCTTTTAGTCCTCAACACCTATTTTCAGCATGGGTACATTGATGACCATTCTCAGGGCTTTGTTCCTTCAGGCTTTCTTTGTTCCCAGAAATTAAATAAGTTACAATTTTAAATGTGACAGTCCCTGAAGTTAAGTCTGTCTCATGTCTGTGTCAGACTCGGTTTTCTCTTAGTTAATGGGTTACTGACAGCCTGAAGTCAGGAAGTTGTATGTGTTGTAGCTACAGAGCAGCTCCCTAATGCCACGTTTCTTCAATTTATCTTTTATCTTCTACTGCTGATCTTATCCTAAAAGCAAAAATAACATTTGGCCTCTTTCTGTTTGCCAGCATCAGTGAAAATAAATTTTATGTATGTAGATGGCAACACTGTGTGTTTGGAAGCTTGTATATTCAATAAAGTAGATACTCAAGTTGACAGGGCTAGAGTACATGAGTACTCAAGAGCAAAAATGTTGAGTGAAAACAACTTGGTGATCCCAGTCCAATCTTGTTACATTACTTATCATCAAAATCCAGGGTTTGGAGGCAGAATAATTTTGACCTAAGGCAAAGCATTCGTGTATTTACTCTGTGCATTCTTTTATAGAAACCATTGTGGGGGTACATTGCTTTGCCTGGATCTTGTGTTTAATGGTACTTTGCATCCATCTATGCCACTGAGACAGATTTAATTTTAGAATGTTTCAGAAGCCCCTTTTCACCAATCAGACATTAGCTATACGAAATCACCATGAACTGCTTTGCTTTCTCAGCATGGCTCAGCTTTATCCTCAGTCAATAGACATCTTATCAATCCTTGTTCAAAGACATTCTCTTGCTTCCCCTGGGCTAGTGCTGGTGATAGATAAAAAGTCTGCAAGCTTGGGTTGTGATTTGTTAGTCCCAAGTTATTTGAGGCAAATGGATAATAAACAAATTTTGAAAGTCCACCCAGTTCATTAAAACTTGAAGCAGTCAGTTGAAAGTGTGGTGCGGTTTCAGAGGGCTCTCAGATTCACAGCATGGCCCGTGATGATGCATGTACAAACCAAAATGTAATATAAAGAACATTTCTTTCATCTGCACAAAGAGGTTTTATCATACAGCCTTAAAGACCTTTAGATCTTTCTACATCTGAAAGGAAGATCCGGCATCTCTTGGAATTTCTCAGTATAGATTCAGAACCCCTTTAGTGACTATGCCTTTGAATCTCTGGGTTAACTCTCATTTTTGTTTTGTATAAAGTTTCTTTTTTTTTATTACCTTTATACTTACAAGGGTCATTAGAGGATTATCCCTAAACTTCAGATTATTAGCAGTTTCTGACAGCTCCTGCTATTTCCCTTCCTGTGGTTAACTTGACTTTTCTCTTGAACCAAAAAATAATTCTTATCATTGCTTTATCTTAATTCTAAAAATTTCCCTGAAGAACATCTTCAGTTTTCTTTGGTGTCAGTGTGATAGTCTTCCACCTCATATCAGACAAATGAAAGGTTTCATAAGAACAATTTTTCATTGTTAGTACTAAGAACATTCTACAGCTATGGATCAAGACTACCCTTTTAGAAGCAAATTCATTGGTACATGGGGACGAACTTCTTAGCAGGGCCTAAGAAGGTCGGTAGGACAAGGAATAATGGCTTTAAATTAAAAGAGGGAAGATTTAGACTAGATATAAGAAAGAAATTTTTTACAATAAGGGCGATGAAACACTGGCCCAGGCTGCCCAGAGAGATGGTAAATGCTCCATCCCTGAAAACATTCAGGGTCAGGTTGGACAGGGCTGTGAGCAACCTGATCTAGATGAAGATGTCCCTGCCCATTGAAGTGGGGTTGCACTAGATCTTTAAAGGTCCCTTCCTACCCAGACCATTCTATGACTCTGTTCTATGATTCTACTTCTGTAGCAATTACATATTATTAGAAAATAACTTTGGGGTTTTTTTACAGATTTTTCTAAGGGTACATGGAAAAAAACATAAGCAAAGCTTCTTTAATGAACATAAAATATAAAATGTTCTGCAATCTAAATATACTCTGTGAATAACTAATTGTAATCTGTGCGTATGGCCAGACAGCTTGCTTTCCCCATCCACTAAGCTTTCAAGACATCCATTAGTCTAAAATAAACAGCCATTTCCAAATGGGAAAATGACAAAGAACTTCTGAGAAGGCTGGGCCATCTGAGGATGCTCTGATACGAGAAGGGAAACCAAAAAGCATTTAAAACACAAAGGGGTTAACTCTCATGGGCCAATATGGAAAGGACTTAAGAGAAAATGAATGTGTTTCAGCAGTGGTGTTAGCGTTTCCTATAGTGATGCAGTGACTGGAAAAGTAGCAGTAAATGGTGAAATGTGCTACATCTGCCAGCCGTTTTAGCCCATCAGATTTTTAGAAATCCAAATGTACTGTCATGGAGAGACTGTTCTGCTGCTGCCTTAGTTTGCCTCATTACTATGGATTAAAAGCTTCCATAGGCAGATTTGTCAAACGTTACTGCTCCTGGGGGTCTGTTGTAGGACCTGGGATAAGAAAATTCCCCCAACCTGATGAAGGTTCCTGAAGCACAGTAACAGAGGGAGCACCTGCCTATTTCATTAATTAATTTGGAGGGTTCTGCCAGTGGATTGCATTTCTTTCTTCCTCTCCTCCTCCATACCATCATGCTTACTTTGTTAGAACCCATCATGCCACCTCCTGTAAAGAGATTTGGAAGAATTAGCTCTCAGATTACAGTTTCCATGTCGTTCTTCATCAAAGGTTGCAATAAAAGTCACCAGAAATAGAATATTGGGGGTAGGTTTCTGGAGATACCCAGTCTGACTGGGAGGCTCCGGAATGCCAGTGGGATATAAGCAGATTACAAAGAAGTCATAGGAACTCATCACATGACACTGGATATTTGTTGGAGTGAATAAACACACTCTCTGTCTGCCAAATTATTTATGGTTATTGAAACAAAGGGCATAATTTAATGGACAAATTAAGATATAAGGTTTAGAACTATACAAGTCCTACCTAAGTGTGCAGGTGATCTCATTTATAACTGCGAGGGGTGAAGAGAAAAACTACACACATGCACACACACCACACAGTTTGATTTTTGTTTAGCTGAAGGAAACAAGGCGTAAACGGGTATGAGTCTCAGAAACAGATGTGCACAAAAATGTTTGCATGATTTAGAGCAATTATGTATGTAAACTTGATAGTAAAGCATGTGACAGATGACTAAAGAGCTTAGGGGTTGCTTGCATGTGCAAAATTATCCACTGATTCCTTGGACCCAGTTTTCACACTATGATGTGACCAGATTAGCTCCCACCCCTGTGGAACTGAGAGGATACTGTAAGGTTTTTCTTCCATCTCTTTAAACAAATGTTCTTCATCAACCTGTGTTACACATAAGCATTTAAAGTGGAGTAAAAAATAGCTAATTTGAAACAGTGCTCTGAGCTGTCTGCCTTGCCATGGTCTCTTGGACAGTAGTTAGGTCTGATTTTTAGAAAAAAGTGGAAGAAATTCTGTAGGAGGCACTTGTAGGACCTCTCCTAAGCTTATAGAGCTCGTAGTTTTCATTTGAAATCTCCTTCTATTAATATTTCATAAATTCAAAGTAGAAAGAAATCCATAGGCGAGAAGGATGAGAATAACAGGATTTTCTCTTTGTTTACCTTTTAGGCCAGGTAGATGGAAAGGTAAATAGGGTTTCTCTGGGAGTAGGTGGGATTTGGCTGATTTTTTTTACAAAGAGTTTCTATGTTATTGTCACTTCAGCATCTTCACTTTCATTCAAAATCAGTTCAGCATGTATTGATTTCCAGGACTTCTATAGGGGTCTGAAGTTTATATGATCACAGTATTTTGGTATCAGTGGGTCTTGCTATTGTTCAACCCATAATTTGATTAGCCCACATAACCCAAATTTCACAAAGGGTTCCTGTTCTCAAAGACTATAATTTTTCTCCCAATGTCATTAAATACCTAATGAATAAAGAAGAGAGGCTCCCACATTATCTCCACTGGAGAAATGTGGAACATCTCAAGAGCATTAGGAAGGCCTCACTATTTCTATCAGAGCTCAGTTTTCCTGAAAACCAAAAAATGCAACCATGAATCTCCCTCCCAAGGAAGCCATCCACGTAGAATTTTCTTGGTTGAACATCCGGTGGCCAAATGTTGCTCCCCTCTGCATTCTGCTGATATATCTGAGCGAGGCATTTAGCTTGTTGACTAATAAGCACAAAATACAATTAATTGTGAGGGTTCAGAGAAACCTCAGCTGAGGAAGGTGCTTAGAGCAATGCAGCTACTTAAAGTTAAGAATCTCCAGAGGAAATATCTTCCAGTTGTATGAGCCATCAGATTCTTAGGTGGCAAATGGTTTGACAGGGCTGACACTGTGCATGGCCCCAACATGCCCACTCATTCCCCCACCCTTTAGACAAGGAGGCCAAGACAGAGCTGTGGTGACTCTCTAAGGTTCACAGAGCATATCATAGCACTAGCTCTCAGCATCTCTGCTCCTCTCTTCTGATACAAGAGCAGCACACGCTAATGCACACACTCATTTAGGCCTCAGTCCCTAATGTTGATTTCCCAACAGGGTTTCAATTTCTCTTCCCATTAATCCCACACCTGCTCCTTTTTTTTTCTACATATAGAAAAAAGTCGTGCACCATCTCAGTCCTGCATCAAACCTGGAGTAGCTCTGCATGCGTTCAGCTCGACGTGTGGGAGTTCTGCAGGAGATGAATCTTTATGGAGGAATAGGGACTTGAAGTAGGTGGCACTTCATGATTTCACTGGCCGAACTATTTAAGCTGCCTTTGCAAATTACCCATCAATTACCTATACTGCATTTTCTGGAGGTTGCATTACTTTGAGTTGAATGTGGAATAGGTTCTTGTTATCCTTGCTCTGAAATTATTTTCTCTGAGGTTTGATACCACAGTTTGTGCTGGCCTGTGATGCTGGTATATTATGTTGTTATCGCGTGCTTATATTCTTATCCTAAAACCACAATAAATAAAGTATCTTTTGTGTAGAGAACGAGGACCAGTCGGGCAGGCCTGCCTGCTGAATTACTTTTCATTCCTGTGGTGGATTCTCTGTGATTGGATTAAAAGCAGTTGTCAGTGTAGGCTCATCCTGCAACTCCCTACCCTGTCCCCTGGCAAGGTATAAATAAAGGCTTGGCAGGTTCCAGTTCAGCATTTTATTTAACCTCTGCAAGTACGAGTATTTACTCACAAATTTAAAACTATGCATTAAGTCTTCCCTTACTGGAGGGCAACAGGAGTACAAAGTGGCCAGTCGTGTCCATGGTAGCCCCGTGGGCTTCCCCTTGCATTATCTCTCGACTGTCTCCTTTTGTTTAACATAAGAACTGCATTATGAACTGCTCAGGAATTCCAGACTCATTATATATATCTCAGTCTGCTTTGCAGAGAGCTCTCTGTTGAGTATTCAGTGATGGTCTTTCTCCTACCCCCTGGAATGGAGGCAGAAATGAGACATTTGCTGTTCTGTATTACCCATCAGTTGAGCATCCTGATAGCCAGACTCGCAAATCTACAGAGTTGTTCGTGCTTTCATTATGCAAACCCTTTTCTCTGGTTTCTCTAGCTTTTGCTGTTGCTGTTGAGTGTGCAATGGATTTAATCATGTGTCTGGGTAAAACAGCGGAGCAGAAAAAGCTTGGAAATTCTGCATATTAAAAAGAATTCACTTACTAAGTTTAAAATTATAATAATAGTATTGCACTGCATTTCCCCCACGTTTTCTCATTACAGAGAAGGGATTAAAATCCTTACAAGGGCATGTGGATGGGGTTGTTTTCTAAAAAGTGCGTTTTTACTCAAAGAAAACAAAAATATTTACATCTGAAATGGTTGCTATCAGGGAGCCTGGAATGAACAGTGGAAAGCCACTAAATATACAGCAGCCAAAAAGAGATTATAGTACCTCTGCGTGGTCTAGATATTGAAGCAGACCTCTCTGCCCATTCTTTTATTCCCTGAATCCCTAGAGCCTTCCTCCTGCTTTCACCATGAGACTTCTGCACTCTCTTTGAGCTGCTACAGCTTCCTACCAGCCTTGGTCTGTCTC